>VYXC01000922.1:362261-412051 GCA_013397175.1 Platysteira castanea | reverse complement strand
AACAAGTGACAGAACAAGAGGACACAGTCTTAAGCTGTGCAAAGGGAAATTTAGGTTGGATGTCAGGAAAAAAGTTTTTTACTGAAAGAGTGATAAAGTACTGGAATGATCTTCCTGGGGAGGTAGTGGAGTCACCATCTCTGGATGTGTTTAAAAAAAGATTGGATGTGGCCCTCAGTGCCATGGTTTAGTTGAGATGATGTTAGTTGGGTTGGACTTGGTGGTCCTGAAGATCTCTTCCAATCTGGTGAATCTGTGATTCTGTTATTCTGTGAAAAGAAATCCTTCATACAAATATATTTACCAAAAAATGATAATTCTGTTTTGTTTCACTCTAATCTGCCCTGAGGGATCTATGGACAAGAACATGAGGAGTTATACTCACTTTCAGGGGTGAGTTGTAACACCAGGTCGTTGATAAAAACTTGTGAAAGTCCAGACAACAATACTTTTCTCAGTTTAACCACAAATCCAGTAATTCATTGTAGCATAGAAGGCAGGCAGGTTGTTCAAGCATTTTTAACCCTTGAGAAATCCATTCTGGCTCTTCCCTGTAACCTTCTTCTCCTCCATTTGCCCAGAAATGTGTTAAAAGAGCTCAATGATTTTCCTAGGGATGAAAGTGATGCTGACTGATTGCTCCAATTGCTCCTTTGGCTTTTCCTAAAGATGGTAATGTTCAACTTATTTATAAAAATGACTGCATAACAACTAGTACACCAGGCTACATCTGCAACACAGAGACTTGAATAATTTGAAATGGAACATATATTACTTTTTATGTAAGTGATTATAAGGAAAAAAAACCTTCTTTTGTTCTATTGTGCAGGGAAGAACAAGACCATAGTATGTGACTGGGAGTCTTCAGTTTATTTATATATATACATATAATACAAACACTGAGTGAGTATTACTGATGGCAGCAAGATTCCTGGACTCAAAGAACCTTCACAAATTGGAAATAAATTTATGTATGTGCACCAGAAAATCTGTTTGTGTACGTGTGTGCATGCTTGAAATATTTTACTTTTATTTCATTTAAAGACCTTATTACACCAGTAGGAGGAGAAGCCATTTATTCTGGTGTTGAATCTAAGAACAGTGGAATGATGGAGGTTTTTGGCTCAAGGAGTACGGTCCCTGGGTGTCACAGGCATAACATCATGTCATCAATTTCATAACACAATCAAACTCTTACATTATTTTATACATACCTAGTGGATGTGATTTATTTTCCTTTCTTTTCACAATCTTCCTTATGTGTAAAGACTGTTATATCACCTGCAGTATGAATATCTTTGGTTTAGTCAGTAACTCTTCTTCCAGTGTCACTGCCTCTTTCTTCAAGGCAAGTGCCTAAGAATCTGAACAATGTTCTAGATGAACATTCAGTAGTGCCTCAAACACTGACATCAGTTTTTTCTTCTCTTTCCTAGATAAATCTGTCCTGTTATATTATATGGCATTATTTCATTTTCACATAATTTTCCCATAACTGGTCAGAATTCCAAGGTGTTTTACTTCCTCTGTGTTTTCTAGTTGATAGTTCACCACCTTACAGAAGAAGTTTTTCCTATTAAACTAAGTGCACTTTGTACAAATTTACAGTAAATATTTCTCATATCTTTCAGTACTATCTTCAAGCTCCTTTTACCAACAATGGCTTCTAACATTGTGCATTAGCAGCAGACTTGTGCCAAGATCAGTAATAAAGATATTATGATCAATTTCTTAAGCATTAGTTCTGGGAAAACCTCAAGAATAACACTTGACTCAACTTTTAAGTTATTCCTAACCTGTAAAAGTCAATATTATTTTTTCACTACCCTCTTATGTTGTTCCATTTGTTTGCATCTAATTCTTATACTAATCTGTGTCTTCTGCATTTTAAGCAATGATTTCCCATATGGCAACATGTCAAATGATTTACTGAAGTCCAGTTAGATTAAACCTATTGCCTTTCCTTTATCTAGAAAATCAATTAACTCATCAAAAAGAAATATCTGCTGAGGCTAATGTGATCTATCTTTGGTGAATCCATGTGACATTTTACCCTATTTCCCATTTACTTCCATATATTTAATTATTCTTCCTCTTAAAATATCTTCTTTCTCCTGGATAATGTGGCAAGCAAATTAATGGGTGTAAAGCTGTCCAGATTGCTTTCTTTCCTATTCTTAAGTCTATTAGTAGTAGAAGTAGCAGTAGTTTTACTACTAGTAGTAGTATTTCTCAGCATAATTTTTTCTTCATAATTATTGTAACATTTAGAGAAAAGCAGATATAATAAAGGTCTTTACTAGTGTTTTACTGGGATGTCTGCTGATTAAGAGAAAGCATAGAATCATAGAATATCTCAAGTTTCAAGGGACCTATAACCTACCAAAAATAAACCACACGACTAAAGGCATTTTCCAGTTTCTCCCTGAGTTCTAACTCTGAGATTTGATGCCATGATCATTTCCCTAGGGAGCCTGTTCTATGGAATCTTGGAATGGTTTGGGTTGGAAGGGACCTTAAAATCATCTAGTTCCAACTCCCCTGTCATGGGCTGGGACACCTTTCACTAGACCTCATCCAACGTGGCCTTGAACACTTTCAGTGATGGGACATCCACAGCTTCTTTGGGCAACCCCTTCTAGTGCATCACCACCCCCACAGTACAGATTTTTTTTCCTAATGTCTAATCTAAACCTATTCTTTGTCAGTTTGAAGACATTCCTCCTTGTCCTGTCACTCCATGCCCTCATAAATAGTCCTTCTCCATATCACTTGTAGGATGTTTTCAGGTACTTGGAGGCTGCTTTTAGGTCACCCTGAAGCCTTCTCTTCTCCAGGCTGGATAACTCCAATTTCCCAGCCTTTCCTCACAGAAGAGGTGCTCCATCCCTCAAATAATCCTGTGACCCCGCTTTGGACTCTTTCCTATAGGTCCATGTCTTTCCTGTGCTGAGGACCCCAGAGCTGGAGGGAGCACTGCAGGAGGTATCTCACCAGAGCAGAGCAGAGGGGCAGAATCACCTCCTTCATATACTCCTTCCAGTATGTCCTCAACATGAATTGATGATACCAAGACATATTCTGAAGAGAAGAAAAATCATTATTATTATCTTTAAGTTAAACCACCATAATACTGAGATGTTAGCCCAAGATATCACATCTTTATGATCTGTAAATTTATGACTTTATTGCTATAGATAATTAAATATATCAGAAATACAAGAATAAAAGATTAAAGTTGATTAATTTTCGTATCAAAATTTGCACTTAGATTTAGGTAAAAATCACTCTGCATATTATTTTCAAGGAATATTTATTATGTTGCACAGCGTCATTTCATCAGCCTGTTCTAGCCCTTGGAGTTACAGTGCAATTCACTGGCCAGTAAACTTTCATCTTCCTTATTAAATCGGTAAATACTCATAGGTCCTTTTGTACATTGATTGTAATGTTTGAATGAGTGGGAGACCAGGATGATGTGAGGGGTGTTCTATGGCATAAAGCCTTGGCTGCATCCCATCTGTGTGTCCAAAGTGTGAGTGTCAACTCTCCCTCTTTCTCCCTCATTCTCTTGCTCTTGTGAAAAGAAAACCCAGATGCATTGGTCAGAAAGGATATTTATAGAACAATCATGCATAAATGGCATTTTACGGGTCAGTGAGGAGGAAAATGGAGGAAAATATATCCTAAATATTCCTGTCAACTGCTCCAGACTTACTAGGAGAGTTGATCCAAGTTCATTTGGCATCAGGGTGATTTAGTGGCAGGGAGGTAAGAGGATAACACCAGAGCAGGGATGCAGTGGGAGGAGCAACCTCCATATAAACATAGCTTGCTGAAGATCTGGCCTTAACCACCTGTGCTAGTTTCCTGTGTCTTCAATCCTGACATATAGAAACAGCATAAAAACTTTCTTATCCCAGTGGGTGTTCTGAGGGTAATTGCAGTGAAGCTTGAAAAGGCTCATATCCTGTCACAGTATGGGCTGTACAAGCAGTTAAGACATTGGGAAAATTGCACAGTGTGATAAATATTGACCTTTTAAGTAGCATTAGCAGTACAATCATTCCAGTGTGTACGCAAAATAATGTAAGTCAACACACTGGAGGGTGTTTCTCTGAATACCAGCAAGCACATTTCACCATTACTGTGCTCTTAATGGTGGTGAATTTTGTGTACCACAAGTCTACAAATAATTTCTCTCCATAAAAATGACTTGTCCTCAATGTATATGCAAAAATGATGTGCTGATTTTGCCAAAAGAAAGTATTTTACTCCCTACTTTCATAAGGTATCAAATTTTAAAAATATAAATGTTCTTTCTGAATGTAGGCCTGATGAGGCAGTTTGAGGGTAGGACTAGGAGTCACTATTTACAATCATTTTGGATGGAAAAAACAAGCACAGTAGACATACCTGCAAATGAGAGATAGAAGACAAAGATGAAGTCATATGCAATGTTTGTTGTTAATCACTGACAGGAAACATACTGTACCAGCAGCACTCTTGTAGCACACACTGTCAGCAGGGTTTACTTCCCAACCACAGATGAAGTTTGTGGCCCAATCTCCTGGCCCACTGCACATATTTTCAGCTTTATTTAGGGAATAAAACAAAGTATTTAAAACCTGTTTTTACTTCTTCTTGTATTTAGTGTGAAGTTAAATATAATTCCAGCTTTGAGCAGTTTGCAATTGATAGTAAACACAGTTACAAGCAGAAAGGAAGCTTTCCCTTGTACAACTATAGCAATATTTTAGGATATTTCACAGTACATTTCATTCAATCATGATGCTTGAATTACATAGAACAGCGAGCGTGCCCTTTCCTTTCATTCCTTCCACTACTGCATCCTCCAAAAAACCACTAACCTGTAGGAAATAAAAGTATTGTCAAAAAGCAGATAGTGAGTGGACAGAGTCAGACTCTAAAGATGATAAGAGATGACTCATTCTGGTAAAACATTGCAATAGAATTTGCCAATAATATTTGCCACTGTACAGTGGATAATTTTGGTTTTTTTTCCTCATGGGAAATTCATAGGGAGTCTTCATATTCTGTCTGTCAGAACGATGATGTTTAATTTAATCTAAAGCCAGATATACAGCTAGCAAAACTTGCAATGATTTAATACCTTCATTGTATCCTTTAAAGGCATTCTGCTATGTACACCTCTCCTACTTCAACTGAAAGAGCTGTAAGGAGTGTGGCAAGAGGAAGAAGTAGAAGGAGGGATTTTTTTTTTTTTAATCTCACCAGAAGAAATATCTCAGACACATTTCTGAGGCTGGATTCCCTATGGCTACCTCTACACTAATAAATTAAAATGTCCTTGGGAATATATCCTGGCCAGCTGGAAGGGAAGAGCTAGCATCTACCTCAGACTCTGAAAACAGAGTGTCTCCATGCAAACTGCCTGTTGGAAATGCTGCTTTAAAACCTACTGTCTCCAAGGTCTATTTAGGAAATTTCAAAGTGGGACAAACCAAAAGCAAGTCAGACACTGTTTGAAATATTTAAAAATGAGAGGTATTGATAATATAAATGCTTGTATTGGAAAGTCCAGAAATGTACTGGGTGGTAATTTGATGGTATAGGCATAGTCCCAAAGTGCATGTAACAAAATGTCACAATTTAATTCATGCTGCATCCTAACTGAAAGGACTGAGATGTTTGTAAATCCAGAGTGCATCCCCAGTCATCCAGCAGTAGGATGATTATCTGAACTAAGGAACTGCTGGGTCACAGAACTAATGTCTATTTTCAGTATTGGGTGCCTTGACATACAAGCAGCACTCAGGCTTTATCAGAAGTTGAAAGGATCCTACTTTAGTTTCCAAAAGAGTAATAATATGGCAAAGTTCTTGACTGTAGCATCCACTAGAATTGAAAGATTTGAAATGTGGATAAAAGGAAAAGAACTTTTTATTATACCCCTGCAAATTTCTACTAAAAATATGCCAACACAAGAACAAACACAAAAATAAACCAAAAGACCAACTGACTGACCAACCAAAATGACCCCAAAACCCCACTAAAATTAATCAATATCTGTGTTTGGCTGCAAGCAGAAGTCTGAGAAGGGTGGGGATTTTTTGTCTTTTATTTATTGCAACAGTGAGAAGACAGATGAGATTACTCCTTGGAAATCACATATTTGGAAGAGAAAGTGTCTGCATGTAACAAACACACACACAAAAAAAAAAGGTAACAGAAAAAAAACCCCTAAACATCAGGCAAAGATAAGGGATATCATGATGCCAATGTTCGTGGAGATCAGCATACTTCAGAAGTGACTGAAGAGTATTTATCCAGATCTAAACAAAACAATCATCGCCACAGAGGCAAAATGCAGCTGATAATACCACATGAAATGATCAACTTGATGCACTGACAACCTTTGTTAGTCAAAGGAACTAAGGAAAGACTTTTTGTTCCTGTGAATATCATTTCTAGTGAGTGTCACAGGTGTGCTGAAGAATCTCCACCCAACAGCTGTGTGAGAACCACAACGGTCACTGCCTGGTTCTGTTAATAATTAATGACCAAATACCTACAGTGCCACCCACAGGCACTTGAGATTTCTCTTGGTTACTAAAGAGGTTCCCACCTGCACTTTTAATCAAAATGGAATTGTTAAACAGTTGTGGTTTTCCTTCCACTGGAGTAAATCACCCTATGACAAACTTGAAACTTTGTCCAACCATTAAAAGATAAACAGAAAGAGGAAAACAAAACAAAACAAAAAAAGAGGAGGAAATGAAAGAAAGAACTATTTTTATAGTCTACCACTGTTTTCAAGTTTAGTACTGACATGCTTGCCTAAAGCTGTCTACTAAACTGGGATGAGTAGTCAACATCTGTTCTGAATTATTTATTTATTTTTGATTGCAGAAAATTGGCAGCTCCAATGTCCCTAAGAGAAGGATAATTGTAATTATCCATGATGTTGTGAAAACTGTTTCAATGGCTCAGCAGTTACTGAGGGCCTGGGGTTTTTTCGTTCCTTCCAGCATATATATTCCACTGTGCGTATATGGATGTGGAAAAAAATAAACTTTTAGGTTCTTTTTGTAAGTTGTATGTGATTTTCCCCCGCTATACCACTTTGAATGCACTATAATGTTTTGCTAATTAAGGGGTCCAGAACATGTATTTTAAATACCCTACTTATCGTTAAACTTGCTGAAATGGTTATTCGTACAAGGTCTCCATCTTTCAGTATGTTGTGCTTGAAAGGGCTGTTGTACCTGTGTGCACCTGGAATGACTAATATAAAGTGCAGAGTTAAATATTGTATTAAATTCTAATAACCAGTTATATATTTTTACTAAAAGTGTAAAAATGCTGATCTCAAATTTCTGTCATTTTGCAGAAGAAGAATCAAATATCAAATCCAAGAAGTGAGTCATTTTCTCAGAAACGCATTTTTATTGCTATTTGAAAAAAAACAAATAAAATTTATAGTGATTGTTTCACTGAAGCTTGTGTCTCCAGATGATCATCCAGACTACTGGAATTCTTATTTCCTGCCTTTATTTAAAATGTAGAAAGATTGAGAAAAGAACTGCTTGCCCTAGAACAAAAGTAAAGAAAAATGGAGAAAGTATTGCCTTGTATATATCTAGGAAAAAATACATCAAATATGAACACAGAGGAAAGTGAAATATGGAATTACCAAATATCCATGGGTTGAGATAAAAGGCATACCTAACTCCTATAGATGGCCAAGTTCAGAGAATGTGTTGATGAGGAATTATTAACCACATAACGGTGACATATAAATGTAAAGACTGGTGGGATGGAGGAATTTGAACTAACTTAACATTTGATGGATAAGGAAAATATCAGGAGATAAATGCTAGGCCTGTACTAATAAGCTGAACAGTGCCAGGGATCATCCTCTGACACTGAGGCCAGCTGGCAGAGTCTGTCACATCCACGCTGTTAAACTCTCTTAGCCTCCAGCACAACACGGGCAGATCTGTTCTGCCATTTGGGAATAGTCCCCAACCTGTGCTAATTCTTGAACTACATCCAGAAATTTTCTGGCTAGTTGGCTGTGGCCAGAAGCATGGCCATATAACAATTCACAAGAAGACATGACTGAATCTCATTGCTGGTTCTAGCTCCAGTTCATCAGCTTATTATCTGTGCACAGCTATGTTTCCCAAAAATCCTTACATTTTATTAGGGAAAAAATGTGCTGAAAGTACTTACGGGTACATGATACTAGAAAAGATCAAATTTAAAAGACCTTTCTTTCAAATATGTTTGTTATGAAAACAAATTTATCATGATGAAGTTGACAACAAAATAGGTCAAAGCAAGGAAAGAAGAGATCAGAGTTAATTGGACATATTGTCTTTCTATGGCTGAAAGACACCCTCAAGTAGCTTAAAATGTTAGCCAAGGCACAAAAAAATTATTTCCAAAAGGTGTGATGAAGAGATGATTCAGAAAACAAAAGAATAACCAGTGGCAAAATACTGATATTTAGAATGGCAGACAGGAGATCCCAAGGACTTTAAAAGCATTTGACCCCATTTTGATACCCCAAAAGAGATAGAAACAAAGTTGTTAATCTGGTTTTGTGCAGCTAGTAGATAATAAGGTGCTAAGGAAAGGGCAATATGGATTTGTCAGGATTTGACAAAATATGCCGAGCCATCCACATTTCCTTCTTGACATGTTAACTGGCCAAGAGGATATGTGGAAAGCACTAGAGATATTTGATAGTCTGACTTATGTAATTTTTGATGTGGCTGGCATTTTTACAAATACATTTAAGAAATGCAGTCTTGATCAAATTCAGCTGATGCAGATGAAGAACTGGTTGGGAAAAAAAAACCCTTCGTACTCAGAGCAGAGTTCTCAGTAGTTTCCTGCCAGACTAGAAGGCTCTTTCAAATTGGCCCCACATACCGTAGTTCTGGGATGTGTATTATTTAATATTTTCATTAAAGACAGGGATGATAGAATAGTGACTATACTTACGAGAAGTAGAAGGACTTCAGGCTGGGAGTGTTTATATCAATTTAGAGGACAGGAGAGTAACTCAGAGACATTATGGTATATTAGAGAATTAGGCTGAAATCAATAAGAAGGAATTTCTGAAAGGCAACTACAAAGTATATTCGGGAAGGAAAAACAAAAACATACTTTAAATAATGGGAAAAAAAGAGAAATAAGAAAAATAGGAGGTAACTATAAACCGAATATGGGTTAAATATACAATCTTATAAGAAACACAATATCATTCTAAAATGTATTAATTTCAGAGTTGTGTGCAGGACTTACAAAGGTAATTATTTAATTCTGTTCAAATTACTGAGGTCTTTGATCCTGTTAGAATGTGTAGAATTTGTACTACTCATTAACAAGCAGGCTGGCAAACACCATAGAGTCTAAAAGAGATCAACAAAGACAACAAAAGATCACAAAAAGATAAATTGTCAAGAAAGGATTAAAAAAAACCATTTAGTCCAGAAAACAGAAAATCAGGAGATGTAAACGCTATTCAAATCTGTGAAACAGATACAGGCTCACACAGGCATAAAAAGGATTTTTTAGTCTCAAAAAAAAGTAATTTCATCCATTTAATTTTTTAAATATGTATGTAAATCCAAGGGTTTTTTCAAGTTTGTGATGAATAAAAGTTTTCAAGAATGTGAATTTGGTTATATTTGTGAGCTTCACTGCTAGTGTCAGCTTTCAGGGTCTTTGGCTTCAGGGCACAGCTGCCAATATTCTCTGCTTCTGGGCTGGGGATCCATGACTTTGAGCATCCCCAGGACAGCCCCAGTACTCCTGCATTCCCCAGGGCTATAGCTGCCTTGAGTCCCGTCATCCAAATCCTTCTCAGCAGTGTGAAGCCTTGATAACAGGGAAATTAATATAAAAACTGTTATTATGTTTTTCGATGCTGAAATTAGGCTTATGTAACAGTTAATTACTGCTGTATTCATTGCATTCATTTACAAATAACATTTCCCCCTTCCTGCAGGAACAACAGGAAAAGGAACAATCCCAAATGTTATAATCGGCATCTCTCAGTACCTGCTGGATAGAGTAAAACAATGGTGTTATTCTGCCAAAGCAAACCCAGGTGCAGATTTTATAAGGGGGAGGTTGGGAGGGGAAGGAGGGGACTGATAATCTCATTTTCTCTATGAAGCCCCGCTGAGTGCAGTGTGGGTGTTTAGGATGGAGAACTGTCATTGCTGTGTAACTTCACTGTCCATTGTGCACTGCGCCTTCTCACACACAGGTCAAATTGAATCTGTTGTGAAAAAGGAATGGAAAGATATGTGAGGAAAACAGAGATGTTGCATCCTACAGCTGCAGGAAATATATCCTTGAGGGACATAATTCCCCAGCTTTAAGGATGTAGGGGCAAGCCCTGTGTATCGGCAATGTGTGGTTTAGATGGAGCCCTGCTCATTTAATAACATTTTTCCTAGCCCTGGGGGAAAGTGTTTAGAAATCTTTGAGTATATGGATATTTGCAAAGAGGAAGGATCCATGCACAAGGCATAATTTTAACACAGCTGAGGGCTGTAGTCCTGTAATCTGTGACTGCTTCTGCAGCTGTGGTAGATCCCTCCATGCCACACTGGTGAGGAGAGAGTGCAGGCCACGCTGGGTAAATTTCTGTAGCCTCAGACCCCTCATCCTCTGTTACACTGGTGGAATTTAAGGCTGAATCAAGCCTCTATAGTGTGAAATGCTAATGTAACCCAAATACATGAGCTATAATCCATAGCCTGGAGGAAGATCTCTTATACTTACGTCTGGGAGTGTGCTGCTTTTGCAGTGCTGAGTTGATTTTGCTAGTAAAATAAGGCATCTCCTGCCTCCAGTCATAGGTGTATATTGTATGCATGCTACTCTGCTGAATTTTATATACCCTAGGGTTTCTCTGGATTTAAAAAAAAAAAGGGGATGAGGACAATGCTACAAGGTGATACTTGATATAATGAAAATGTAGCAGATTTTGGTGATGTTAAAAGCAACTGAATGAGAAATTGTTTTGACTGAAATAGACATGAACAGTCTTATAAGTCTAAAAGATTAGAGGATTTTTTACAGTCTCAAGAAAATTATAGATGTGGCTTTTGTTCTGGCCACCTGCTGTTTCCTTACTGAAGTGAGATCCAGTTTAGTGTTATTTCAAATTCATAATTATGGAAGAACTGGTTTAGCTTTTCAAAGTCCGAATTTTGAGAGTCATAATCCTGAGATTCTTGTGTAAACACACTCACAGTTCTGCACAAAAGAGCGGATAAGCAAATATATATCAGGTAACTGGCATGTTGCAAAATAATTATTAAGTCAGTTGTCTCCTGTAATTTGTATTTATTGAGAGGCAGTGGTTAATCCCAGATAGTTTTTACCCTCTTAATAAGGTCGGGGGCAAGGCAGAGGCGACAGGAATAAAGAAATACATCTATAGATAAGTCCACGTTGAGCTGAGCTTGTTAAACCAGATACTCTGAAGCTAAAGAGTTTCACAGAAGAAAAGAGGAAAGAGCCTTTTCAACTTCCCGAGAGAAAGTAGCAATAAACTGGCTTGATGATCACTGTTGTTAAATTGAGCCCCTTGGGATGCCAGGTAATTTGCTGGTAATGTAAAAGACTTGGTCTTTAGCAAGACTGCTTCAATGACTGTCTGGAGGTTCCATCTTTATAGTCCCAAATTCTCTAGCACCTTTCTTGCAGGGGGATCTATTATGCTGCAACAGTCAGTTGATGAACTGCAGAAAGTTAGAGAAGGCAAAAGGCCATTTTCACTGCATGGGCTGGATTCAAAAGCACTAAGAGTAGCAGGCTGGAGGGAGAAGAGGTGCTTTATTGTTCATCCACAGAGTGATAGTGGAGTCACAAAAGGGATCTTCAGGAAGAGAACATGTATTTAGAGTGTCGGGAAGTTTTTGGAGATACAATCTATTTTTAATGAAATTGCTAATTCATCAAAACTACAGAAAGTTTCTAGAATTTCTTCATATTCTGAGAAGTAGCTCACCTACTTTTTTAACTCTCCACCTGCCAGTTAAATTTATTTTTCTCCCAAAAACTTTGCAGAGTGATTTAGTTACAGAGTTAAACATTGGTTTAAAATGTTCATATGGAATTTTTTTCTTTTATACTTTACTACTCTCACCTTATAGACTGTAAATGCTGAAACAACCCATGGATCTCACTGGGTTGTTGCTTGTTTGAGTGGACATCTTTCTCCAGAAGAGACAATTATGTTATTCCAATAATATTAGATTCCTCTTTTTGAGGTCACTTGGTTTTCTCAGTAATTTGGAAATCTCAAGACTTGCCATACCCAAACCCTGTTTCTCAGACAGGAAAAGAAGGCACTTGTACTGTCGTCTAACCAAAACCATCATTTTTCATTTCAGCTGTCACAGAATATTAGAGTGGCTTGGGCTGGAAGAGACCTTGAGGACCACCTGGTTCCAACCCCTCCTGCCATAGGCAGGGACACCTTCAACTAGATCAGGTTGCTCTAAGCCCCATCCAACCTGGCCTGGGACAATTCCAGGGATGAGTAAGAGCAGGATAACTCTGTCTTACGTGCTGTGGTTTCTGATCCCTGTATGGAGAATATCTATTCAACAGTTTTACTTTTTTGTTAAGAATGATGCACTAATGGATTTTTTCCCTCCTGATTGACAACTAAGCACTGACCCAAGCAAGTGAAGAGAACTACAATTATAATTTAGCAAAGAAAAAGTGATGATGTTTTAATGGTTCTTCTTAGAGAACATTTGATTTACTGATATAGCAGTGGGTGCCAATATTGAATGAACACTTATGAAATATTTCTCTGAATAGGAACTCAAGTAAAATAATTGAATTCTTCATTATAGTTTTTTGCTTCCTTTGTGTTTGCCTTCTGTGAATATTCTATAAACTGAACTTAATGGCAGAATGCACCTGATAATAGTCAGTTTAAGCAAATATTGGAGAATATTCTGAACCTATAAATACTGAAATTGGAGACACAAATATTAGCATTGTATTCCAAATATTTTAAATTAATTTGGTGTTGGTACTCATCATATATTTTTTTCACCAAAACTTTATAATTCGTATTAAAATCTAGATAAGTAAAACTTATTTCTCTCAGTCTTTGATAACATGGGAGTTGTATGTTTTTGGAAGACAAAAGAAACACTTTTCTACAGAAACAGATGCTGTTGCATCAAAATAGCATCTAAATAGATAAATGGTCTAGGAACTGTAGCATTAATACTGTGCACTCTGCTGTGTGTCAGCATCCTGGGTAAACCTTATGCAGTCAGCCAACCCCATTCTGACCTGAAAAGTCAGAAAAATCTGCAGAGTGATCAGACACTGTTGCACCATTCAGGTCTGCTACTGAACAGCAGTGCTAGGCATTTTTAAGTCTGTTTTTTGTTTTTGTTGTTGTTGTTTGGTTTTTTTTTCCCCACAAGAAATGCATGAGTACCCAGAATCTGTGAATTTTGAAGGATGATAGAAGGCCATAAGAATTATTATGTTATAGCAAGTATTGTCCAGATAGTCAGAAATTATAATTCTGACAGAAAGCCAATATCAAACACTTCAGATAAATAGAATGAGAAATTGTCTTGTGGACAATTATGTTTTAACCTGGACAGTCTAATACTTTCTCATTTAGTGATTGTCTCACATTCTGAAATGCCTTCAATAATCAGAGGTGACCATTCTAAAATATTCGGAGTTATAAAATCTTATTTTCTCTTCTGATATTCCAGACATTTACGAGCCTCAAGAAAGATTTATAGATTGCATTGAAGGGAAAGTAAAACTGTAAAAAAATTGTGTTGAAAGTGCAAGTCCCCTTCTTAACTATTTTGCATTGGAGGGGGCGGGGATGATGTGGGAAACAGAGGAGAATAAAACCCAAATTTTAAGACAAGCAGATTTTATGGTACAAATATTTAAAAATTAGTGGAACTAGATAAAATTTATAATTAAACTAAAAATGTATTTCTTTAAAATTTTATATTTCTAGCTATTAAAAACTTGAAATCAAGTACTATTTGCCATTGATTTTTAATTGAATCTTCTCTTTAAAAAAATACCTTCCAGATTATAAGATTTAATTTTTCTTTATCCTCCATCTCCTGTTAAGTTTAAAGGGTGATGATTTCTTCAACCTTCACATAGAAATTTCTTACTACTTATCTCATCAAGTCATTCTCACCTCAGGATCACATTAGGATTTTTTTTCACATCATGAAGAAATCTAACACATATGTGAATCAAAGTTCTTTCTTCACTTTTGCTGAGTTTAGGTTAAATGTTTCCAGAGGGTGGGTAAGATATGTTTGCAAGGCACAGATTGTCCATGGAGTCTCCAGAAATATTCATTGTTCAGAAGCTGTTTGAAACACAACATTGCAAGAGAATAATGGGATGTGTGGTTAGCAAGGGAATGCTTGAATCAAATTGAGTCCTGTAATTCTCTTGTTTCTTGCCTTTAAATTTTGGGGGGTGTGGTTTGTACTTTGAAGGCTCTCTTATCTGGTCTTTAATAATATGTTTGTTTTGTTTTGTTTCATTTCAAGATCTACTGCTCCATCATCTCTTTCTGTATTTTATGTATCCAATTGCCAGTACATGTTTTTCAAGTGTCCTTTATAATGTATAACAGCAGAAAGTGTTGATCATATCCCAAACAGCTTCCATTATGCACAGATTATGGAGGAGAAAAGAGAGAACATAAAGGCACTTCCAGTATTATATTAATTACTAGGACAGCAAGAAGCCCATATGCTTAAAAATTTGTGCATATGTTCCTTGGCTATTTGCTCTCCCCAGTGCAAATTTTCTATTAAAGCTGAATTTGTCATTTTTTCAATTTGCTACTGATGGTTGGCAAGATTTGTTCCTCCTGTCTGAAGACTGCCAACATAGCTGCTCAGGGAGAAGTAAGAACCCCTCTCAGTGCCCTTGAAGAGATGGGGCTGAATACCCTTTACCACACACTTAATATAGAGAGAGATACATTATTTATTTCCCAAAAATTATAAATTCCTTCGCTCTTTCTTCCTGGTATACTGTCTCTGTCCAATAAAAAGTAATGACATTTATTGAATAGCAACAACTTTGGAAGCTGTCTTTTCACTCTATAACATACACTCTACAAAACCTTTCTCTCCACCACTTTCTCCTATAAAAGCCTGGTTACAGGGACAAGTATTTACACAAAACCCTAGAGAATGATCAGCAAATTCACTTCTGCATCTAATGATTTAAATTTCTTTGCTCCCACTTAGAATCATTTCTTGGAAGAGTTATTTAAGCATTTTTTTATGAATCCTTCTGCTACTGAGACAAAACAGAAAAAGGTGATCTGGCAGCCAGAGTCTAAAGCAAACAGGGAATAAGAGAAGCTTTTGAATGAACACGGATGAAAGCAGGAGTAAAATATTATTTCCACCAGTGTCTCATCTAGTCAAGAATCTGCTTCCTCATGGTTACTACAGTGATCCTCAAGTGTAAAGGTGTATCAGGGATAGCTATTGTTTCATAATTTTGGGTGGTGGTGACCATCCACTGATTGCACCATACCTATAAAACAGCATTGGTATTTGTTCAGCTACCCTAGACAAATGGTCATATCCTGTGTCCATTCTCTGCTAGCTTCTAAAAATGGGCATATGAGGGAATACATATATGCACACTGCCTGTTTCCTACAGTTCTTGAGCCACATTAATTCCTGTTAATTCCACAGCTGAGGAATTGTGCCAGATCTCGGAACAAAGCTGTGCCAGGAGACTTTCCAGTAATTTACCAGAATGGACAAATGCATGCATGGCCTATGCCTGGACCTGATTTAATCTTCTGCTGTTGTTCTACTCCATACTTACTACATATATATGTATGGAAATATATATATACACTCACAAATGCACATTTATGCACACCCAGTATAAGAACTGTGTAAGAATGGCCTCTAACAAACCTGTAAAACTCAGCCTCAAGCTCCATGTCAGAGTATCTTCCCTGGCTAAATGAAAGGCAGTGCGAATATGCTGATACATGCTGCAATCACACATCTTCTTACAGTGTAGACATACCGTAATAATGAGTGTCAGTTAAGGTCTTGGTTCAGCTCTAATCATTTTGCACTGCTCTGCAGTACAGCGAATGCATTTCATCTGCAAGTGGAGAGTGCTCCCAGCAGAGGGAAATTCTCTACTTGTATAGAGTCAGCACAGCTGATTCCCACAAATACCTTGTCAACCCTGTGGGATGGACATACACAGGATGAATAACAGAGAAGAAAGAGAGCCTTTCACGGGTCTCATAAAAATGCTATAAGTTAGAGAAGCCCTCAAGCTATTTTAAATGAGCTCATACTACTACTGGCTTTCTTATCATCCTTTCTGAGTACAGGCCCTGGTTAATTGTACAGCCTTTGAAAATGAAGCAAAACAAAGCAAACTCTTGTGTATTAATTCTGTCAGTGGTGTGCTGGGCAGAAATCGAAGGTGGATTTGTGGCTTATATCTTTTACTGAGGAGAAAAAGGGAGGACAGAATTATTGTTCATGCATAAAAGTGTCAGGGCCACCATGGATCTCTGGTTTTGATGCAGAAATAATGGGAATAAGATAGCAGACAAGATGCTAAGAAGGCTGAGAGTGGACTGCTTCACTGAAAACAACCCTATGTAACCTTTATGATTCAGAGATATTTTTTTGTCAAACATTCAAACGAGTTTTCTATGAACAAAAAGGGGAATGAATTCAGGTTTCTGTACATTACTGTTTTACATCTACTCACCTATTCACCACAGGATTCTATTACCTTGTCTCTATTTCCCAGATGCCCATTAGCTCTTCAGATGGTTCTTTTGTGCACATCTGCATGTTTAACCTCCACCTCTTCCATCTGCACTCTCCTTTTGCTGTGTTTCCTCTAATTCCTGCCACTGAAGGAGATGCCATGAACAGGCTTCTTCTGAGTAGTCCGAGGGTCAGGCAGCCAGCCAGGATTAAGGGGACGGTTGGCTAGCAGCAGGCCCACCAAATGGATGGTGAGCTCTTCCTGAGCACTGAACTTTTCCTGGCACTGTGTCACTAACTTAGGCCTTTGTTCATGACCAGGCCTCTGATTTTACTGAATTTTATTATCTTCCAGTGTTCAAATTCTTTGGCAAATGTTGAACCTGGCTAATGGATTCAGAAGATATTAGATGGGTATAGCAGACAGCACAGTGTGGTCATGTAATATTTTTTTCTTTAGGATGATGCCTTGTCCAGCTACCTAGAAACAGAGACTAGACAAGAGTAAGGGAATAAAGGTAGGTATTTATTTGAAAGGCCTTCAGAGGTACCACCCTGGGGAGCCAAAGGCTACTTCCAAAATGGACCCCAAGATGAACGACAAGTCACGAGTTCTTCACACTTTTAAAGGTTTGGTCCATTTGCATATCAGCATAAATTCACCAACTAAATTTTAGCTAATGATGTAATTTCTCCAATTTCTCCACCTCTCTCGCAGCCCTAGTTTCCACCTTTGGGCCTAGGACAGTCTGAGTGTCCTTGAATAGTAAGCTCAGAGAAGCTTTGTTGTGTCTATCTGGCCCAGGAGAGCAGCTAACGAGCTACAAGAAACTTCAGAGTCACACACTAGGCAATACAGAATTTGAAAAATATAAAAGTTAAAACCTAAGGCATCAAGGAAACCAGGGTAAACATGGATTTGCCTTTTGTATGTTGCAGTCAGAAGAAAGCAAGATAGACATTATTACATAACATCAGAATAATTGTCTGTTTGTCTAGTATCCAGTGGCAGTACTATTTGCTTCAGACGATGTTGCAAGACATACTGTAGTAGGCAATTAGGGATTAACCTCTCCATAACAGAAGTTTCTTAATTCCCATCAGTTAGTGATTAGCTTATGCTCTGAAGCATGAAGGTTTATATCCCTTAAGAATTTTTGTTTAATCTAATATAATTGCAGATGTTCTTGTTATCCATATAGCTGCTTATCCTGTTTTGTTTCTTCTTTTTTTTTTTTTCTTTTGATCCTACTGTGTTCTTGGCCTCAGTGATATCCCATGGTAATAAATATTATGGAAGTAAAATCTCTATCCCCAGCATTGTCCCTTATTTTAGAATATAATTACAGGCAAGTATATAGAAAATAAGGAAGTTGTGCAGATAGGAATATACACTTTGCATATAGACATTGTGTTCTAAGCTGGGCAATGTGAATTCTTTCAAAATGCAAATGTTGAAATACTAGATTGTTCTCCTTACTACAGAGGGTAGGAGTTATCCTGCCTAGCATCAGTATCTGAGTGCATCACCTTGGACTCTGTTTTGTAGTGAAAAAATGTAATTTGGGGAAGAACATATCTGATTTGTGGTAGATGTGCATGGTAAGAAGAGATGGACCACACTGTGAAAGTGCCACTTTCCCCTCTGTTAACTATGATACTAATTTTGAAAATTATCTCAGATATAGAGGTTTATAATATAGACATCAATTTTTAGTCAAATTAATACTTATGAATGGTTAAATTTCAAAATTCAGTGTAGGAGTTTGGATATTTCCAGAGATTCGTTTTGCCTAATAAAGTCTGGCTCTGTAGGAACTTGTCTCTGCCGACTACATGCAAAGCATAGCACAGATTGATTCCTAACTTCATTAAAGTCATCACAGAGGTTTTTGGCTTGTCCAATCATGTCCATTTTCCCTATTCTGTATTCCTCGATTTATATTTTTCATATGCATGTGTGCATTCCTTGTGGTAAATTTAAAGTGAGTATTTTCCTCAACTGCCGACTTAGGCAGGGCTGTTTGTGGAGCCAAGGTGACTCAGAGATGTTCTGCCTTCAGGTCTGGGAAGAGAAGTAGCATAAATATCCCTGGCATAAATTTAATCTTTATTCTGTGGGGGAAACTGAAGGAAAAGCAAGCCAGGTAAGTAAAGATGGGGGTAGGACACCCTTACTCCTTACCTCAGTAGGCAGCATGGTGGAAAACTGGTCACAATGTAAGTAACTTTCTGACCATTCTTCCTTCCTCTGAAAAGAGTGAAATGACTATTCTACAGCAGCATCTCTGGCTTTGAAATTATGATAGAAAAACCTTTGAGAACTAAAGATTTATGAACCCCTGTCACCACAAGTGCCCATTTCCATTTTACCATCTCACCTTTTACTTTTTTTGTGATCTGAGACACATACTGCTCTTTTAATCCTGAATTAGAGTGTGAGTGTGAAACCTTATGCATATCTATGTGTTTGAACAGCTTTCAAGTTCACAAGGAAAAGATGCCAAGGAAGAAAGCTTTCCCACTTTGAACAACAGGAAAAGACCCCCTAAACTCATTCAATAAGAGTTGTGATTTGGTAAAAGAAATAGCAAACAAGCAACCCAAAAAAACCCCTGAAACAACAACCCAAAAAAACACACACAAAAAGAATACACCAAAAAAATAGAGGAAAAACACTTTAATATTTTTTATATGCTTACTGACCCCAGTCAGTTCACTAGGGTGTGTGATGATGACTAGAACCCAGAAAGGAAGATGTAGGAGGTAATCTTTTAGTGCTGGGAGCCACTAGATCAACTCAGTTACTGCACCTGAGAGCTCCCAGAGAGCCAGAGAGGCTCATATTTGGGTCCTTAACACCCAGGGACTTCAAGAGCAAATTAGAAATCCAGCTGGGGATTAGATGAGCAAATACCACTGTAGGTTTGGGCTGTAAACATTAATGTGACCTCTGCACTTTGACTCCAAGGCAACCTGAGGCCATCTGTTGTGACTTGCTGCCAGCCTGCTCCACTCACATCTATCTCACCATATCTTGGAATATATAAATACACGGGAATATATGATGTAATATAATTTGATGGTATTGATCCTGACTTATTTTGCTGTCCCTGAGCAACATGGAACCAGGATGATTAGAAATCTAGAAGGACATTAGCTGGGGAACCTGGAAGCCTGACTGGCAGCACTTCATTAAAGCTTCACAATGCATAGGCAAGGTAGGTGAGAAGTGGGATATGATTTTGTTCATTTTAGTTGTGTCTCTCAAAATGAGACCTGAAATGACTGATGACTCTTAAAAGTACTAAGTTTGTCAAGGTATTTTTTTCTTTTCTCAAAGTCATGATCCTGTGGATGGGTTGGGTAGGAGCGGCTCAGTGATGGTAGATTTTTGTTTAAATGGATTTGCTGAAAGATTGCTTGGATTAAGTATTATTTGTTCTATCTTCAGTCAAAGAAAATAGCTGTTATTTTGCAGTAACATTTAACAAAGGCTTTCTGCAAAATAGTCAATGGTGTTATATTATATCTCTGTTACAAAATTAGTAATGGAAAATAGCAACCTGAAAAATAAGGTAAAATCAAATTGTCTTTATTTAGAGGAATAATTTTGACTTTCCAGAAAATAATAAGCCCATCACTATATGTTACTTTGCATTTACTGTTGAAAATGCAAAATAGCAGTATTGTCTGTGTCTGCCTAATTCTGCTTGACAATAACAAAATAAATTTTCTATTGTTTATTAGAGATTTTCAGGGAAGCCAAGTAACTTGTCTTAGATTTGAATTTCAAATACAACCTTTTTAAAATACATAGGCAGAGATATTAATCTAAAATATTGATAAGAAAATTTACATCGGAGAATATCTAATTGTAGTCACAGTTCTCACATTAACAGTCACTTGCTGTTTTATTTTTGGAATTAAAATCACAATGAGCTGGCACTCTCAGGTGTATTTCAGCATATGTCACTTTTGCATATGAAAGAATAAATGCATAGAGGTATCTGAAAGCAAAACAAAACAAAGCAAAACAGCATCTTTATTTTAGAAATACCTTTCATTGTTCACAGGAGTAACAGTTTCTTGATCATAGAGCTTTTAGACACTTGAATTTTAGCAATTATAGCTAACTTTTATATTATACCTAATTCAAGCAAGAAATCATAGTTTCATACATCTTGAAGCTTTAATGCAAAAACATATATAAAAGGTTCTTTTACAATCACTCAGTTAAATAAGAATTTGGTGGTGGAAGAGGTGGAGGTAAAATAAGAAATACAGACTATTATATTACCATACAAAGAAGATAATATTTTTTACTTAAATACATAATGGGAAGTTGCAGACAAGACAAGGACCTTTTTAAGAAGTACATTGTGGTAGAATGAAAAGCAACAGATAATTTTCTGTAAGGAAATTTCTGCTTAGAACATAGGAAGAATTTTTCTTCTTTTTGGGTTTTTTTTTTCATGATTAAGTGGGTCAAAAGAAAAAAAATATTGCCCTGGGAAATTGTGGAATATCCATCCATAGCTAAGCAAGACTTGAAGGGACCTGATTTAGCTCCAAATTCGGATCTGCCTTTGAAGTTGGCCCTGCTTTAAACAGGAAGTTAGATCATATGACCCCTGAAATCTCATTCCATCTAAATTATTCTGAGTTTCTGATTTCAAGTAAATGTAGACTGAAAACCGAAATAACAAACTGGAAGAGAACTAAATATTAATAGCAGTTCAAATGAGTACCATGGGATATGCAACATAAATTAACACCATGTAAAAAGGGGCAGTTTAACCTCATGCTCAATTTATTGTAGTATTGCATTTTCAAGTGCAGTTATATGGGAGAATTCCTGAACTGCAAAGCAGGTATGTTTGGCAAAAAGAGAGGGACAAATTTGGTTCACAACTCCCCCCTCCCTCTACAGTGCTAAACTCCAGAACTCCGCAAGGCTTCCCTCTCTTGACCACAGAGGTAACTTAGTTTTGTGCCCCATATTTTAAATACTTCTACAGCAAAGAAGTTTCAAGTGTAACAAGATCTTGCAGGCAGCTGAAAGGAGTATTTATCAGGGTTGTGACTACGTACAAAGTGGGTAGAAAAATGGTGTTTGGGACAGGGCAACATTGACTCAACCAGGATTAGCAGGTCATGTATTTAGGATAAAAGGTATATGCAATTACTGTGAGAAATTTGACTCACACTCCTTATATTCTTTTAATAAACCTAGAATTATTTTTTAATGGAGAACATAAGTTGAGTAAATCCACTCCTTAGTGGTAAGTATATTTTTCCTTTTCAGAAGCTGCAGACAGACAATGATTGCAGATATCTCTATGAAATCCATCAGAAAAAAATATCTGGGTATAAAAGGGAAAAAAATCGTGACTGAACTTGATTGATTAACTTATTTATGATGCTTTTCATTTGAACCAGAAAATCAACAGAAGTGGACAAAGCAATCCAAGTAAAAGAAGAATTCAGATCTATTATGTTCACGTCACCGTACACCTGAAATGCTGGTGCATTTTAATCAGCATTTCCGATATTATGATGCATCTCTCCAGAGCCTCCATGTGAATTTCTTTCACCATGCAAGCTAATGACAATTTTGACAAATGACTTGGCATAATTTCCTTCCTTTTTTGAAGTATCAGGTTCTAGGGTTTCTTGGAAGGAAAAAGAGTTTGATGTCCTGTTCTCAGTGAATGACAATGGGAGATGGATGACTAAATATTTATTGAATATACATTATTGTGTATATATATTATGGATTGTGTTGAGAAGCCTGTTTAATGAACTGTATTTCCTTGATAACTTTTGAAGCATCTTAAGAAATATGATCACTTATATTTATTTTGAGATACTAATAAATCATGGTTTCCTCATATATTTTGTAGAATAATATTCTAACTACTGTTACTGAAATATATTTAGTGAATCATCTATTACTCCCTGAGTCTTCTGAGGTGATATATATTCTGGTGTTTTATTGAACAGCTTTGAGATTATCGGGTTGTCCTTTTCCAGTTTTTCTCTTCAGTACAAGGGAATGGTCAAAAGACACACACAGCTATTTACAGAGGTAAGGCAGAAAAACTCTTCAATATTTTCATGTCTCAACAAAGAGGTGGTTGTATACTGGTGTCTTCCCAGATCTTTTTTGAACTCTACATTTGGCAGCTGCTTGACCCCTATAAAACCTCCCTGTCATATCATGATGTCTGGTTTTTCTCATAACATGAGTTGCTCAATGTGTGTAGGAAGTGTTTCTCAGAGCAATTTGATAATGAAATAAACGCCCACAGCAAAAAAAAAAGATCTTGGCAATATGATTTTACAAGAATAGTATATGAAAAATATTGATTTTGTCCTTTCAACTGATAAGAAAATTTCTGGATGAAGTGGTAATCAGCACTGCCACTCTTAAGTGCTCAGCTCAAGGAGAGGAACTCATCAGGCTGATGCACTTTCTTTGAGGTCTCTATACATGGACAAGGGTTATTGGCTGTCTCTACTGAGATTAGCAACACCCACCATGCTGAACAGTAGGAAATGCATGACATTAAGAAACATAAAGGTTAAAGGATCAAAGGATACTGCAAACCCTGTCTCTTGGCTTTGGGAGTTCTAACTTGGGTGCTCCCTTGAAACCTGAAATTGTAAGTGATGTGGACAGCATGTCAGGTCTTCCTGATAAAGAGGATGTGGTAGTTGTGATTTTTGCTTCTGAGCCATAATTTACACGAAGTTCTCATCCTGAAGTGTTTTGAATCTACATGATGGATAAAAGCCAGGTGGCTGTGGGGTATTATAAGAGAATGTATTTCCATTCCTCTCATTAACTGGCCCCACTGTTCAGACAGGAATGCAAATGATGGGATCATGGAGAGAGAAAGAACTGTATCTCCCGTATGTTGTTAATTCATTGACCAGAGGATGAAGCTGTTTATATATTTAATGCCAAAACACTCCTAAAAAATAGGACCTCACTCTTTCCTGCCAAATGTTTTTTTTTTTCAGAAATGGCTGAAAAACAGATAAAAGACTAATTATAGACAGTGCCTACTGGATCAGAATAAGCAAATCTGCTTCTGGTTAGCTATCACACTACAAGATCAATGGAGGACTATAGCTCAGTAATTATTTCTTCTCTTTGAATCCACATTCCGTTAGCTGATCAATGCATGAAGCTAAAGTAGCAGCTCTGTGAAGAACGACAGATGCATATCAAGAATTTGTAATGTAATCTATGAAATTCACTCACAGCAGGATATGATTTACCAGGAGCCTATTGATTGGGGAATAAATGCTATTTTACATTTAAAAGAATACATTTCAATAATGCTGGAGCTCCAGCTCCTGGGTTTTGAAGGATCCTATTTTATTCAATATAAAAAAATTCTGTGATTTTATTGCATCATGCATACTACCCAGAAAACCTATCAAAGTTTCTTCAGAGGTGTGACATTCCCCATTTTTCTTGTAGTTTGAGGCAAATACAGTTACTGGCAGGAACTTTTTAATTCTTTGAAAACTGCTGTTTTGGGAACAGAACTTCACTGCTTTTAACCATCACAGATCTATAGATCAAAGGCAAAGAAGCCAATTTGCCAATTAACACTGTGTAAGGACTTGGACGGAAGTGCTGTCCTTTTCACAGAGCTCATCCCGCAGGAGCACAGGACACACCATGCCTCGCTGAAATTAGAGAGCCATGTCAGAAAGGTGTTGTGTTAAAAGGCAATGAGAATTTGTCTTGGAGCTCACTAATGAATTCTTCCTTCAGTACACCGACCCATTTCATACGTTTCTTGCGATCCTTTTCTTTTTTTTCTTCTTTCAAGTAAGGCAATATTCTTCTCCTTAAACAGTCCAAGGTCAACAGTATTCCTTATAGTCTCATAATATTTTTCTGATTGGTTATATACCAATCATTTTTTCCATGAAAAAGCTTTCAATTAACCCCCCAGTGATTGGGAGGTGGAATTTCCAGATTAGTGTTGGAGAATTCCACCTCCTATCACCAGGGGTTTAATTGAAAACTTTTCTCAGAAAAATTAATTGGTACAAAAATATCAGTAAAATAGCCTAAAATTCAAGACACTCTGTTAATTTCCATCTATTTAAAGGAAAGACAAAAAAAAAGATTAAATAGGAACATTGAATGAGTAATAAACAACATTATTACAGCAAAACCAAGATTAAAAGGAAACTTGTGAAGTGGCCCTGCAAAGTCAAAAAATGCAGGAAAACACACCTTTAATTTAAGTTACCATATACCAAAAACAAGCAAGAGAAATTAGCCTGTTTTAGAAACTATTTCAGAATCAGGTGATTTGCTTCAGATTCAGAGACATAAATCACATTTTAATAATCTCTTTCCCAGTATGAAGTTTCCATACAATCTGATATGTAGGGTTTTTTGAAGCTGCAATAAATTAAATGGAGCCCAGGAAATCTTATAATGCAGCTGTGTAAAGAAAGAAAAGGTGCAACCTAAATATACTATTGCAAATATATATATGTATCTTTGCTAATAATGAGAAACATCCAATGTGAATGAATGCATCTGTGTGCAATAAACCTGTCTGAAAATTGTAGCTTCGGTATTGCTCAAATACATATTTTTCTTGCATTAAGGATAACAGGCTTTGACCTGCAAATTATGAAAAAGATTAAGATATGCATCAGCAGAGAGATTTATGTCTAGTGTTGACAAATTATTCATTAAAGTTTTATGCGACAGGCCCAGAGAGAGTATTAAATAAGATTATTATGGCAGTTCTTATAAGTGTATTCATCTTGGCTAAGAAGAGGTCGTGAAAAAGTTTAGGACTGTTTACTTACAAAGCTTCTTTAATTAGGAAAAATAGAAATAAATGTTCTCCATTTGGCTTCTTTCACTGATTTCATCTTTATTGCTTCTCTCTCCCAATATTGTGAAAGATCAACATCAATAAAAGTAAATCTATTACATGCAATTTGACAAATCATTTGCTTAATGATTTCTAAATATAGAGAAAATATAAAATTTCCTTCTGAAATTAACAGCACTCTTTTCCTTGTGAAACTAAGCAGAGATAGCTTTGTATCTGAAGAGATCATTAGTAAATAAACAAGGTAGTTATCTCTGAAAGGAGCTAGCTTCAGTGAAAAACAACCATGTATTTCTACTGTAAAACACAGCACTTTGTGTTCTACTCTGCCATACATTATACTTTTCTGCTGTCAGGTGAAAATTCAACCAATGGCTATTTGATTACTTTGGAAACATTTGAATTGATTTTTATTACCTGATTTTGTACATCCATAAGGAAGATATATGACTCCTCTTCTTGGAAGAACTGAACAACTTCTCTCTTGGTTTGATGGAACATGTAACAGGCAGGTAGAAGAGAGGGAAAAGCACATGCCCAGTGGAAAAAATGCTACTGGGTTTGGTGAAAAGGAGGACAATATTATTGTTAAAAAACATTTCTTCTCAACTAATGTGGCATCTTGCAAGGGTCTAGAGGAACATGAGTTCCTTCAATAATCACTGAATACCTGAGAATTCTCTGCAAATAGTAATATTTGCAGTAGTTTAATTTTTATATTAGTTTATTTTTTTCACAATGCTTAGTGTGAATATGAACTGTAAAAAATCAAGACTTGATTATCATTTACTGAGTTATGGTCATCTTAACTGAGACTTCCATCCAGTGGCCCTTTCCATGTTGATTAAAGCTCAGAACTAACCTGTTTGAACATGAAGTATGGAAGGCAAGACTTTATGAGCACACCCAGAGAATAAACACCCCTGAGTTGCACTCTCTGCTTTCTGCCTAGGCTTTCACCCAGCAAGGCATATACTTTATTACCTGTACACATTTAGTTCAAAACCACAAATGGAATATTAAAATATCTTCTGAAATGTTCAAGTGGGAAGGATGAATCTCCTGTGCATGCAGAATCTCTGTTTTCCCAATTGCATCATGGATTTCATTCTACTACATAACCAGCCTTTAACACTGGGCTGGCACTTTAACGATTGCTCATGGGTGTTTTCATACAAAAACTGGTACAATGTAGTTTGGAATATGCTGTTGTGAGAGGCCTCACAATTGGTCGAACGATTTCAAACAAAAAAAAAGTAAGACAAAAGAGTGGCTACAGTTTTTATCCCTGTTTTTTTATTTAAGGGTAGATGGTTTGTGGTTGTTTTATTGGGTTTTGGCTTTTTGCTTTGTTTTGATCCTGAGTCTTTATATTGCCTTTATAATATGTGTTTTTAGACTGTATCATGGACTGCCATATGCTTCAGTGTGACAGGTTGCACAAGGGAAGACTTAGTGTCACCACACGCATGAAAAAGATGGCATCTCCTTTCATTTTCCTTGCTACAGTAACATGGAACAAAGGAAAAATCAGGCGGAAAAAAGGCCTTTGTCATATGTCTGTAGCAAAAATTACATACTTATCTTCTAACTACATAAGAACATGTACTCTCTTGATGAATTCTGTTTTAGAAGTAAAAAAAATACTTTGTCCAAGTATTATCTCTAATCCTTTCCTTTCCTTTCCTTTCCTTTCCTTTCCTTTCCTTTCCTTTCCTTTCCTTTCCTTTCCTTTCCTTTCCTTTCCTTTCCTTTCCTTTCCTTTCCTTTCCTTTCCTTTCCTTTCCTTNTCCTCATATTTATAGCTTTTAGAAAAACTGTTTATTTAAAACATTAAAAACGGATAGAAGAAAACTGTCTAATAAGCAAAAAACCCCCCTGTCTTCTATATGATTTTAGCCCTGGGAAACTCATGCAGTTCATAGTAGATGCAGATCCTTCCATAATCTTTCTTCATAGTTCTTGTAGTTCTGCTTCAAAGCTGCACAGAAAGCAGAGATGTTACAATGAGATCCCCTACACAAAAACCTTCTCTTATGAAAGTAAGTGTTTGATCTCTATTTCTCTGGATAGTTGATTATATGCTTGGATAATTAACACACTGTCCTGCTCTTGTAGTTCCATAACAATGATACTCAGGAACAATCATGCATCTTCTCATTAAAGCTGACTCATTTCCACGAATTAAACACTTGAAACAGTGGCAAAGGAAAGTCTGAACTGATCAAAGTCAGGCGTCTAAGACCTCATTCTACAGCTGTCTGAAAGTGTGAGTGGATATATCGGTAAAACAGTACAACTGAGCACACTTATTTTCTCCAGCTTTACTGTAATGGAGAAGCTGAACAGAGACACCCAGTAAGGAGGTGCAAAACTCATATCCTGGTGTAAAACTAAGCTTCAGTAAAAGAAATTTATGCACTTCTATGTGTGCCAAATATATGGCATGAGGGTCCTATACATGTCAAATAGCCCAAATCCCAGTATTCTTCCCATGTTTTTACTTAATGTTGTGCCAAAGATGTTCTAGCACTGAGCATATTCACTTTTGCATGTCTGTCATAGCCTAATTCTCGCTATCAGAATTTTTATCTGCTTTTTGTAGGTATATTCTTATTTCTGCTTTTTGTTCCATCATTTCTTGCATTCTAATCTACTCTTTTGGCCTTCTTTCGGCCATTTGCATATATAATCCTTCTCATATTTTTTGTTTTAAATCAATTCCTATAATCCATTACTGTGTAATAGCACTTGTCATCAATAGAAATGAAATCCCCAACACACTGAAGGAAAAAGAATTTGCAGGTACTGGTTTCTAGTAGCAAGTTGTAATAGAAGCAGTGGGGAATCCTATTTGCATAAAAAGATCCATATTTGATGTAAACTGACGCAACTTTCATGATGGGTATAAAATTTTCCTCTACCCTAGCACCATGGGCACAAAGCAGATAATACTCTATGACAGTGCTACAGAATTATTTTTCATAAGCTCTTGTCTGAGATGTATAATAAAAGTCAGAGTGCCTTGATAATTAACAAGACTGGTTCCAAGCCTCCTACTCTCACACTCTAATATTAGAAATTAGGTATACTGCTACAAATCCCGATCACAAAAAAACACCAACCCAACATTTGGTGAGGAGAATGAAATGCTTCATTGTGAAAGAAAAAGAATACTTTCAATGAAGTTTGAATAAAATACCTACCAATAAACAAAATAAATGTTTTAAATAAATGCTGTTAGACCTGACAAACCAAGTCCTCATATCATCCATTGATCCAGATATTTTTTTAGCTTCTGTATGACCGAAAAGTGGCAGAATCTGAGAGTCCAAGCATAACTGAGCAACAGATATATGAACATATAGATAAGTTGTGTGACGGGGTCTGAAATCACCAAATTTATCAGTATACACTTCAGCACTCCTCAACTAGACTAAAAACGGGGATCTAAAAAATTCCAATTTCTCGACTCCATGTCAGCGAAGCACTGAGATTTTCTGGCAGTACTCATGGTGTGATTCCCGTATCTTTGCATATGGTAAAAGAAGTCAGGTTTCCCCACTGAATGCATCAGCAGAAAAACAAGCCGTTTCATTACGCTCTGGCTGAATTTCACTGGGTGTTTTTCAAAAGCAATATATTTCTAATAAGCATTTTGGTCTTGCTGAATCAGCTCCTTCTGGGAAGAAAAAAGTCCTAAACAACTTTAATCTGTACCCAATAGATATTTCACCTTGAGGATTTGTCAAGTTAATAGACCCTACCCACTTAGAGAAAGAGGAAGGAGGCCTTTCTAATTGGTGCCTAACAGCTTACACTTAAGGGTCATTAAGAAGAAATACTGGAGATAACAGTCTTAATGGCTCCAGTCCACTCTCATGGGGAGCACTCAAGGTAGCCTGAACAAAAGGGAACAAGACTGAAAGATTCAAAGACACAGCAGGATCTGGTCTGGCTAAGAGGATGCAGATTGATTTAGTTCTGCCCCAGTAACTTAAGAGGAGAATTTATCTCATTTGACTTGTAGTGAAACATAAGATTAGGTGTGAATAACTACAAGATGGATGGAGATGTAGAATATAAAAAACTATACACCATTGTTTTAAAATATGTGTTTTCTGATGTATGTTGAAATATGCTAAATCGAATTGTTCGGGTTTAGGGAAGAAGTTGGCCAAATCCACCAGCCGAAGTTACTGAATGGAATAAAGCACAGCTGCTTGAAACCCATTCAGTCCAACCTACAAAGTGAAAAGCATTTGAAAAGAAAACTATGACCCCATCCAAAACTGCAATTTCCAAGCTGCAACAAGAAAAGCCAAAGATGGTTCCCCCCTGAACTCCCAGATCGCACCTGCACACCAGACACTGAAGTTCAGCTCTGGAGCTGTCTCGTGGCTGTAATATGAAATACAACAACCCCAGTAACTAAGGCACATCAGCTGCTCAGACATCATGCCCCACTGGAGAGCACAGTCGTGCTCACCACCCGAGCGGTGCAGAGGTTCAGCTCACCCTGTGCTGAGATGGGTTCTTTCTCATAACTCTTCTCTGTAAATACCCAAGACAGCTATAAAAAAAGGTGAGGCTGAAAGGTCAGACAATTAGCTTTCCTATTTGTGAAGAAATAGCTTTTCTAAGCTTATTAATGGAAAAACACAGGATGAGATCGCCTGTTGCTATAAATCAGTATAACTGTTGATTTCAGAAGGGTTGTGCTGTCTTATACAAACAGAGATTACATTGTCTCTAATATTAAATAATAATAAAAAGTCTTACACTGAAATAGTCTTGTTACATTTGATGAAATACATGCTGAAATGCCATATTTGTGTTTTCCTAAGCAAATTTAATTCAACTTTCATACATCTTCCTGTTACCTTAAAAATTATTTGCCTTCTGTAGGATGCCTGCCTATTTCAGTTCACCTGATAGATGGTCCTTACTGAACAGATTTCAAATATTGCTGAGCTCAGAAAGGTTCAGCTTATCTGATTTCCTGTCTGATAAAAACCTTGGACTTACATTCAGTAGACCCCATAATGAGTCTAAAACCTTGTGCTTGCTAAGGCTTGCCAACTACAAATGCATTCTGCAAAAGACTTCAGGGTTCAAAAACTGGGATTAATTTCCTCTGTTCAATTCTTTTGGTGTATGACCTACTTTGGTAAATAGTTTATCTAGAAGTCAAATATATTCACTTATGTGGTGATTTTCTCCCTCTAGTCTGTTCTCATGAGGCCCCACCTGGAGTACAGCCTCCAGCTTGGGGACACTTTGCACAAGGAAGGAATGAATCTTTTAAAGCAGGTCCAGAGGATGGTCACAAGATGGTCAGAGGGGTGGTACATGTCTCCTATGAAGAGCAGAAGGAGTTTGAGTTGTTCAGTCAGCAGAAGAGAAGACTCAGGGAGGTCTTATCACATATTTCTGTTATATAATGTTGGTTTATGAGAAAGATGGAGACATTTTACCAGGGTCTGCAGTGGCAGGGCAAGTGGCAAAAGCCTTAAATGGAATGAGGCTAGATTTCGATTAGACATAAGGAAATATATTTTACAATAAGGGTGATGACACACTAGAACAGGTTTCCCAGAGAAGCTGAGGATGCCCCAACCCTGGAAGTGTTCCAGGTCAGGTTGGATGGGGCTTTAAGCAACCTGGTCTAGTGAAAGCTGCCCATACCCAGGGGAATTTGGGTCAGACTACATGTTCTTCAAAGGTTTCCTTTCAACACACCATTCTGATTCTACAGTTCTATGATCTCTATTTGCAAAACAGCATACTTGAGTTATAGCAAAACTACTGTACAGACAAAAAAAAAAAAATCACAATCAATCCTGACATTTTGTAGAGTGCAGTTAATACAAGCACTGAGGGGCTTTGGCTCACAGCTGGAAGCACTATAAAACTTTCATCCCTAAGGAATGTGTAAATTAAAAGTGATATATAACATTTACCATTGGTTACTATGGACTTAACCAGAGATGTTAGTACATTAACCATACTCCCAACAGACTCGTGTAATACTTCAGCCAGCATTCTGCAACTCTGATAAGAAGTGCATTTCCTACTGGAAAGGATAATACTTAGTTTTAATTATATATCCTTTCTAAGTATGTGGCTTTTTGGAGATTAATCATGTGTAGAGTGTGATTACGGATACATTTCATAATCAGGACTTGTTTAAAAAAAAATCATCTAAACAATTTTGTGCTAAGGATATTCTTGACATCAGAAGAAGGAAATCTAAGTAAAAATGTTACAACAAATTGAAGCATAAACTTAAGGAAAGCTATTTGCTTTCACCTTCATAACAGTCAAAATCATTTCTCAGGGTAACTTAAATGCCAAAGTCCTTTGTAGTATTCAACTTCATATGTATCAAGTTTTGGGCTTCACTTTTCACAGCATGCTTACAATTTCCATCACATAAATCACAGAAATTGAAAGTGGATAATATACACAAGCAGTTCCTTATGACATTTCCAGCACACAGTCTTCATTATGTTTCTTCATTTTAAATAAATATTAACTACACTTAGAGCTGAGCAATGTCGATACATTATGCATATAAAACCAGGACTAATCTTTCAAGCACATACATCTATTTTGAACAGCACTAACTATCTGCAAAGAGACAGGATGATGACATTAATACAAAACTGGTTCTTTTTTTGTTGTTGTTATGTGCCAGGGAAAGTATCTGAGTGGGTAATGATGTTAGAGGGATGGCCTTCCAAACATCCATGTTTTTTACTTTTTATTTCATAGATTATGCAGAATGTTTCTATTTTCTTACATTTCACTTGGTTTTTTTCTGCTTACAACTAGAAAAGTCACAAAATAAATCTTTTGTTTAAAAATATTCAAATAGTTTAGCCTAAAAAATGAGAGGTTTTAAGAGAAAACATTTGAATGAAAAATTATTATTATCATTAGGAGGCTCAAAAAAAACCCCCCAAACTCTGTTTTTTTAAGAACACAAACCCAGACATTCTGCTCTGGGGAATGTTGACGTTATTTGTATACATTTTTTCCAAAAAAAACCCCCTCACTTCAATCTCTCTTTTCCTGTCTCCTTGTCTTCCAATTTATGTTTTGTTTAGCTCACGTTCTCTTTCTCTTATTTTGACTAGAAACCTTAATAGGGGCATTTCGTAGAAATAGAGGCATTCCTTTGAAAAGATGCTGATATGAAGAATTATCATTTTACGGCTAGAATGATACCAACAATTTTTTGACTGACTTTACTTTGAAGTCCCTCACTATTGCCAAAGTGGCTTTGATCCTGAAAGATCATCATCTCCATAGACTTCACAGAAGAACTGGAAAACAGACATTTTAAAGTCTGGAAGAGGACTTTGTCCTACTCACAGAACAGACATCTTTGTATCATATCATTGTGTAGACTTCCTTAAAGTAAAAAGAGACTAGTCAAAGGCAGCAGGCAGATTTCATGCAAGATTCATCTAAAGGATGCAACTGTAAAAGGTAGAAGATTTTTTTTTCCCTTAAAACTGCTGGTTTATCTTCAGTGACTATCAATAGCGTATAAAAGGCTAACTCAGACCAGGTCAAATTTTATGATAATATCCTGTCCCAGAAGTAAAAGTATCTTCATAAATGACCATGCAAATGTATGTGGTTATTGTTTCGGGATGCAAATTTCCAAACTCTTACTTAAGACAGCATAACTAAAGACTGCAAGATAGACAAAAAAAAATATATATACATATACATGTAAGCATATGTACTTTGTAGGAATATACATATTTACACATATATTCATGGCATTTACATACAGTCTCACTTCATATGTGGAATGACTTTGGTATCATGCTAATTATGCCCATCTAAGAATTAGAAGTGATTTTTAATGCCGCAAATAAGCATTCAAGTATAATAATACAAGTATGTTAAATGAAATGTCAAATGACTTCCAAAAAGCTCTTAAAATTAATAAATATGTATGAGATAAATTAGTCTGGCTGTCAAGTACTCCATGTAGAGATACAAAAGATTTACTTTTTTTTCAGCTGGATTCTCTTGCTACCTAAATTCAAACAAAATTCACTGGTTCAATCATGGCTCTGCAGTATAGTTCCCAGAAAAGGCATATTTTCCTCAAAAGGAGATTGGGATGTCACAGACACGGATATCACCTACTGAAGCCTAATGCACCTTAAATTCTTGCTCAGCTGTGCCACTTGTGGCCTGTGGTCAGCAGCTGAAGGAGGGACACCAGTAAAAGATTCAGATTACCTATTACAGGTGCCTGGCACAGGTGTTACTTCACTTAAGCAGTAGAAAAGACTTTCTAGCTTAGGACACCTGGGAACTATACGTACTCAGGGAAGAGTGTTAGTCACCACTTGGGCTTTAGGAGAAAACTACTGGAGAATTTTTTCAAGTAGGAACTTGAGTGAATTCTAGTCGGTTTCAATTCAAACCTCCAGGAAAACGGGAACAATGGCATTTAAAACTTTTGCTTCTAGGGTATTGAAATTCTAATTTATCAAATGTTCTGTGATCTTTGGTTAATTGCAAGATTCAAGGTGTTATATGGCTCATTATTTTAATGAAAAATCTTACGTAGGTAAGAGAGGTGTTATTCTTAATAAAAGGAAAATATGTAGGAAACAAACTACTGCATTATGAGAACATATGCTGGGGTATGGGGTCACATAAGACTGTAAGGAACCTTCAGCAGGAAAAAATATATCTTCTATAGGGTCAATCAGAAGCGTAAGTAGTGTCCTTGAAGATTACAACCATATGTTCCCTTCAAAGGTGAAAACGCTGGTGACAGTATTTCTATACACAACAAATCTGAAAAATTTTATTCCATAGATCTTTGCTTAATTAATTTGAAAGTTTAATGTCTTCACCTTCAATATAACACAAAAAAACTTAGCAGAGATTTGCCCTGCTAACTTTTTCTTTCATAGAATCATAGAATGGCTTGACTTGGAAGGGGAACTTTTATAGATCTAACCCCCCTGCCATGGGCACCTCACACTTTACAAGCCCTGTCCAGCCTGGCCTTGGACACTTCCATGGATGAGGCACCCAACACATCTCTAGGCAACCTGTGCCAGAGCTTCACAACCCTCACAGTAAAGGATTGCTTTCTAACATCTAATCTAAACCTGACCTCCTTCCATTTGAAGCCATTGTCCCTTGTTTTATCACTACAGGACCCAGTGAAAAATCTGTCTCCATCTTTCATGAAAGCAGCATTTATGTATCTTCAGGCTGCAATAAAGTATCCTCTGAGCTTTCTTTTCTACAGGCTGAAAAATTTCAGTTCTCTCAGCCTTTCTTCACAGAGAACATATTCCATTGCTTTGAACATTTTCATTGCCCTCTTCTGGACCTGCTTTAAAAGTTTCGTGTCTTTCTTGTACTTAGAGTTCCAGAGCTGGATGAAATACTCCAACTGAGGCCTCACAAGAGCAGAACAGAGGAGGACAATCACCTCCCTTGACCTACTGGCCACATTTCTTTTCATGTGGCCCAGGATACAGTTGGCTTTCTGGACTGTGAACACATATTTCTGTCTCACACCTTCTTTTTTATCCACAAAATCCTTCTCCCTGTGTGGAATCCATTCATTATCCACTGATAGGGGTGTTTACCCTGACTCATGAGTAGGACCTTGCACCTTGCTGAATTTCCAAAAGTTCACGTGGTCCCACTTCTCAAGCCTGTCAAGTTCACTGGAGATGACATCCGTTCCCACGCAGCTTGGTCTGCTCCTCATATATGATGTGTTCTGTGCTGTTAACCACTCTGCGGGCCCTTCACTGCGTCATTCCCAGTCTTGAAGTGTCTTTGGTGCAGTGGGGAGGGCGAAATGAGCAATGGTGGCCTCCGAAGCAAACTGACAGGTGGCACATACCAAAGAATTATCATTTCCTTCAATCTTCTGGTTACTACAGCTTAGTGTGGAGCTGTAAACTAAAGGGGTATTCTGCACACTTCTTGTCCATCATGACCAACTCCAGGTCCTTTTCCAGAGCTGCTTTCTAGCCTGGGCACCTGCACTGGTGCATCAGGTTATTCCATTCCAGGTGCAGGAGTCTTTGTTTGTCCATGTTGATCTTCATGAGATTTCTATAAAGCCAATTATCCAGTGTGTTGAGATGCTCTACATTTCCCCCATCCACAGTTACACTCAAACCTGTTGTCACCCTTGAAATTTCTGAGAGTAGATTTCCTACTGTCATCCTGCTGATTAATAATTATATTAGACATTATCTGTCTCAGTATTGACACCTCAGTGCTAGAAAACCTTTGCTGGTTGAAATCCAAGCTACTGATCACTATTCTGGTGCATTTTATTCACTTTTTCTTTTAATTTCTTATGCATATAACCACAGACTCTCATGGGGGTTTTTATATATGTAAAAAGCATGAAGTTTATAATAAATATAGGTGAAATGACAAGTTTTTGGAGACAATGAATCCAAATTCTACATAATTTTGTCTCAGGATTTTGACATGCAAGTACCCAAATTATGGATAAAACCCTTTGTGTACTACCTTGTGTCTCAGATGATGATAAAAGAGAGCCAATTCAATGGCATCAAGAAACATTCTCAGTTTCCTGGAAAAACGTGACTAATTTATCATTAAAAGAGTAGAAAATTATCATAATACAATTCTAAAATATATCAATGTTTTCTAAATTCTTTGTCATTTGTTCTACCTACAGCAATAAAAGATTATAGTAAATATTTTCACCATGATGTAATCACAAATAAGCCAGTTGTTGATGATTATTGCCAGTGGCTCTGATCTTAAATTTAAAATGTGCTGTATGAATTACAGACCTTTTAATGATCTAAAAGTAGGATGGACTAGAATTGCCAAATTAGGCCAGCTGAGAGAATGGTAATTTTCCTTTCTCTTTTTGCTGGTATAGGGATCTTTTCAAAGTGGGATTTAAATTACCCTCAAAATGCAGTTTTCTGGATCAACAAAAGTTTGTGATAGTATCTCAGAAAATTTTCTGTGAACTGAGATGTAGTAGCATAGAGAATCAAATAATGTAGGTATTGATCCTTGGTGATGGATTGTGAATGTCTGGTCAGAGCAAAAGAAAGGAAAGAAATTTGTATATATTCTTGTCCCATGATAGGTGAGCTACAAGAAAAGTCACTTCAATACTTAATCCTAAAAGCTTACTTCAATACTTAATCTTTCTCCTGACTGAGCAAGATCTCCAGGCTCTCACAACACAGAAAAAGAATGGAGAAACAGAATGATTTGCTCTATCAAGTGCAGAAGAGAAATCCCATTTCTTTAATGTGTGAGATGTCTTAGTATATATGTAAATTAGGGTAAAAGTTGAAAGTATGTGAAGAGATAATTATCAGAAGGAAAGAAAGATGCATCTTAGAAGACCCTTAAACAGGGACATCTTTGCCCAGGATTATGTCCTGGGTGTTCATTTGTATCCTAAATCTTTGTGTATATAATCTTGTAGCTCTCTCCAGATTGCAATATTTACTGTCTCATTTAAATTAGGACTTCCCTTCTAGGCAAGTTCTTCTCAACATGGAAGACAGTTACAGAATTAAATTCATAGAGATTCTGAAGCATTCAAGATATTGGATTGTGTGCAGGGATAACTGGATGAAATTTTGCATTAAACAGGATCACAGGCTGGATGATCTAATGGTCCCTTCTGGCCATAAAAGCAATGAATCTATGAGAAAAGCACTCTGAGATCATATGATGAAAAGCACAGTGAAATTGGCAAGTGTTTTTTTGATGTTCTCATTACAAATCCCCTGAGCAATCTATTCCTGTCTTCTTCTCACCACCTCCTCTATCATTAGACTCCAGAAGAACACACGCTCCGTTAGAGTCATTGCTGCTAAAACCATTTTGATAGCTGGCTCCACTCAGTCTCATGCTAAATCCAGTGTTTAAGGCTATGGGAGTGCTGACTTCTTAAATGAAGACACATTTCTCCAAGGCGTTTTTCACTCTCTCGTTCCTTTGGGTTGCTCAGCTAAAGGCTTTTTCAGGACTTTATCAGTTATTAATAATTGTGATGATTCATGATTTATTCATTACCATTTATACATTTGCCATATGCTGCCTGCACAGGCAAACTTTTTATGAAGCACATAAGTGTGGCACAGTGTTTCTTACAATTCATATCCAGTAAATAGATGATAGAAAAAGATTAACTAAATGCAAAAATATAATAAAATATCCTGTAATGACTTCAGTTTGGAGCTTTTGAATTAAATGTTGTAGAGTAACTATCTTTAGCAGTATCAAAACTAAAATAAACAGGAGGGTGAACAGTGTAAAAGGTCAAGTTTAACACCAAACCCAGCACCTTATTCTGTTTCTATTCTGTCCCCCATAATGATAATTACAGGGAGTAAGAGTAAATCCACTTATCTGTTAAGGTACAACTCAGGACAAATAAAGATGGTAGTATCTTTAGTATCATCGTTGTTGTTCTTTTCTGGCTTTCATATTAAATCTAAATATTCTTTTGCAGTGAAACACTGTAATAGTTGCTTGGACTGAGGGAGAAAGATCTGACATCCCAATCCTTCAATATGCTTAATAGCAGAAACTGGAAAAGATAATGTTACTCTTAGATTTAACAAAAGAGGCTTTCTTCATGATGATGCTAGTAACCAAAAAGTCATTTCTCATAGGCCCACTATGACACCTTCTGCAGCGTGCTGCTCTCCAGATGAAATGCCTGGATTTTATGAGAGGGTAATTATTTAACATAAATAATGTTTATGAGTTTTGATTGAACAAGTTCATTAACGGTGAGGTGTGCCCTGTGGGGGAAATGATCAGTGAGTTCCACTGCAGAGTCCCAAGGCAGAGGGACCAGCTCTGGTCTGACTCACACCTCTGCTCATCCCTCTTTCTGTTGCATTTAGTTGAAGCTTTTGGAACACAAACCTTAAATTTTTACCAACTGCCTTGAAAGTGAACATCTGAATTTTTACTAACTGCCTGTAATTGCCTACTATTGTCATTCTGTAGGATGGTCTAAAGTACATTCAGTACCTTGTCATGCTACAGAATGCTATGGAGTTCATCCAAGACTCTAAGATATGTTGTTCCCCATGGCAGGATCAGTATTACATATTTCATTCCCCCACTGTGGCTGCCCACCTGTTTCTTGAGGACCTCCACTAACTTTACAAAAATCTGAGACAATCTCTTCCTTTGTTTCACTTTCTTCACCATTAGAATTTTTTTTTCTGGCATGTAAAATAAATATAACTTGTTAAAATGTTTTTTTTTTCTTTTTTTTCACCATAAAGTCACATAAGTGATATTTACAGCAATCTTTGACATTCCTAACAGTATTCAAGCACTCTTCCTTCACGATGCTCGAGAGTCCTGGGTGTCAGTGGAGGCACCTACCAAATGCAGAGGCCTTTCACTAAGGAAGTCATAGGAAGAACACCTATAAGACCTTGATTTTCCACTGCTACTTTTTACTTGAACGGAAGTTAGATGATAGTTTTGAAATTTGGAAACTCAGGTTTTCTGTGAGAGAACTCTGGACAGAAGTTTTTAAACCATCTTCAACTCTTCATTGCTTCTTTAAAGAACAGGGTCAAGTCTGACTCTCAGTCTGGCAACTTTCTGAATTTCATACAGTCTTCTAGAGAACAAGTCTATTACAATTTGGCACTTCTTATCTGAGAAACAAGCAGACCCAAAGAGCCCCAGACTGGACAAGACAAGTATCCAGTCACTCTATGTGCTGTTGCCTGGCATCCTTTAAAAAATATAAATAACACGAGGCAATGGGGATGAGTTGTCATGGTTTAGCCTCAGTCAGAAAGACCAAAATCTCAAACTATGGTTTTATAGAAGTGCAATGACATTACACTTTACATGTCTTCACTTAAATGTCTGTTTAATCATGTTTCAGTGAATTCCAGACACAAAGGTTTACTTAGAAATTTCCTTTCAAGGACCAAAGTTATTAAAAAACCTAGCCCCTTTTTTGTTTCCTATGGTATATAAAGAAATTATTATGACTAGTTAAATACATACAAATATCAAGAATAATCTGTTAGGGGAAAAATTAAAAAGAATAATTGAAATGTGTAATTTCAGCTCATCAGAAATAGATCATATGCATGTGGGTGGAAAAATGTTATTTCATTATTCATTTGGGGTACATATATAATCATTTCACAAATTCAAACTGATCTTCATTATCAACTATATGATAGTGTATTTCTACATCTTGGGTTGCATATAGAGGAGAACAGTTTATTTAGAATATTTATTTTGTAATATCATTTTGCACTCTGGGAGTTATACATTAGTTTTAATCTGTTTTAACAACAGTGATGCCAAGCTAGAGAAAATAGAGAAGATATTTGAGCACTAATTGGGCTTCTTCTTAAGTTATGACTTGATAGTTTTTAAGAACTTGGTTGCAATGAATTTGCAGGCATTAGTGTCTGTTCCTGTCCATGCTAATCAGTATCCTGTAGCACAGTGGGTCTTACATTTAATGAAGCAGCACGGAGCTCTTGCCAGCATTCAAGCAATTGATTCCATAGAAGGGGCACAATATAAATCAAGTGCAGAGCAAAACTGCTGTGTTCTACAAGCTCGGAATGAGAGCACCCTTTGTCATATCCAAGGCACTCAGAGACTCTCCTGCTGTGCTTATGTTGATTGTACTTCCTTTATCTTCTGCTCGGCTTTGTTTTTCTCTCCTTTTATTTTTTTTAAACTGTCTTTAGTGTTTTAATGTGGGCTCTGACCAATCAAAGTTCACTTCCATTTTCTTCCTTCAAAAGTTTGAGAAGGTGAGGAATGGCGATATTTTCCATCTGATTGCTTTGTGTAATTTTTCTTTCCTCATAAGCACACAACAAAATCTAGTTATTAGCAAAGGAACTTAATTTATTTGACCTCACTCAAATTACAAAAGTCCTTAAATTCTTTCTGTCTCAATGTGTACATCAGATTTGTACACAATGCACTACTGAAAAACTGTATAATTACCCAGAAATATAATCAAGAATAAAATGTTATATAGCTGAGGATAGATAGATCAGTGTCCCAAAAGAGTATCTACCAGAGTTCTTGTATTTAATATATTTTATCAATGACCTGCAAGCAAAGTATAAAATAACAACTGATGAAGTATAAGGGCAACACAAAGAAATGAAGACTAATAAAGAATACCTCAGCAATATAATTTTATGCCACTCAGAATCACATTCTTCTGACGGGAGTTAAATGTAGCATCATATACCTGGGAAACAGAGGGTTTTTAGACCATTCCTACAGAAAATATTCTAAAAAGCAATAGCTTTGAGAACAACAGAGGCTATCACACAGAGAAAAATACAATGAATTTAAACACCAGCAAACCACTATAGTTAAAAGTAAAATTTTATGTGGATAAATAGTATTTACTTTTGGTTATAGCACTTGAGGGAAAAAGAGTGTTTATTTCCAGTGTTCATGTTGACTGCCAATACTGGAAAGTTCTGGTGGTTCAGAAGAAAACTGCAGGAATAAAATATGGTGTGAAATAAAAAGCTTAAAAGGCTACATCAAGAGTGTATCCCAGAAAAGTTTACAAGGTGATATAATCACAATCCATAATAACCACATGGGACAAAGAGAACAAAGTCATAACAGGAGGCAATGGCCAACGAAGGACATTTGCTAACAAATAGAGAAATAGTAGAAGCTTTTCCTGCAGGAATTATTTTCTCCTCTTTTTTGTTTTTTTTTTTTAATTTGTTTGTTTGGTTGGTTTTTTGGGTTTTTTTTTGGTTTATTTTTTGTTTTTGTTTTGTTTTTTCCCAAAGGTTCCTGCCAGCTCTGGGAGAAAGCTGAAGCCAGAAAAAAGTTATATTGGAGCTCACATGCATATTTTAACAGTGAAATGAATATTTGAGCTATTTGCTGGGGGAAATCCTGGATTTTCCTGGGGAAAATTTTTTGCTAGAAGAACTCTAGTGCAATTAAGCCTATGTAATATAAGCATTGACATTTACATCTGAGCTCTCTTTTTTATCTAGAAACTCTTCATATTCATGATTCACCTTCCATAGTTTAGAAATCTGTCCTGTGCATTACATCCTTGCAGTGCGTACACCTTAGATATCCAGATCATTTGTGTTTGACTTATAGACACCAACTGTAAGACAAATGACTCACCACTTCTGTATCTTTAAATTAAGTCAGTTGATCAGAAGATCTGATGTTGATAAAAACAATTATTGGAGAAAATGATGGGATTTGTGATATTCAGGACACCAAATTAGAGTTGTCTTGTGTGCACTTAGAAGATATGAATGTAAGAACTCCCTAAGAATCTTACTTGCTTATCATTCTCTAGATGAAGAAAGATTCAGATATTATGTTTGTTTCATGCTTCTTTTTTCTTTGTCATCAATGCCAAAGCTACATCTCTCTTCTAGATCTGTCTATATGTGTTCTATACAGGGGTTTACTTTAAGTGAGATGAACAAAGAAAAAAAAAATTTTTTGCTGCTGTTTCTTAGAAAACAAGAAAAAATGTAATGCCAGATTTACAACATTCTAGCCTGAGACTATATCACTGGAAACAGATAAAAAAATTATGATACTTTTTTTTTTCTCAGGGCTGTTACTGGAAAAGAAAATTGCCAGTTTGTGAGTTATGACTCTGTGGACCTGGCCAAATTTGTCTTGTATTCACACCATGGAACTTAATTGAAATCTGTGAATTTGCACTAATGCAACTCTGAGCAGAAATTGACCTCTTGTGCCTACTGGAACACAGCCCAAAAGCCACTTGACTTACTTGTGCTTAAGGCTTGCTCTGCATGAATGTCTACTGTTTTACTAGCAGTAAGTTATGTAATATTCATGGTTTAATGGTGCATATTCTACTAATAGACTGGGTAGATGCCAGCAAACTACATCCAAGCAGTACCACACATTTGCTTTGTTGACCTCTGTACTCATTCAATCACATGAAGTAGTTACAGCTGGGATTCCAGTAAGGAATTCCAACTTCCAAAATGTTCCCACTGCCACTAGGCAAATGCTACCAAAGAGCCTCTGTTCTAATTAGCCTAGATTTCCTTACAATATCTAGTTACAAAGGAGTACCATGAATATTCATGGCCAATTCATTTGAATTACGAACATTCATGAATAAATCATTTGGCTGAGAACAGGGTACCGTATGTTGCATTTCATGGCTCCTGTGATTTATTCCATAGTGCTACAATTTGTAATATTAGCAGCTATCATAAAGTTTATTTTTCAAGCCTTCATTTCCAGCTGTGACCATGGCACTCTGGGGATCAGATAAGCCTTTTCTTATACCGCTGTAAGGTCAGATCCCAGCCTAGACACATAATGCAGATTTACTGCTCTTCTGCTACACATTCTCATTAGTGCTTCTGTAAGGTGCCTTTGTTCTCTGGCTGTATGACACCAACCTCAGACAAAGGGGGAATGCAGTGCAGTTTCTGGGCTGGCATTGAGAAGGGAGGCACAATGCTGGAGCTAGCGGTGGAGCAGACTGCTCAGAGACATTGTTCAGTCTCCATCCCTGGGGGTTTTCCAAGGTGCTTAAAGCCTTGAGCAACACAGGAACGGGTGTGATGCTAACACTGAAAACTGTGAGCTAAGTGCTTTCAATATGGCCAGCAGTAAGGAAACAGAAAGTTGCTTATATTAATGAAATTTATCATATCTCTATTTGTCCTCTGTCATAAGAGATGTCTAACAGTATCTATACAGTTTATTGTTGTAATACCATCCTTTAGAGAGAGGGACACTCATTTTTTCTCATTTCCTGTCTATTTTCTTCAAAATGCATTCTGCATTTTGGCATTCTTAGAAATTACAGAATTAGCAACGATTTACTGATATACTTTTGCTGGCCATTAGTTGCATTTGAAGGAGAGAGAAAACATCACATGACTGAACACTGCTCAAATGGGGGAGAACAGAATTAGGAGACTGAGAGATTCACAGGCAATAACCACTTATTAGTAATTGAGTTCCTCTGATGTGGTTGAATAATAAACAGATGCAAACCATCCAAGACCTCACTGTCAATAATATTTGAGCCTGAAAAGAGAATATGTGTTTCTGAATAAACTATCAAGTCTGTGAGGCTAAAGCATGCCATATTAACTGTGTAACTACAGAAGTAGTGAGTTAGCCCATGTTCTTCTATAAATACTTCATTTGGGTATGATATCGTGGCCTGAGGACAACTTGCTTGCTGACAGGTATCGCCATCTAGATTCTTCCTGCAGGAGATAGAGATGCTTCCATTAAAATCAAATACACTCTAAAAATTAAAAAAACACCAAATCACAAAAGATACAACATGAAGAAAAAAAAAAGAATAGTGATTTACAGAGTTAAAAGGTCTATGTGTAGAAGCTAGGAAGCAAGAGCTTGAACTCCTGATTAACACTGGCAATTACTGTGCACCCCAACACCCCCTTGGGATAACTCCCATAACAAATTCCTTCCTAATCAAAGTCACAGTTGGTAGATTGCTGATGTTATGGCCTTTTAATTCTTCTATGCTATGAAACGAAGATTGTGATATGGCATTTCTGGTCATAATTTCACGAGTCACAGACATAAAATAGCTGGAAAAAAGATAACTTGAAATTGATTTAGGTTTGAAAAACTGTATTAGAAGGAAAAAAAACCTGGAGGCCTGGTTTTGTATTTTATAAAATTTCCTTCCTTGGCCACTTAGCAGACATATGGAAGAGAATAGTGGTTAAATTATTTGAATTAGAAGGAAGACAATAATAGAGAATGAAGCCAAATGCATGATAGGAAATAGCCAATACACCTGAAAGAAATCTAAGAATGACGTGGCCTTCTGTCTGAGTTCACTTAACTTGTATTTATAGAGGTTAACTCTTTTAGTATCTGTTTTAATTAAAAAAACCCCGAAAAGGGTAACATTGATTTTCAAATGATAAAAAGACTGTTCAGATGTAAAATATGTACGATATAAACTGAAGAAAGTCTGCCTATATTGGCTTTCTGCGACAGCTGAACTGATTCTGAATGTGAGAATAACAGGTCATCTTGCAAGCAGGCTGAATTCAACATAAAAATAAAGAGCTTCACATATTGAAATATAGAGGAAGTCTCTGCTTTCAGAAAATAAAATTGTAAAGAACTGAGAAATCTATGCTTTAAAGATGCGGAAGTCTGTTATTGCTGTTCCTTAGTCTCCTTCACACTTTGGAAGAGAATGTACCAGACACTTGCTGATTATCCAAACAGCTGACCAGAAATTTCCTCAGGTCTTTAGGAAGACCTAATTTTTGAATTCTGCATAATCAGAGTTCAACAGCAGGGCAAGACAAAGCACCAGAAGAGAGCAGATTAGACAGAGTAGAAAAGACCAAGGGTAAATATAACAGACTTCAGTATGTAACAGTACTAGAAAAAGAAAAGTAAGAAAATGTTTCCAAATCTGCTCGGGATAAATGGGAGTTTCGGTAAAGGCAAGGCTTTACATTAGGAATATATTTTAAAATAAGGACCTTTTAAACTCACTCAAAATGAGAAAAGACAACTTTATATTGAAATGTGAAAAAAGTAACAAACAGATATATGGGGTTCATCTAAATGGTAAATAAACTTTTTTGCCAATGTTTGTGAAGGAATAAAATCACTTTTTAAAAAGTAAAAGAAAATATATACTCTTTATATTTTTGAAGGTAGTTCTTACCAAGTGAATTCTACCTTGTTTTTTTTCTTTTTCTTTATTTTATTTTCCTAAATTTTATGTGCTGTAATGTCTGCCTCAGTTTGTCTGTCACTGTTTCTTGGGGACTCCTTGGTAGATCCCCTTCATCTTGTGCTGAACCTTCTCAACTTTCTCCTCAAATACATCTGAGAAAATTGTTGCACCTGACAGTTGACTTACGGTTGAAGGTAATCAGTATGCATATTTAAACTGAACAAAACCTTAAATAATTACAGGGTACTGCCTAAGGGAATTTGTCTTACTGGAATCAGGCATCGGAACAGCTGATGAATCTTTAGAAGAAAAAAGAAAAAAAAATTAAATTAAAAAGCATGCTAGATATTTTAGTAAAATAACAAATCCAGACAAAAGACACACTGTATTTTGTTACAAGGGGATGTATTGCCCCCAGATAAGAAAAAGAAGAAAAATATTGATTAAGACAACTCTTCCCAATTTCAACCATGACCTATCAGACTAAAAGCAAAGTAAAAGCAGACATAAAAATTACTTCTAAAATGCTTTATTTTGTTACACTTCTAAAGACTTGAACTTGGGGTGAAATGAGTTTTCAAAAGTGTCAATTGTTAGAAAATCACATTTTTAAGAGCTTTTTTTTTGTCTTGAAATGTTGTTTATTCTTTTATGATGCCAAGTGCCAAGCCAAGAGATACCCACAGGTCTCATGAAGAAAGCAATTTTTGGGAAGAAAGGAGGGTAAATATTTAAGGAACTAGCTGCAAGGCTTAGAAGACATAGACTGCAGTATCCCACAGAAGAATAAAGCATGGTAATTAGCTCCAGGAATCCAGTTAGAGTAGCTTGATAGGAAAAAAATCTGAGTTGAGATCCACTTACAGTGAGCTGGTGTTACAGGACAATATTAAGTTTTCACGTGTGTCTAATAAATCCTATTGTCATATGGATCTAAGTTGTTTTGTTCAGCTAGATTAACAAGCCTGTTAATAACAAAAGACTAAAGAGCTAAATTTAGTCTCCAAGTCATACCACAAAACATGATCTTATTACTCAGACTGCTTTTGTTGTAAATGATGGAAGTATAGTAACAGTGACTGGACATTAAGAAATTCTTTCTTTCTGTCATCCTAAATATTTTCATCTTTTAATGTAATTCTTTAATTTCATTAAAATAGATGGTTTTTTTGGTTTGTTTTTTTTTTTAATGGGAAATAATTATCATGCAGAAAATTGTTTTAAGATTAGGAAAAGTTATGTTAAGGAGGTAACATATTTACTTAATAATAGGGTGGAAATTATTCCATGCATTAGTGATCAGAATATAAATTAGTATGAGTCTTATACCAGAGAAAAGAGACTCTTACTTGATTCTAAACTTTCTAGTTCCCACTCTGCATAGTACATTAAAGGAGCCCTGATTTATATTGGCTCTGATTTACATTTGGCAGTGATCTGGCACCAAGCATTACAAAGAGCCTTAAACTGTGAGTGAATATACAGTTCACTGTAATTTAAGAACATTTTGAGGTCACTTTATGCTGGCAGAGCATAAGAAGATATTTGGGCTTCTGATGTCTAGACTAACAGGGCAAAAAGGCCTCCTACAATTCTGACAGAGCAAAGATTGATGAAAAAAAGAGACAAGCTGCCACCTCACCCTTACCCCAACACTTAGCATCGGGAGAAGCATCTGAGCCAGGCAGCTGGGGCGTGTGACCCCATGGACCGGAACAAAAACTACTGCTGCTCAAAGCTGTGCCAGACAGACACAGCACTAAATCCACCCTGGGCACAATTCAGATGACCCTGAAGATGCTGACAGCTACTGAGGACAAGACTGGACTCTAAGTTGTAAAACTATTCCTAAGGCCTGGAATAGTTTCCTACTAAAGCAGCAATATTAGTACGGTTATTAACCCAAGACTACCAATAATAATAATAGTGGTAGAATCCTGCTTGATTCTTGTTATTTTCATTTCCTTACATTGAAATAATATTTGACTATGGCACAGGAGCACTCATATTTAAGATACATCAGATATACTGAAGATACCTCATTTATAGCCCCTCAAGACAGGAGGGTCCCTGCCCACAGAAAAGGATTTGGAACTAGATAATGGTTTACATTTTATCCAACCCAACATATTCTATGATTCCATAGTATAAATAATACCGTTTTGAGTCATTCTTGACATCATGGACCTTAGGTTTATTCTTTTTATATGAGGAAATTCTCATTTGTAACACTGCTTGAAAATATTTAATGCTTATTTTTAAATAAATGTAGGTTGCATACTCAAAAACGGCACACTTTTATTCTACTGCAATTTAAATTGTTTTCTTTTATCTCTAAGGGTTGTAAAAAAAAAATCAAAAGACAAATGTCAAAACATGAATGGATGTAATCTTGCTGTTCTGAGGCTATTGTTCTCTACTGGATAGCACAGAATTATTCAATCAAAACACATATTAGGTCACTTCAGATGATGAGGGTTCCTTTCAAATGAGACCTGCCTTTCATTCTTACAAGGAAACAGTCAGTACAGCTCTTTCCATCCTTCCATGAAGAGAAAACTAATACTCAATTAGAGCTATACTCTTCTTCATCCCAGGTCCAAGAGCATCCTTTTAGTCTTTACATCTTTTAAAAACTGATTACAAATGTTCTGGCACATCAGGGTTAGTTGGAAAGGGGAAAAAAAATACATACGTGAATCACAGTGTTGCAACCATTTCTTCATGTTACCATATGATCAAATGGCTGTTACGAGTATCAATAAATAAGCATAATGCTAGTCAAATACTGTCCATACACTAATAAATCATCTGACAGAAAACCCATTCAAATTCCACAACAGCAGCAACACTCACATCTGTACAATAAAATATGACATATAATTCACAACTTGGAATTCCCAGCTGTATTTCTCCACTATTCACAGTCTCATAATATCCAATTACTTTTACAAATGCAATTGCAAAAAGTTATGCCAAGCAACTTTACATGTTTGTATCCACTGAGGATTTGTTATAAAATTGCCAATCTCAAACACGTCCTTAATCTCATTAGAGTTATCTATTTATCCGGGGAACTTTGGCAAAATTAAAGGTTTAGTTTCCTTTGTGATATGACTGCTATTACTTTATTTCTTACACTGGAACTTTTATTGGAGGATCTCAAAGCAGTTTACAAACTTTAATAAATTAAGCTGCTTATCTCATTTGTCACATAGATAAGTGTTATTATTCCTCCTTTGTAGAAACAGACAAATGAGGTATATTAGTCCATAAATTTCTTCATAAGGGTAAGCATTCTGTATAGCAATGCTTAAAGATTGTGACCAAAAAATTAGATTTCCCAGAAAGCTATGGTATTTAATATCAAAAATATTTTTATCATGAATCAACATGAAACAAAATATCAAGTTCAATTCATAATTTGGCATCTGACTCTGAAATCAAAGTGTACCACCTTGAGAAAAACACCCTTTTCTTCTTCCATAAATATTATAGGAAAGAAGCCAATTGTAACTTTGTCTTTTATGAATAAAAGAGTGTACAACTAAGCCAAATAACAAAGCACTCTATCTATCCAATATGCCAGGTCATAATAAATTACAGTTTATCTTCCAGGCCCTTAGCCAAAATTATTCAGACACTAGAAAGGTAAAAAAAGCAGCATAAATTTTTTAGTATTTATTTATAAAAAGCTTTTAAAGTTTCAGAGCACTGGGAACAGAATATTATGTGTTAAGTTATATTTTCCAGCTCTTCACTTCAGATTTTTCCTTTTTCAATGAAAAGCTTTTTGTAAAATTTCTCAGTGTTTCTGGTTGTGCCCTAGAAAAACAATTTAAATTGTGCAGTGTTCTGTTCTGTCCATTTCAGGTTCTCCTAGTGGTCTTGTTGCCTTGTTATTTTAGTCTTCTGGTCAATCACCTTCAGACAGAGTTGGAAATGATGGGTGGCCAGAGGAAATAAGATGACTTCTTGTGGTCTTGATTAATCTGCCACCTTAATTTTGAGAATACAAAAGTGGTGATAAAAAATCAGATCTACCTTAGGTTTTACACTGACAGTGACCAAAATCAGCAGGTTTAAGGACAGAGCACTTACAGACAATGCTTCACCTCCTGTGCTCCAAACATTTGTTTCTCAGGAATGTCTTCAGCCAGAAATGGTCTCTATTTATGAGACCAAAAGAACAACACTTCTTTTATATTATGTGCACTGAGTCTGTCATTGCTTGAACCCAGTGAAACCCCAGTTCCAGATGATACCATCAGGGGTTGTTTAATACAAAAGGAAATGATCCTGAGAAGGCTGAACCTGAAA
>VYXC01000922.1:284551-362243 GCA_013397175.1 Platysteira castanea | reverse complement strand
AGAAGGGAAAAAAGAGGGAAATGTGAGGAGGTTCTTCACTTGAAAATGAACTGTAATACTGAGTGAGGCAGAATAGCTGATCTTGGCTCAGTGATCAGTGAGTTGCCCTGAAATGTAGAAACCAGATCGACAGACTTCATGTATTAATTATTCAATTGTCATTACAAACCATGTCAACCTTAACAGAAAACAGAGAGAAAATCATCCCTAGGGTAACCAAAATACAGCAGCTACCTTCCCTAAAATCAAAGCTTCAGAACAGAGATTTAACAACTTGCACGCTGAAAGTTCCTCAAACTCAAGGTGCCAGATGGTGCCTTCACTACCCATCTTTTGGGTGAACTGCGCCTCCTGGCACTGTGGCTTACCTACATGGAAGTTCCTTGTTCTGATTTTCGTAACTCATAGTTTAGCCTAGGACTTTTTTACCTGTCAGACAATTCTTATTTAGGTACCTTTGTGCATGTCTGTTGAAGTCAGGTAAAGCCTGCAACCCTCCCTGAAGACAGCTTTGTCCGTAGAAAAAATCAGGAACAGTATTTTTGGTGCATATTCATGGATGTTTTATTTCTCTGACCGCATGGCAGCCAGGCGAGACACAGACCGGCCATGTGGCCACCAGGCCAGGCACAGACTCTGCCCCGAAGACCCAGGAATCATGGGACAACCACAGTTTGCAGGGTGGGGAAAACACCTATAACCAATAACGAACAGGATAACCTCAGGGAGCCTGGAAACCCCGTGTAACCATGCCTCAACTCCCAGGATCCATCCCACAGGGTGGGGCACCTCCACAAGTCCACCATCTGACAACTCGCTGCCCGCAAGTTTAAAAAGTAACTATCTTTTACAGCATGTTATTTTCACTTAGATCAAAAATCTAGACACTTTTAGATACAAGCTTCCATTTCTGGACCTTGGACTACTGCATTTTCTTTATACTGGCTTTTCAGAAAACCTTTTTGGTTCATTTCTGTCAAGGGGACATGTATAACTGGCTAATCGTGAGGAGTCCTAGAATTTCACAGCAGGGACCACAAAGGACCAAAATGCATTGAGTCTGTATCATCCAGAAGACATATTTTCTGTTTATGAATTTCCTTACTCTTTTCAATGACACGGAGTGAGAGCTATTTAGTGAATTCTGTGCTCCAGTCCAGTGTCTGCTCGTGCAATGCATAGTGATCAGCTGGTTCTCTGTGCAAAATGGCCGTGCTGGCCAAAAAGCCCTGGCCATCATGCTGGAAGACAAGAACACTCAGTGTAGGGTAAAGTATGAACGATTAGGCTTTTCTATCCACCCATTAGCACTTTGGCCTTTTGTTTGGTGCTTGATGAGCCTGTGTTTTCCTGCACTCAAATCTTTTCCCAGATAAGCTTCGTCTGGTAGGACTCTTGATAAGATGGGAGATACATGTCTTCAGCTTGATGGATTCAGGACAATGAGCATCTGTCCTTTCCTATTGTTCCTTCTTTGACTGGAAGGTGTCAGTGGGTTGTGCATATCTGTTTCCATGTGTCCATATATAAATGGGCATTCCTTTGTTCTGACTTTGATATTCATATCTCAGCTGTGCACAGAAAGTACAAATATTATGTCTTATGTTTTTATCAACACTATTAGCGTAAGAAAAGTGCTTAAAGAACACATAAAAAATCACCTTGAGTCTGTTGTACTGTTTGGTCTTGACAGCAATGGCATTTATGTTTCCATCTTTTCTCAACCAGAAGTTAAACTCTTAACTGTGAGATTATACTGCTTAGTTTGAAAGCTTTTGTGAGCCTCTGTAGTATAATAATTTTACTTTAGGGAGCATGTAATTTTAAGTTCTTGCATAACACCACACATTTTTATGGTATTACTAAACTTCGTAATTTTATTTCCCTGTGACAATTAAGTGCACACCAATATTATGGAATTTTTCTCTCCATCACAGTTGAATGAAATTAAAATGGAGTATTATACGGTAGGTTGGAAGTTCTGATCTGTGGAACGTCAAAGGTTTTCTAGTTGCCTTGTTACGTATCCATTTCACACATAACCAAATCCATCAATTTGTTCATTTTTCCTTTCAGCAACTTACAAGCTGTAACCGCAAAAATGTAACAAAACCATATTCACTGTGTATTTCTTATCCAGTCCCTTTTCTACAGGTGCAACTTACAGTGCTAAAGGAAATTAACTTTGATATTTCACAGATTACATTTGTCAAAATGCACCTGTTTTAAACATTGATTGCTCTTAGACCTACGGACCTACAGGGTAAATGTTGTCTTGCTGAGGTGAGAGACACTTTATGACTTGACCTGCTGCCCAAAGTCAAACTCCAAGTCAATGCACACCTAAAAGTCAGTCTGGTGTAAAGCAAAGAAGATCCCATGTGTCGCTGTAGTGCGTTTAGGATGAGACAAATTTTGGTGCTATGATGTGAGCCCGTTCTAACTGCAAGTCATGCCACAGCTCAAGTTACCCCCCAAGAATTCAAGAAGAGAGCCTGTCATAATTCCAACTTTTTAAAAAATGCTATTTTTAGTAAAGACAGTTTCAAGGAATTATAGAACAGCCTGGGCTAGAAGTGATCTTAAAGATCAGTTCCAACCCTCTTGCCATGGGCAAGGACACCTTTAACCAGACCCGGCTGCTCAAATCTCCATCCAACCTGACCTTGAACACTTCCAGGGAGCAACCTGTGCCAGTGCCTCACCACCCTCACAGTAAATAAGTTCTTCCTTATACCTAATCTAAACCTCTTCTCTTTCAGGTTAAAGACATTCACCCTCTGTTGCAGTCTGTAGTTTCTGCACTGGCATGGCAAGCCACAAACCTTCCTGGAGAGCGCTGCGGGGCTGCCTTGGGGACAGCGGCTGTCCCGCTTCCCGCAGCCCTTCCGGGCAGCCCCGCGCTCCTGCTCCAGCCATCAGCTCCAGCAGTGATAAAGGAGGAGAGAAGGGTCTCCGTGTGGGGACCAAAGGAGAACTTTATTCACACGGTGACATGCAGGTTCCCAGAGGCAGAGAGCCAAAATGGCAGGGAGTCTGGAGTTTTATATCGGGATGAGAGGGGCCGAGAGAGCACATGGACTGATGGTCTCAGGGCACAGGGGCGGTGCATGGGCGGAGTTGGGGTACCAGAACCAATAGGGGAAACCTGAGGGAGTGGCCAGGGCTAGGGGTGGGGAAGGGAGAACAATGTGGGAAGGGCAGGCATTTAGTCAGAAAAGGAGAGGGGAAATACAGCACTACAACCCTTGTCCTGTTACTACACACTCTTGTACATAGTCCCTCTCAATTGTTTTTGTTGGTTCCCTTCAGGTCCTGGAAGGCCACAATTAAGTCTGATAAATCGTCTCAAAAAAAATTTAAGCATTAATTTAACTCTGTACCTAATTTTTATACTAGTATGTCAGATAAAACAATATAAATGAAATTCTGCATATTCCTATTATTTTTTTCTAAGAGGTGAAATGTGCTGAACTGCTTATACTTTCAGAAAATAATGTAACAGTTATCTTGTCCTGTAAGGCCAACCTCATATGTTAGGCCATCAATCACAGACACTGTAGAAAACAGTACCAAATCATGTTTAGACATTGTTTCTCCACTCATTATCCAGCCATCACATACATTATTCAAAATAATCAATTATACTATGAAAAATGAATAAGACTTCCCTCTGGGGTTCATTCACACCTCCAATCTAGCTAATCTTATACAGTCTACCATCAGAAGAAACAAAAAGAACAAAACAACTAAACCCAGGGAATACAAATCTCTGGGGAAATACTCTGGAAAATCCATTTTAAATATATACTCTGCCTAAGGCTGAGATGTATATGCATACACATATACATACATATATATATTAAGGACTCAATTGACTACTCTAGTTAGAGAAAGAAAAGTGAGTCAAAAGCTCTGGTATTAGATTCTTTTATTGCATCCAGCAGTGTTGAAGGTGTTATACCATCTTAATTAAAAACTGGAATAGATGAGAGGAAATTTAGACTTTTAGGTAGCATTTTATCTCAGTAATGTCTGTTATTATGACCCTGAGGAGGACCTATTCTATCTGCCTCCAATCACAGTATACATAAAATCTAATAGTAAATATAACTGCATATGAAATAGACGCATACATATTGTTTGCACAACAATGGGATTTCTGAATTAAATTAACAATATTAATTTACAGGAATACTGAATGACAGAATTGGAAGGCACTTTTTGAGTTTTCAAGCCCAAGATCCCACCTTTTTTAAAAACATATCACATAGTTCTTCTGGGACGTTTAAAACAAGATCTTTTCCTATACTGGCCATTTTGAAAGATTGTTGAAGAATCTCAGTTTATATATGGTTCAAAAGACCTTTGTGATTATTGGTGTTGATGTGTTCATTGCAAATTTATGCTTATTTTCTCTCATATATGCATCACATTTAGTCTGATTTGTAACTTGTAAGTAACAATAACAACTTTTCTTTACTCTTCCATTTTCAGGCTAAATGGACATAACACTTTCACCTTTAAGTCATAAAATACCATGTCCTTCCACTTATTCTTTTAGTCTTTCTCCAGAGAGAGGAAAGAATATTTCTTTAATTCCTTTGGATATGCCTTGCTCATTTTGAGTCACACACTTCCATTTGCACATTATTTTGGGATCAAATAACGTGTACAGATATTTCTCCTCCCCACTTATTTCCAAAGGCTGGTCTCCAAGTAAAGCATGTAATCTTGGTATTAGTGTAAAAGTGCATAGCCACGCACATAGATATATTAAATTTACCTCTTTTCTGTAAGTTCAGTCCTCAAGGTTGTTCAGTTTCTCCTGTATGATATTTTCACCCCCTACTACACATACGATACCTCTCAACATAATTTCAACTATGAGTTTCATTAATTCATACCTATTTTGCACAAAGTCCTTAATGAAAGTATTTAATACGATTAATCCCAAGATCAGTCTTTGAAGAATCTGAAAGTAACCTTTCCCCATTCTGAATTTTCCTCTTCTAATAATATCAATTTTTTTCTCTTTTGGGCAGCCTATTTCTCATATTTTTGTTCTAAACCCTATGTTATATGCTTTAACTAGTAGTATTATATCTTACACCATAGCAAATGATTTACTCAAAATCAGACAGATCTACTATGTGTCCTTTAATTAGAAAAACAGCTGTTTTTTCACAGAAAGCTATCAATTTACAATGACACCATCTATCTTCATAAACCCTTGTTATATTTTTAGCATATTTTCTAATTGCCTTCATGTCTTAAATTATTATTACCTTAAAAAGACATTGAAAAATCTATCCACTATGGAAGACAGGCTATCAGAGCAGCAGCAATGTGAACATACTATTTTCTCCTTTCTTATATATGGAATATTCACATACACATCAAAACAATGTTTCAAGAAATATGAACAATGCACTCATTTTTTATATCTGTGAGTGTTCCTGATTAAAAAACAGTTTCCTCAGAAACTAGCAGTCTATGTGAATATGTCCTGTTCTCTAAATTTTCCTTGAAGCTATGAGTTAAAATGATTCAATCTCTCCACATACTGTGGAAGTGTCAAAGATGCCTTCAAGGCTATATATTTGTCTGCAATGAAAATAAGTAAGGCACACCATTTCACACAGCTGCAAATGTCCATCACTCATAAAAAATAAAATGCAAATTCCTAAATCACCTAAGTATTTTTCAAAGTGTTACATACAACTTCTTCTGGGCCAGAGGGAGAAGCAAATTCCAGTTGTGCTGGCCTACCTCCTTTGTAGATGTTTTTGTTTAAAAAATTACTGTCAGATGAAAGAGTCCATTAACATACAAATTAACAATGGATTTATCAGATCTTTCACCAGCTAGTGATTGATTATTCAGTCTCCCAGACCACAGAACCATGACTGAAGGTATGATATGAGCCAAATTCTGTAACTGGCTAATCACTGTCTTTAGGGAAGTTGACAATCAACAGAAGGGAAATGCAGTCTCAGGACCTCTCCTTTTACAGAAAAAGGCCAGAAAATTTGAAAGATTTTTTAGAGTATTTCTCAGAACATCTGATTCAAGTCAGGCCTGGAATTTTTTAGGAATAAGCTTTTTATCAGTAATTTGTAAACTTTCCGTCCATTTCTTTTTTTAAAAAAACAAACATTCGAACTGAGAAAAAAATTACTAACAGCCATAGCTATTTTCCCTAATGGCTTGTTTCATACTAGTTGAATTATTTTACTGCTTCATGAAAAATGGTTCTCTTGCCTTGAAACCCAGTGCTCATCTGTGGCCTGGTTTCACAGACTGGGGCACTCTTTATTCCACTCTCAAAGGTACAACATGAGAATTTTGCAACCACACAGGTCCCAGAAAGAGAGAAACCCTGGATATCAGAGAAAAGGAAATACAATTTCCATAAAACATCTATGCGCTTCTTTGGCATAGAAAAGTTTGAACCGAAGATTTTGCAGATCTCAGTATTCAAAATTTATGGAAAAATGAATTTTGTAGGAATGGAAAAAATAAGATGACAGGTTATAAACTTCCTTATCTCTAGGTATAATTCCAACTTTTGTCATTATTTTTTTGGTTTCATGTAAAAGAAGAACTGTTTTCTCCTACTTGCTACCTTTCTGATCTAGGCCTCTAACTCTCACCTTCATTTTAGATGATGGTTTCCTCAGCTTGACTCTCTTTAACCAGTAGAAAGAATTTTGAAAGCCTGGAAGGATCAGTTCTGCTCAAGACCATGTAGCTTACTTAAGTAAATAATTTCTCTTTCTGGCAACTTTCAGAAGGCACTGGCTTTTCTCCATTTTACAGAGTGGAAAATAAAGCACCTATTTTATATTAATTCCCATGTTAGGAAATCTTAACCTAAGAAATTAATTAATGAACTTCATCTGCCTCTTATTTTCTATCTTTATTCTAAAGATGTATTTCTTCTAAAAAATATATTCATGGACTAAAACATTCAGGGGCCTTGATAGAGCAGAACACTTGATGGAGTGCTAAACTTCAAACACATGAGCCATAGCTCAGAAGTCAGTGGGATTATTTCTGCAAATGCTTCAGTGGACTAGAGAGAGCATTTAAGAGCCCAGCCTTGCTATTACAGTATATTACATTAACCGTTGGAGAATATGCCCAAGTTTTACATTTATTGCTTTATAAAGGGTTTTTATAACATTTTATAAAATGTTAAATGGCCTTTTCAGCTGAAACTCTGTAGGGCTAAGAAGGCAAGCCCTTCTGTGCATACCATGCTAGTTCTATTAAAATGATCTGAAGTACATGAATTTCCAGTGACCTGTCTTCAAGCATCTGTGGCAGGACATGTCTACCCCCTCTCTACCACAGATGGCTGGGGCAGGTCACGGGCCCAGCATGGGGTGTCTCTGGCAGCAAAAGGACTCAGACACCCAACTAAGAATCAACATCTTAGTCTGGAAAGCAAATGTGGGAAGAGATGAAAGAAATGTTCTTGACCGAAGGACACAGTTCTTATGTCTATAAAAGCCCACAAAATTATCACAGAGGCAGAAGTTTCTTACACATTCCTCTGGAACGTGTGAGAAGATTTCTCCCCAGAGTTGGACGCAGCTTTGAGGTAACTTTTCTGGACATTGAGGGAAAGGACTTTGATGTGTACCCCATCAAGAACTGGATGGTAAGAAATATTGAATCCTAAGTTATACTATTTCTTAGCTAGCTTTATATTTAATGGTACCTTTAACTCCGCATGTAACACTAGTTTGCCTTTTTTTAATCTTTTCCCTGTGTAGTAGTAGTAGTAGTCTGTTTTAAGTCTTATGTCTGTTGGTTTTGTGTCTATTAATAAATAATTCATTATATAATAGACCGAGTCAACCATTATTAAAGAACTGGCAAATAAGAGTGGATCTTTGGGGTGCTGGCCACCTCAATACAGCTACTGCCTGCTGCCAGAGGCCTGGGCAAACACAAAAGCTGATTTAAACCTACATCATCCATTCATAACAACACAATTAGCAGAAGACTCCTGCTGAGGGTTTGATTACACAGTAAGGAACTAACTTTGCACCTCTGGAAGTTTGACTTTGACTGAAAATGTCTCTGTTGGTTTCAATTTATTTCCCACTGAGTACACGTCCATACCACAACATCATGACAAAATTTAGCATGATGAATGCAGCAGTCCTTCTGGGAGGGAGCCTGAGGAACAGAAAGGGAAACACCTCGGATCAGTCCTTAGGCAACAAAGAAAATTACATCATACAGGGATTAATGCCCTATAAAATAAGTGAAAAAATGGCAAGCAGATAGGTAGACTGATGGCTGGAGACTAGTGAACAGACAAAACCAAAAAATTACCAAAAATTTGAAGTAAAATGGAGTGAGATTTGTACCATCCTGTGCCAAATAGAGTAATGCTGGGAGTTTCTGATGCCCTTGGAAAGTGCCAGCACCCCCAGTTTTAAAAAGGATTGCACTTCTGTAGGCAGGGTACTGACTTAAAGGGAAAATTTGATGATTTGAGTCTAGTAATTCTTGTGTTTCATTAAATTCTTAAGCACCAAGTTAGCTGCTGGACATTCTTATATTTATGTTTTATTCTCTGCTGCAATCAGTGAATCCTGCACCTTAAACTACTCTGTAGTAGAAATATCTTGAGACAACCGTTTTAATCTTATACTTGCACAATGAGCTGGTATGGATCTGATGAATCCGTTTAATTCACTGGGAGACACACATGCCCAGCTGCCACTTGAAATTTTAGATCCCAAAGAGCACTGATAACTCAGAAACAGGTTAAATTCTCCAGATGCTCAGCTACTCAAAGTGTCTTTTGTGTACCTGAGCATGTACTGAATGACTTGAGGCCCTGATCTCTCATAGAAGCTGCTGAAAGTTAGGAGCTGCATAAGGACAGAGCCCAGTTCCTTGATGTTTATAATTATGGATCTTACAGGTCTCCTCATTCAGGTGGCAGATCAATTGTCATTAGTTATGTTCATCCACCATCTAATCTAATTTGAAACCTAAGTCCTCAGGAGTTGTCTGAAGAGACCTTCCTACCATCAGTATTTCTCTCTATTCTAGATATTTCTTAGCAGAGTACAGTGAACCTCTTCCCTCACTGGGGATGTTGTTCCTAAATTTCCTCAACCGTGTATGAATTTTTCTTAACCACGAAGGTTTAGAGATTATTTCTTGATTTTTCTTTTTGCCCATATATTGCCTGTGACATATATTCATTGAATCATTGAAGTAGAAGGGAAGGCAAAGAGTGCCCCTCAGCTCAGTAGCTGCTTGTTGGGATAGTGAGTTTGCTGACAGAAAGGTGAGCCCAGATGTGACGGATGTGCTCCACAAAACCAAACTTCAGCAGGATCCCACATGTCTGTGCCTACTGCTAACACTGAGGTGAACAAAGCCTGCAGAGGAGGGTATGTGCTTATCTTTCTAGCTTAAAACCAGTCACCAGGCAGTCAGTCATAGGTGTTGTCACATCCATCATCAGCTATGTTTCTACTTGAAAAATGTATGGGTAGCAAGAGTTTTTCCTGTGGTCATGCAGATTTGTTTAGTGGCTAGGATATGCTGTGGTAACATGAAGTGTGTCATGTGGTCTGTGTCAGGATGTGCCCTCCCAAACAGAGTCCAGGGTTGGGTGTCACCTCTGTGGGACTGTTGTCAGAGGCAGTCTGTGTGAGATGCCTCACTTCACAGATAGAAAGACAAGCTGCATGGACATGAGGCTCTTGCCTGCACATCCACAGAGTCATTTCATTCACTGTTAAAGACAGAACATCCTCCATGCAAGCTGTGAACAACAGGTTTAAGTACAAGCACACAAAAAAGGAATCTGAGTTCAGCTCTACCATTTCACCAATGGATGTGACAGCTATTATCTCCTTAGTTAAGATTTCTCCCAGAAATGTGACTTGAAGTTTTTGGCTTTTTCTCCTGGCTCTGAGAAATGGCTTTCTGAATGATGTCTGCTGTGACTTTAACCCTTCAGTCCTGAACTCTGCTGGTGCTTGGTTTTGGGGAGTGAATGGCTAACTCAGGAATTTCCTTGGCTAACAAAGCCTAGAAGCTTCCTCCTAGCACTAGGATCATGCCTTCTCCTGCCCTTGTCAGCATCCTGAAGGATAAAAGCTGGATGTCCCCTATCACTGACGTGCAAGAATTATAACCAGATATAGCCTGCCTGGCTGAAGGCTTCATGAATAATTATGGCAGATACAGCAGAGCTCTGCACTTTGGTCTAGCCTGTTCTGCTAGTTTGCCAGATTAAATTTTCCTACTAAAAAAAGCATCCTTCAGTTCATTTAATTTTTTTCAGAACAATCGGATTTTTCCTATATTAATTAGCACATGTTTTGTTTTATGAGTCTTACATGGAAAGAAGCTGGGGAATTATTTAGCTTAAGAGAAAATATTAGAACTTGTCAAGATCTTTGCTGCTGCTGTTGTTGTTGTTGTTGTACTATGCTCTATTAATGCAGATGAGCAACAAATATGCTTCTATAAATTGAACCTGACTATGGCGGCCCCAAGAATAACCCAAGGCAGAAAACTAGGGAAAAAAATACAGAGACAGAAAATCTTTCTCATTATTTTAGTATAAAAATCTTAATTAGTCCCAAAGGTTTTTGTTATAAAATTCAGGTAGGTAAGGCACAGAAACTTTTTGTCAAGCAGACTATGCAAAAAGTAGGACAGTGACACAAAAAGAGTTGCAAATGAAGCTAGACTTGTATTCTAACAAGTGAAATATTTATAAACCTACACAATTATCTGCCCATGGAACAGGTAAGTATAAATAAATTAAATTTCAGAAATTAATACATCCTTTTAATTGAATTTATCCTTGAAAATTAATAGAATTCTACCAATCTTTGAGGCAAAAACTCTCCACACATTTGCTTCTATATTATCGGGGAAAGATTATTAGTGCCTTGTAGTATGGTAGTTACAAATTAAATATGGAAGTTTGCAGGAATTTGAATATCATAGGGAAATAATCTTTTCCTATATCTTTCAGCCTCTTCAGCTAGGATTTTAAAATTAGGCTTATAATATTTTTACTTCCCTGAACTATTATTCACAGCTATATTACAGCTAATCAAAAAAGCTCCAGTTCCCAAAATGCACAGAACAAATCAGTAAATGCACAATAACTCCTGGCACCTCATGACAAGAAATTGGTATTTGAATGTGACACATGGAGAAATGTATCTTGAATTCATGCATTATCTCTCGACTTGACCTCTGTTTACAGTCTGTGATTCGGTGTTCATACAGAACTGTGTTCCACTCCAAACTTGTATTTGGTGTATGCACTGGAAAACAAAAAATTGCTTTGCTTACTCAAGTGTTGAAGGCATCCTCTCATTTCAAAACCAGTCTGGAGAGCTGACTTGACGTCCTTGTTTACCCTCATTGTGATTCAACAGTTCTGACACACTGGTCATGTCTTCTTTTGAGACATTTAAGCATTGTATGCCAATACTTTAGAGTGTTGATTATAAAAATTACTAGCTAATCTTCTGAACTATTTCCTATAGGATCCTCTAGCATCTCTCTGTAGAAAGGCAGTTGCAGTCTGAGCATGGCAAGGACATCTGTTGCTGTGAATGATGAGGGAAGATCATTTCCATGAATGTGGAATTTCCATGGACTGTGCTGTGAGATGGGTGTCATATCAGGAAATTGTACCTGCCCTCAGACGAAAAAAAACAAAAGAAAAATATGTATGGACTTTCAGTACTGGGGCTAGGCAGGGTGACAACTACTCACTTAATTCCTTATTGCAATTCAGTCCTTAAAACTAAGTCTTATTGACTTCTATATACAGATTAGGGAGGGAATGATAGAGGAAGCTGATTTATGACTTTTTTTTTTTTTAATATTATTATTTTTTCACTGGGAAACAGGATACACCTTATCTTCTGGTCAGCTAAACATTAGATCGTAATCCCTTCCCAGTTATGGCCTTTAACCATTTCAAAAGGGACAGGGTAGTGAAACAAATAGCTGTGGGAGAAAAAGCAATCTTTATTTATGCAATACAGACATCAAAATTGCTTTACCCAGCTAGAATTCCAGAGATGCACAAGCATAGATCAGTAAAACAGCAGTTCCTAGTAGGTTTCGATACAAAAGAATGGACTTATCCTCAGGCATTTTCTTTCCCATCAGCTCACACAGCGTTTTCTGTTTATTCACTCAGTAGTATTCATTGATCAATTACTCAGCTGTATTTGGCATAAGGAAAATAATAATTCACTGGTGAATCTGAAAGTAGGCAACACACTTGTACTCAGTTTTTGTGCAGTTAAATACCTATGCACTGTGTTTTATTTTCTGTAATGTATCAGATGCTTTATAAGTGGTAATCCAATATTATTTGAAATAGGAAGCATTCATTATTTTAATTACACTGACCTTTTTTTTTTTTTTTAAGGTATATCCCAAGAGTGTATGGAAAACATTTATATATGGGGATAGCAGTAAGAAAATAGTCTTAGATAATCAACTTCAAAGCACAGACCTCTAAAATTGTAATATTTTTGTTAGAGGTTATAGATATAGGATGTTACCTTCCATATGTATCAGTCACTAGTTAGGATGGTGATACATTTGGAGTGTTCATAGGATCATAGAATGGTTTGGATTGGAAAAACCTTAAAGATCATCCAGTTCCAACACTCCTGCCATGGGCAGGGACACTTTCCACTAGACCAGTTTGCTCAAAGCCCCATCCAGCACAGCCTGGAACAGTTTGAAGGATGGAACACCCACAAGTTCTCTAGGCAACCTGTTCCAGTGCTTCACCATCATTATCGTCCAATACAGTTATTGAACAAATTATGTATCAGTATGTATGCATTTATAGAGAGAAAGATGTCAGTACAATCTAGGAATGCTTCAGACCTGCTCCAAATAGGGGAAGGCTGAAAAGCTAAATTACACCAGCTATCAAGGAAACAATGCTAATGTAGAAGGGATGAAATCCCTTTAGTTCCTATTGGTAATTCTGTGCCTGTCTGTATTTATGGAGGGAAAGAGATCTACCCTGAAAACCTTAAAAATACCTTAGGAGGAATACAATGCAGTAATAAAGAGAAAGGGGAAAGCATTTCATAAATAATAGCACAAGCAGAATATATCTTAACATTACAGAAAAGAATATTTTATTACAGATAAAAGTTCATAAAGCCTTGAGCTAGGAGAAGGCCAATTGCATAAAGCTTTCTCAGCATTGTATTAAAAATGTAAAACCCATTGAACTTAACTGTTGTTAGAAAACCAGACCATAACTCCCATGAGTCTCTTTATGAATATTAAAATATTTTAGAGTTTGTCCAGCTGATATCTCTGAGAAGATAACTCAGTTATTTTAAATTTATTGTAAGGACACATATCTTTGTAAACCAAAATCTAACATCCATGGCAAACCCCAAAAGCAGAAAAAGCAGGCCAGTTACAACTAAATCTGTACATGTCTGTGCTCTCTGGACTGACCAAGTCAGCTGTTTTAGAAGTCTAAGAAAATGCAACAAAATAGATTTTAATATCATTTTCTGTAATCAATAGGGACTTTATATTTCGGACAAACTTGGGCTGAGTCAATTTGGTGCTTTTTAAAAAAAATACAAACAATTTTTAAAATTTAAAATGAATTTTAATTATGAAAAAAACCAGCCTTCAAAGCCTTGTAAAGGTGTTTGTTTCAAAGTGCAGGTAAATATAACTAAAAACCCTCAGGGTGATTTTATGACACAAGAGGGGTTTAAGTTAATTAAAGCAAAACACCAAAAATATTATTTCGCCATTACTTTCATTATCCATAGTCCTGGCTCCTATGGTCAACCATTACATATTTATTGTCATATTCATGAACATCATAATCAGATGACTCAATATTCCTTGTATACAAATATAATATATATATTATATATATATATATTAGCAGTAGAAGAAAGGTGAAGCTTTATTTTCAGTTTAACACTGTTAGCTTATGTTAGCTGCTCTTCCTGAGACTCAAATACTTGACACCTATGATTATTTATGAATCTATTACAAAGAAATAGGGTTTGGAATTAATTTTGCAGACCTCTCATATTTTTCAGCTTTATTTCTTTTCTGTGAGATGAATGTATATATCAGTCATTATTTACATGTAGCTCCTCATCTTTTTCTTTTCTTCTGAAGGGCATAGCGCATTATATTAATTTTGTACAAACATTTATCCATTATCAGACCTGGGTAAATTATTATCTGGAACATTAGGTAAATTTTTCATGCTTGAAATTTTTTTAAGGAAGGTCAGTTCAACTGCACTATAGGGTCTAGCCAGTGCATCCCATCTCAGTTTGATAGATGTAAATCTGCTGGTTATCCCCACTCTTAGGTGCAGGGAAAAGCAGAGCTAAGCCTGTGTCACAGAGGTGTAAATACACATGTATATAAAGGAAATATTCACTTAACAGACACCTCTATAAACCATGAACAACAAATGATCCATTACTATTCCTCCTTCCTGGCTAAGTAGACCTATGGTTTACTGCTGAAGGGCACACAGGTCCTGCACTCCCTTAGCCTACAGGCACACCACACTCTTTTGAGGATTTCGTGGACTCAGTTAAGACTCCATCCAGGCACTGTGAAGGAAGGTCCCTTCATCCAGTTTCACCTCTCTGCTTAGTTCTCAGCAGAGTCTGGTTTTCTCTGCAAGCTGTCCTGCACAGCCCAAAGTTTGCTGGGAAATGTTTGTATGTATGTGCACACACACAAACAAGAGACCACATTCACACAACAAGTAGGCTGGAATAGAGTTCATCAGGAAGACAGATCAGAGCACAATGATCAAGTGCAGGCCTCAGGGAGGCAACCACTTGCTTACAAGTCCCCTCAATCTCCCTTCTCCATGGTTCTTTTCCCTGATATACCTTAATAATTTACTTCTTCACCCTTGTTCCTGCTGAGATAAAAAAACCCTGTCCCTAATCAGTTTTTCCCAAAGGCCCCATCTTAGCTACATCAAATTTGATATTTCTAACATTATTACCTAGGTCACTTTGGTCTTACGTGGTGATATTTATCAGTTATGTTATCACTGTTGGCTTTGCAAGACTGGTCTCCCAAAGGCTCACAAAGCTCCCTTTCAATTATTTGTGAAGTTCAACTCACATAATTCCTCTTTAACCATCTGTGAAATACATCCATCCCTCATGGCACTATATTCTTCAAGTGTCTCATCCAGCAAATTTTCATGTCAAGTTCAGTAATTTCTTATATTGCATTTATCTTGCTAAACATCAGGTTAAGGCTGTCCGCATGCATACTTCAACAAAACTTAAATTTTAGCTGTTATTGTTACAAAAATTTTATCACAAATTTTTTCTTTCTATGATTTTATTTCTAAGGACTTTTCTTCTAAGTAACTTGAAATATTTGAAATCTTGTTGGGGTTTTTTCTAGTTTGTTAGCATGTGCTATGCATTATTTCTATAAAAACTAGTTCTCTAAGCCACACAAAATCACTGAGAAACTGTTATAAAATAGAACAGAAATGAGAGTTAGTAAATAACTTATTTTCTGATAAATTTTTTTTGGCAATTGGTTACTTCAAAAATATATTAGAGTCATAGAATATCCTGAGTTGGAAGGGACCCACAAGATCCAGTGATCACCAAGGGATCACAAAAGTCCAGTTCCTGGCCCTGCAAAGGACACCCCAAGAGTCACACCATGTGCCTGAGAACATTGTCCAAATGCTTCTGCAACTCTGTCAGGCTGGTGCTGGGGCCACTGCCCTGGGGGGCCTGTTCTAGCGCCCTGTCGCCTCCGGGTGAAGAACCTTCTCCTAACAGCCAACCTAAACCTCCCCTGGCACAACTTCAAGCCGTTCCCTTGGGTCCTGTCACTGTCACCACAGAGCAGAGATCAGTGCCTGCCCCTCCTCTTCCCCTCACTATCAGCTGTAACTGCAGTGAGGTCTTCCCTCAGCCTCCTCTTCTCCAGGCTGAACAGACCAAGTGACCTCTGCTGCTCCCTCTGTGGCTTCCCCTCAAGGCCTTTCACCCTCTTTGTAGCTCTCCTTTGGACACTCTCTTAGCTTTATATTTCCATTGATTCCAAATTTGCTTAGTACTCACCTACAATAAAATATGTGTGCAATCAAATTTATAAATACATTTATTTTAATACAGCTAATCAACATTATCCACTGCCAATTTTTTTCTACTGCCTTCCAGATCCAAAAAAGGCATGTTTAATATATATGTTTGTTTTTTCATTGCCAAGAGCTTTGTTCATAGTGACTGATGTGAGAGACCAGGGACATCCAGTCCCAGTGTTTATGGACTCAGTTCTTCGTAGTCAGTCAACATGCCAGAATCTGTGCTAAAGTAGATTAATTTTTCACCATTTGAAACAGGAGACAGACAATGGTATTTTGTAACTGTGAATCAGACAGGAAGCAGCTCAGTCTATGCTGTCTTCTACATGCAAAACAAACTGTGCATTAAATTGGGAAGAACTGAATTTCACAGTGGGAAGAATGCATTAGATTAAAATGATGCATAATCATAGATGTATGATATTGTGCTTAGGCGTGTAAAGTGTTTCAAGAGAACTAAGCGCTAGACACAGGTATTTCAAGAAATGTTTATTTGCTTTATCATTTACAAACAGGTGAACAAGGAAAAAGAGGCTGGCAATCTCCTTCAAATTAATTTTCAGCTGAGGGGTCTCTTGTGTTAAGGTGATAAGCAACTTGTGCTGAATTACTATACAAAAAGTTAAGTATATAAAGAACTCTTGAATCAAAGGTTATCTAGAAAACAAGAAAAAGTGGTATTTATGAAGAGAATAGTGATAAGAAATGTGTAAATGTTCTAAGCCAGATAAGTTAACTATCTAATGTAAAGAACTGCAGAAGCCCTTTAACTGAACTCTAGACCCATGCTTAAAATGTGGAATATTCCTTCCTATTGCTTGGCAAAGCTTTCTCATTGCAGTTACCAAAGTGTTCCCTTTCGTTATGATTGTTACTCTACTTGCTTTACAAAGACCATTTCTTCCCCTTCCTTCCCCAATTCTGACATCTGTAACTTAGGAAGAGGGACAAGTACTTATTTTTCTTGTTGGACTGTAAAGAAAAGCATAACTGCTAGTTTTTAAAAGGCAGGATTGACTTAAAGGGGGGTTTTAGTATAAAAGAATTCATGGGAAATTCCTCTACCTGACTGCTATAATATCTGCTCTACATGCTCCCTTTTCTCTTTTTCATCCCCAACCCTCTTTATAGAATATATCTTGTTCCAGTTACCTTCTGGTAGCCTTGTTGCTCATTTTTATTCAGACACATGATGAGACTGAAGAAAATATCAAGAGACCATAGATGATGGAACTTGTAGATTAGATAGAGACTGTAGACCTGTGGTTGGTTTCACATTCCTGAATGCTGGTAATGTCCTTTCTGAAACAGAAAGAGCACTTTCATTGCATTGCATAAAGTTACTGATTTTTTTTTTTTTAAACTGCTTGCTGTACCCTTCCTCAGGTTTTAATTTTTAAATGGTTTCATACATTTTCCCCCTGAACAAGCCCTATGTCACCTTCTGCAAAAGTTTTCTGTTTTCTCACACAAGATTAGCCATCTTTCCTAGTGTTTCCTTTTATGGACAATCATGGAAAGCAGCTAGTTTTATCTGCATACTGTGAAATCCACTGAAAGGAAATATAAAGAATACCCTTTAAGGAAACAGTAGGATAAAAAGGTCTTTTAGTCTCTCCAAGTATCTTATTCAGCCTGATTCTTCAAATTCTGAGTCTAATTTCAGTCCTGCTGTAAGCCACATGTCATGACCTTTCTAAGTGGGTGGAAATCACAGGGACAAAAATAAGAAAAGGAACAGAATGAAGAAGGAGAAGGAAACTTCAATTACAGTTGCAAGAACAATGAGTAATTCAAAAGCAAAGTTTCTATTAGTTCAGTAGGTAGGTTTCTTTTTTTCTTACTGGAATGCAGTCTGAGTGATGTATTCCATAAGAGCCACTGAACAATTCAAGTGTTTCTCTTGAGTTATTGAATTACCTGCTTATTGAAATCCATGTATCTCCTACATCTTTCACTTTTCATCCCTGAATTTTCCAGTATTGTGATTAAATCCTGAGGTCTTAAATAAATTCCACAATTTTTAACATTCACATGGATATGTGAATGTCTGTAAAACAGATATGTGTTGTCTGTAAAACAGACAACATCTTGCCATAATAGTCACATTCTACAAAATACTGGAATCAGTAGGGCTGCAATCGATGTGATTTTGCTAATTTGAAACAAAGAAAAATGTGATCTGTAGGGTTGATTTAGTAAGTCTCTGTCACATATGTACATGGAAGCACAAATGTTAACCTAACCAAATAAATTCTCACAATTACCTGCGAGATGATATTTTACAGTCATTCTGTTTCTGAAATTAAATCAGGAAATAATTTTTGAACTTACACTATGGTTAAAAAAATGTAGGGATCAATGTACATATGAGATTATGTCCACTAAAAAAGATATGGTGCTCCTGCACAGAACATTATGCTATTAAAATGAGAGCAAGAACTTCAGCACTGATGTTTTTAACATGGTTGTTACAGAAGATATCACTGCATTAATTTGCACTTTGAGCTGTTTGCTCATCTGCAGCCATTGTGTCTGAGAGAATGAGTAGCAATACTGCAGAGTTTGCCTTTCTGTGCCTTATTTCTGTTATATTTGGTCTACAACTATTTCACAGCCCTGAATGTAGTCCATGTAAAGCTTTAAGATGTGGCTTTTTAAAAAGTGCAAACTCTGCATTGAGACGAAGTTGGTCAGAGATGAATTCATCAGGATGTCACACCCTGGACAGTGCAATGAAAAACCAAAACCAGTGCAGTGAATTCCTCCACATGCCCTGAACATCACACAGACCCTGCAGGTGACAATGTGCCCTGGTTTATCTGATGATCCCAGGGCAAAAATGACAGGTGGAGTTTATTGGAAACTCCATCCTGAACCTTACTGAGGTATTGAGCCAGAAGGCTTGAAACGACAAGTTTAGTTCAGGTGATTATGGATACTCCAACGTTAGGACCTGACATTTTCTTTCTTGTTACTAATGTCTACACCTGGATTTGCAATATAAAATTTTTTCATCATCATTTCTTAATCACATTTGTGTCCTTAATTTCTTGAAGCCAAAGTCAGAAGAGAAGTTTAACATAAAAGAGAGGGATTTGCCATCTTTAGAAACTTGATCTGGACTTGAGAAAAAGTTTGTTGGGACTTTGTTGGAACGAAGGTATCAAACCCTTAACATTTTTAGAAAATGAACATACTTAGTCCTTTGAAGAAAAAAGTTAAGTAGTGGAGTTTTTAAAAAATATTTCCATGAAAAACAGATGAGAATTTCATTTTACTTTGTTACAATGTTATTGTTGGTTTTTTTTTACAGTATGATCTAACAACCAAATAGAAATATTCCATGTTCATTAAAAAGATTTCTGTGTTTCTCTGAACAAAGAAAATAATCTTCAAATATACATAAAAATATATTATATATATTGCTATATGCATTTACTTATGCATGTACGAATGGAAACATACATACACAGCAAAATAGAATTTTTCCCCTCTTTTTTTTTGCTAAGATTTTTTGTGCTAAAAATATCTTTATGCAACAAACTCATTTGTTACAAGGAGAATCTGCAGACAGAGTCAAATGATGGTAAATGGAGTCAAAGTATGTAGAACAATGGTGTCTGATACCCTGGATGATGGAGACTCTGAAGTACTAGAAAGGAAGAAAACAATAAGAATATGTATCTCTAATGATCCAGTTTTCATTTAAAGATTTTAAAGTACCTTGAAAATGAAGTTAGTGTCACTGCATCCAAAATTAATAATGCAGAAAAGAGACGCAGTGTGAGGTGACTTGTTTGAAATTGGCTAGAAGGCTTGCAAGAGAAACAGATGGAAATGCTCTTCATATCCCTGACTTCACCTGCAGCTCTCATTAGTACTTATGAAGTTTCAGTGTGGCAGGGTTAAAGATGGAGAGAGGAAATAATGTCTTTTTTTTTTTTTTTTCACTTTACAACAGTGCTGTTAAATGTTGGTCCTAGTTTGCAGCTTTGACTGTTTTCATTGCCTCATTCTTCAGATGTGAGGCTTAGCCTTTGCTTGAAAGTTCTTTCAGAGTCTATGAAAAACTATATAAAAGAATGAAACACAACAACATTACATTTCATTATTTTTTGCCCTTTACTACATACAAAAAGTCTCATAAATAAGTTACAGAGTGCAATCCTCATCAACACAGCCTCCAGCACTTCTCATTTGGAGTCTCACTCATCAAAGGGCACGCTTCAATGGTGCCTGGGCTGAGGTCATGGTCCAGGGGAGAAGAGATTTTCTTTGCACAGATGGATGATAAAATTGTTCTTTGGCTTCTGATTCAGTGAGAAATATAGATTAAGTTATATAGTTATTTTCATACTATGAAAATCTGTGATAAGAAATCTGATCTTAACAGTTGATGCTTTTTTCCTGTGGCTGAACAGGGTATTTCTGAAGATAGCAAATGTTGATTTGTACACTTTTTCCATGTATGCATTTGAATAGAATAGAACAGAATAGCAGGTTCTTATAAGATGTAAGTCAGTATAACTACACCAATATGCAGCAACTTTCCATGAAGCTATTCAAAGCAGAGCTCTTAGAAAATATCTTTCTCCTCATAAAAATCCATATATGTACATACATATTTATATATAAACTAGTTATTTATTTCCATTTAGTGCAAACTGACATCTTTACTTTTTCCAAGCTTTATGGTGACAATTACATCCAATTGCTACTCAAAATATTTCAGGTGAAATCATCCATGTGTATTCATGAAGAGAGAAAAGTGCATGGTTATATTGCTTATTTCTCCGATTATCCTTATCTGTTTCTTTGTAGTTTAGCAAGCACTAACAGACACGTAGATATTGATGCCACGGCTACAGACCTCTGGCTCCAGTCATGGAGTGTTTGTCTTCATTTTTCAGAAGTGAATTTGAACCTGGATACATTTTACACTTTTATTTGACTTTTATATTATTAGTAATGTATTTTTTCCCTGCAAAATTTATATTGTCACACAAATTTAAGAACAGGATTCAATAGTTCCAATAGGAATTTTCCATTAAAATATGTCTATGATTAAAATGTGATGGTCTAACTTTCAAGCTACAGTGGGATATTAGTTTAAATTCCATTTTTCCAATATGCAAAAAAAAAAAAAAAATCTAAGTTGATACATGATTCTTCTGGATTGGATTAAGTCTTATATATATTTATAAGCTGGGAGACAGTGCTTTCTCAATTCTACTGAAGACTTTAAGACCAAAATTACCAGCTATTGGTACTTCATCAGATGGAATTTTTTAGTTTTATAATAAAACAGAAATAAATCCCATGTTATTCTCATATGATGCTGTTATCTACTTAATTCTACAATTATAATTCACATTAAGCAGTAGTGTTGCTGTTGTGCCTTAAACCTTAAAATCTGTTCCTTTTGCTGATAGATTTAGGTATAGTGCTTGATTATCCTTCAAAAAAAAAAAAAAAACACAAAACCTTAATAGTTTCAATAATCTTCTCTGTGAGAAAATAAAGAAATGTCGATTCATTCTGAAGAAAGAAATTATTTCGGATGGTCTTTTCAAATTGTAGCCTATGCTCTGCATGCAGCTCTGTCTATTTCAAGTATTGAGGCAGACAAACTAAAATGAACGGTCACTGTTAGTACCTCCTATATCCCAAGGAGAAAACCCCTCTGGAGGTTGATCCAAGTCCCAGATGGACTGAACTGATCCCTTCAATTACTCATCTTTTTTCCTAGACCATGAGAGGAATCTTTGTTAATGGGTATCTAATAGGTTAAGTAACAGTTAAGTTTCAAAATATAAAGAAGAATGAACCATGACCTGTGATTTTATTCTGTTTTGGAGTTTCTTTACAATTGTCTCTGGAAGAAGGAATGTGCCTGCTAAGCTGGTAGTGATTACAAATGCATATATGGAACTTCAAAGATCCATCCTCATCTCTAATACTTGCAATGGTGACTGGTAAAACTTCTCCACTGACCTGTGGAGCATCTCCCCACAGCAAGGCATCCCCTTTGTGTCATGCAAGTTCTTTTTACGTTGTTGTTGAACGGAGCTTTAGCAACTGACTTCCAAAGTTTAAGGGTATTTGTGGCACTATGCAACCCTCTGCAGTCTGCTTTCCTGCTTTCTGACTTTTCCAGAGCATCCATAAACCTAGTTGCAGAATTCCAGTCTAGGTGCTCAGTTAAATCTCGCTCTTCGTGTTGCGGTGTTTCCAGTTTTGGTCTTCTTACTCCCCCGGTCTGCTGATTTTCCTGTGGTTAGCAGCTTATTTTTGTGTTCCTTGTGGTTTTTTATATAGTGTTAGGGCTGAAATTTGTTTGGAGGGATTTGTACACAAGTAGAATTAGCTAGCATCCAACTCTGAATCTAATAATTAGACATGAATGAGTACACAAGTACCCACGCTCTCCACAGGCTTTCTGAACCAGCAGAATAATTAACCAAGCACCTCAGGCAGGTTTGCTTTAAGAAGAAGAGAGTTCCAGAAACATAATGCTATGGTTCTGTGATATATCAAGGCTGTTTTCTTTAGCTGAAAAATATAGAATATATTCCCTCTTTACTTTGACTGACATTTGGTTTCTATCTAATTGCTATTTTTTCTCTTCGATCTTAATCATTTGCATTACACTTTAAAGAGAAAAAGATCAAAGATCAGAGGGTAAGATGCTATGAAATATGTTTCTTAGCTGACCCATAGTCATGTATAAAGATGAACATAAAATTTGAGGCCTGTGGGGGTTTGCCTTACCCTTAGCAGGGGAAAAGCTGTGACAAGACAAGGGGTTATGGGTTTTAACTGTTTCATGAATAATCTTTGGTCAGCAGAGAACCTTTTTCAGGCACTATGGTGACTAAAGAAGCACAAAAACTTATTGAGGAATTGCTCTTTATTGTGCATCCTGTTCTCATATGAGGACAGATAGAAAAAGAAATATTGTGAAAAATAGTAGAAAAAACATAGAAAATATTTCCTCACTAATATTTCTGGTGTATCATAATGTTATTTAGCTTATTATTTCAATTGAGTAAAATCCTCTATGTTAAAATCTAAAGTTAATGTTTACTGCTTTCAGATTTATGGCTTGATCTATGAATAGAATGTGGTTGTCTGACCAGGGTTGGAACCATTTGAAAAGACAACTACTGTACTTATTAATAAATGTACATAGAACAAAATATTCCACTGTATAAATCTATTATTTGCCCATGACTTGGGAGTGTGAACAGAACATGACAGAAGTGGAAAAGTACAAAGGAATAAAACTTATCACAGCTGTATGGAATATCTTCTCCAGAGGAACAGTTGAGTAGTATATGTGTAATCATCCTGAAAAAGAGATGACTTTGGGAAATATGGTGGGGGAGTGTCTGAAAGATGAGTATCATGAGAGGACAGCAGGAAATGCCTACTGTCTTTTCCAGTATGACAGCTTAGGTTCGTCAAATGGAGCTACAGGAGACAGGAAAGAAACTTCAGACATTACTTTGTGGAAACACGCAATGGTCTGCAGACACAAGCAAACACTTCCTACTGTAAGAGTGGTCAAACACTGGAACAGACAGCCCAGAGATGTTGTGTCATCTCCACATATTCTTTCAGGTATTCAAAACCCAACTAGGTCCACTTCTGAGCAACCTGCTTTATCTGGTTCTGTTTTAAATAGGGAGGTTGGAGGACAACACCTCCAGATGTCCCTTACCTTCTCATCCCCCTCTGTGAGTCTGTGAAAACACTTGGCACATTAAATTTCATTTAATTTCAAGCACAACCTACTTTCTGTGGTTTCTTTCTTCTTGGTTTCATGATTTACTAGAGCACTTTTCATCTTCTCACTGTCAGTGGTAGGCTGTGCACCGTGTTATGTGTTTACAAGATGAGAAAGATCTGCCAGGGCATGAAAATTCATGACTTAAAGATCAGGATGCTGTCATGAGTTCAGACTTCGCAGCTGTGTCTGTAGAAAAGGTAGACTAGGCACATTGTAAAGCTTGAACAGCCACAGATGCTACTATTTTTTCCCTTCACAATGTGAAGGAAACACAACTTTCATGTTATTGCTATCCTATCCAGCACCATCTTATCTTTAGAAGCTGCTAATCAAGTCAATGAACTATTTGGAGCAACTCTTGAAACAATTTTCTGAAGTTGCCTACATGTACTTATTTTCGTCACGTTCAGGCTGAAGGACACTCATTTAGCAGCTTTATTAATAGAGATTTAGCCATTTATAATGTTAGTGTGTCAAAATTAGGGGGAGACAAGTAAAAATGTGGCCACTGGGAATAATCTCATGTGGTTTAATAAAGCCAAGTGCAAGGTGATTCACCTGAGTTAGGGCAACATCCAGCACCAGTCCAGGCTGAGGGATGAGGAGATCAAGAACAGCACTGCAGGAAGGACTTGGGGCTGCTGGTGGATGAGAGGCTGGACATGAGCCAATTATATAACTAGATCAGGTGAGTTTTAGTAAAACTGGGTTCAGTTCAGCCACTTAATTCTTCTATTAAATATTAATTCTTAGATATGTTTATGATGACTTGGTTAAAAATGGTCAGAGAGGAAAAGAAATTAATTCAGTATGTTCAGATACACTTTTGAGATCTCTTCAGGCTCATATTTAAGGAATTACCTTCCTCACTCTTCGAAGACTAGATGTTTTGTCTTATTTTTCCCAACTAAAATAAATGTTAACAATAGTATGACAGGAGGTTCTCAGCTTGGTAGCCTCAGGAGACTTTGGAACTGTTCAGAGGCTGTCCAGACACCCTCAGAAACCTTCCTTTGTGTACCTGCTCAAACTCTGACATTTCCATACTGATGGCCATTACCCAAGAAGTGTAAAATGTTTGTGTCACTTGGCTTCAAGTGTCATTGACAGCTGATTCTCTGTCTTTCAAAGGACTGAAGAATACTGTGAGTCAGCATTAGATATTTAGGGACAGATCTCTAACTGAAATAAGCTGGCAGAGTTCCACTGACCACTACTGAATATACCTGAAATTGTACAGGCAAGTGATAGGTAAAGAAGTAATGAAGAGAAATGAAAATGCCGTAATTGCATTTGCAGTTGAATATCAAGCTGGTATTTACTGAGATAAATCAGGCTGTAAACAGCCTTCATTGCTAATTGCTCTTGTCTTTGAGGTTATTACCAACATAATATTTTATTTAATTGTTTAATAAATTAAAATTTTAATAAATAAATGTTTTAAGGATAAAACAACAAATAGTTTATGAGCCACTTATACCCATTCATTTTGCCTTTATTTAAATGAAGATAAAAAGTGAAGGTTTATCACTACATAATAATAATACCACCAGCTAAAACAGGGCAGTCAGTACAAAGCAAATGACATAGGGGAAGCTGCAGCCTGTGCTGGCTGTGAACTCTCCATGCCACATACATCAATTAACTCTCACTACTCTGATACAATATAGTCAGTTCTTCCATTCAGAGAAGTAAACAAGGATGTTTTGCCTTTTTCCTATTGTCCAATGCTTCTATAGTGTTTTCATCAACATATGGTTTTGCTGATCAGAAAATACAATGTTGATGTTGCAATGTCCCCCCTGTACCACTCATTAGATCAGGGCTGAATGGGTTTACTCCAGTCTGTAGGTGGTTGCCTGTAATTTCAAAAATTTTGGGGTAAAACCATACTATGGACAAAAGCAGGCTGTAGTCATCCTCCTTCTGCTGATACTGACCACATCCAGAGAAAGAGCTACAGCAAAACATGAGGCATTTGGTATAAGACACACCCACGCTGCATATACAAAGGGATTTCCTAAATGTGTCTTCCAGCAACCATAGCATCAATCAAGGAACTTACAGGAAGAACTATTCATAGAGTCCCTGAGAAACATAATTTTAAAAAGGCTATTAAATAACTTTATTTGGGAATAGTTTCCCTAAAGTAAGTGAAGGAAAATGTAGGTCATTCTGGATTAAGAAATCACTCTTTTTAAGTTCTAATCCCCTCTCTAGCACCACTCTCAACATAAATTTAGTTTGGACTTTATGAACAGTGAGGTATGTTTTTAAATGACAAATGAATAGTAAGAAATATCTCTGATCACCAAGAAAATAATTTCAGTAAAATGTATCATTACTATGAGAGATTATTTCAGCTTTCTGTGATACCACACTGTTTGTGTGCTTTTGTAAGTAACTTTCTGCACAAAGACTGAGCTTAACAAGTGATAAAAAGACCATCACACATTCACTCCATATATGTGCAATATAATGAAAAGATATTCATTAATTTCAACATCAATTTTCCCTCAGAAGCATGGTAGAGTTTCTGTTGAGAGTATATGAGAATATATATATTTTTTTATTTAGCTTTTGGCCAGGGCACTGAAATAAACAGCAGCAAACTCAGCTGATTTGGTTCTGCTAAGCACTTGCTCTAGGGAAGATATAACCGATAACAGAAGATGCAAGAGGAGGGTTATGAGGTTTAGACTTCTCTGTTTGAGTATTGCTCTGAAACATGGGACAATGCCAAAGCAGAGATATTGACTGCCTGACATGACAACAAATAGAAACTTGAGTGTGTCTTGTATGTCTTGCTTTTCATTGCTAGAAGCTTAGAAGGTCACGTTTCATTCTGGGGAAGAATGAGACTGTTTTGAAAACACAGGAATTTCTTTGCAATAAAGGATAATTGGTTCCTATCTAGTTGGGATACACAAAGCCCATCTAGGCAGTACCTTTGCAGATGACTATGAAGATTATTGTCTGAGTGAGAGAGAGAGGGTGTATGTATGTATTTAGAAGAGCCAAAGTATTTAATTGTTTCTTCATTCCTAATTTCAGTGAGTTGAGGCTTCTTTGAGATAGAGATTTCAGTTAATTTTAGAACTGAGTTGATTCAAGCACCTTCTAACTTCAAGTAAAATAATCACTACAGCATGGAGATCCTATCAATCATAGCAAGGTTTGCATGCTTATTTAGCTAGCTTGTAATTAAAGGCAGCTAAAAATATCATGCATGAATGGCAAGTTTCTACTTTTTTATTTAGCTCATCTCCTTCAGAGAGAAGACACAAGTCCCATCAATCACACAGTTGGTAACTGAAGTCATTATCACTAAAATTAAGGCAATTATATACAAATGAATATTAATGAATCTTCCAGTCAAAATCCAGGTCAGTTTCCAAGAATTTTAACAAAAATATAAAGAACTCCTCTTTTCCACTTAATCTTTTGTCAAATAATCAGTACCAAAAAGGACACACCTTTTGTATTTAGCTAACATCATGGATTGAGGTTTTACTGAAATTAATAACAGTATTTTTCCAGCATGGTGCAAAGTGATGTGTTAATTAACATTGTTCTCACAAAAAGTGACATAATGTTACACTAACTTAACTTTGAAGTTGTCATTTCCAGTTGCCATTAGCTCTATTATAAGGAGAAAATGGATTGTCAGTGCACTGTGCTCAACCAGACAAGTAAAACAAGACTGCATTATTTAAAGGTCTTAAAAAAAAAAAAATAAAAATCATATGATCTGAACTCTCACATATCGATCTCTGTGTCCCCCACAGGAAAGACCATCAGACAATTTGTCCCCTCCTCTCTAAGTCAAGTCACGTTTACTTATAGCTGAGCTAAAGGTAAGGGAAAAGGGAATAAGTCAGAGTAGCTTTCTTTGAACTGTGCTTCACCCCATGTCTTTGGAAATGATCTCAATAGCTCTAAGGTAGGTTGTGGCAACTGTTAAATGCACTTGGATACACAGCACAATAGTAGAGGCAACTGCATCTCTGAATTATTTAAGGAGGTAGAAAGTATGGCATTTCAGGCAGCTGTAACAGACTTAAAGTAAAATTTCCCTGTTATAAAATCAGCTTTTTATTCTGAAAGTGCACTAAAAAGATAGTTTAATATTCATGTATTTATCTGTTTACAGTAACTGAAAATCATGCTGGTGATAGCAACAGTGAAGGTGTCCTTCCCTCATTAGAATAATTAAAACTAGAAGGAGTGAATCATCTGTCATTCAAATGAGACCGCCTCTCAGGAAAATGTTTTAAAAAGAAAAGGAAAAGAAAAACGAGCTTTTTCAAACACCCTTTACAAAAAAAATTATTCTTTTTCCTAACTCCATGGGCAGATGGAGTCACTGCTATGTTGATGTACACTTGAATGAGCAAGATCAGCTTCAAACTCCTTATTACTATAAGTATAGGGGAAAATTAAGTAGGCAGAAAGTAATCACTCAGGCTTGTGTTTTGCTAAATACAGGACTGCAAAAATGATTATTTAGCTTGCAAATCAACAATCCTTTGCTATTCTGAAATTACCTTATACTCAGCAAGCAACAAGAGTACATTGCAAGGAAACAATAATTCTATACCTACAGAGAACTCATGTTTCACATTTAATCTTTAAACCAAGAAATTCAGTCTACCTTCATTTTGAAGTGTGCAAAATAGAGATAGATTTGAGAGTTAACGTTTGCTTCTTTTTTTTCCCTATGCTGGTTAAAGTAGAAGAATTATCAGTCTTGAGACTAACATTACCTTGTCTAAAATGGTTTCAATTCATTAAATAAAATCCACGGACTGGAAAAAAAAGTATTGACTGTAAGTTTCTAAAATCCCAATAACAATTGTAAGTGACCCATGTGTGTTTACACCCTGTAAAAACATTAGATGGACATACACTTTCTTTCATTTAACCTGCTAACAAATTAAATCACAGATAGATATTTTGTTTCATAATAATTGATTGTCTTATTCAAGGAAAGAAGTACTTTTTAGAAATAACAACTGTTCATGGTCACAAGTATTCCCAGCTCATATTTTTTCCCCCTAATGGAAACAAAATTTTATCTTTAAAGAAGAGATGTACTTATAAATATTGCATATGCCTTAGTCCTGCCGAGGAACACTTTCAAGCAAATAAGACAGAAACAGATAAAAAAGCTAGAGGGATAGGTAAGCAGCAGTGGGAAAAAACAATAATTTCAGAGTAAGTCTGAGGTTCTAGTTTCACAAGTATTTGTTTTGGCATCAGTGTTTGCTTGTTCATCCCCCAAGCCTCACTGATTATCACTGTCTCATCTCACTCCCTCAGACAAACTACAGAAAACACTGGTGTCACACTGTGAACAACATCAGTGATGCTAATTCAGGTTAAAAACCCCACAGCTTTATGTTGTTGGGTTTTGGGGGCTTTTGGTCCTGAGAGAAATAACTGTAAATGTATGGCTTGTTTAAACTTACCCTGGGATTTCTGTATTGCTTTATATTATAGCAAGCAGGATGCTAAATGTTATTGTTCCAATTAAGTAGTTTAATGGTCACTTCAGATCAAGGTAAATTAGAGATGGTCATAAAAATTTTGCAGTCCCATGACAGTTTTCTCAGAGCCAACATATATTTCTAATCCTCATTCAGACTGGAAAAGACCTGAAAATTCCACCAAATCTGCATTAACTTGACAGAATTATTATTGTTATAATTGATAGTACTTCTATTTTTAGACACTTCATTTTGACTATATACATGTTTTATTTTAGCCATTAAAAATTCCCAACATATTGTACTCCTGAGTAAAACTCAAAAATTACTTAAAAGAACCCTCAAAATCTGAGCAGAGAATAGGTAGGCAGTTCCAAAGTGAGTGCTGTGGGTCTCTGACTGCACTGACAAGATTTTGAGAGGTATGGTCACAACTAGTGAAGTAGTTGGCTTGTGGCTTGCACGACACAAAAACAGGACTTCACTTGTCAAGGAGCTTTGCATTTGCTGCAGGCAAAGGTCAGGGACATAGAGGATTTCTGGTTATGACATGTGGCCACTTGTAACTTTTTTGATAATTTCTTTGTGTTTGGTCTCTGTGTCTCCTGGTGATCAGCTCGTATTTTAATAACAGCAGTATTGGTAATGACCATTGGGACTGACATCTTGAACTGCTGAATTCAGACTCTGCTAAGGTCAATGGCTATATGATATTACCCTTTCAGAAGTGTTTTTGCTTGATCTTAAACTTTTTTTGTCTGCTACGTTTTCAGAAATGTTTTTTTTTTTTCTGATTCAGAGCGTGCATTTGTTCATATCTGATTTGGATCCATTTTACTTAAATATTTCCTTTCTCCTAGGTGTTTCCTCCTTTTTCCATTTCTTGAAACAAAGGATATCTTTTTCCAGACTCCTCTGAGTGGAGTAAAATAAGTTATTTCAGACAAAATAAGTGATTTTATTTTCTCTCAGAAAGGAGCCTCTGTGCTCCCTTTAAAGTCCTCTTGGACCAGTGATGCAAAGTTTGTCCTGTTTCAACTTTCCTTTGTAGCACTGGTGAGCCTTTACAGATATAGTCTCAACTGTGCCTCATGCAATCACATTACTGTTGGAAATACTTCCTCAGATGTAGCCTAAGAGATGATTTGATCTTTCCAGGGATACATTATGTTAATGGCCCATAATCACTCTATCCACCCAATAACCTTTCTTCTTCTCTCACAGTAGTAACAGGTGAGATTCCAAGTGGTAGCACAGATTATTTTTCCCTTATGTACCCAAAAGACATTGGACTTGAATTATAGTCTCCTTCTGTTTCAATTACTGCATTTGTCATAGTTTCTTTCTCCTTTTAAACAGCATTTTGAGTGGCTGTTGTCTCTCTTCTGCATTGTCTCTTGCCTTTCTGACTAGAACTAATGTTACTCTTACCTATAACTACTACTAAAGTGCTTCTTCTTTTGCGCCAAATTCATAAATACAAACAATTGTAATTAAAAAAATGTTGTCTGACAATTTTTGTCATTATCACTAGAATATTTATTGATAATTTGGGCACTATAATATAAGAAAGATACAAGCTATTAGAGAACATCCATAGGAAGGCTACAAGGATGTTCTAGGGCCTTGAGAGGGAGACGTATGAGGAGTGGCTGAGGTCGCTCAGTCTGTTCAGCCTGGAGAAGAGGAGGCAGAGGGGAGACCTCACTGCAGTTACAATTTCCTCGTGAAGGGAAAGAGGAGGGGCAGACACTGATCTCTCTGGTGACTGGTGACCAGTGACAGGACCCAAGGGAATGCCCTGAAGCTGTGTCAAGGCAGGTTTAGGCTGGACACTAGAAAAAGGTTCTTCACCCAGAGGGTGGTTGGACACTGGAAGAGGCTCCCCAGGGAAGTGGCCACAGCACCAAGCCTGACAGAGTTGCAGAAGCATTTGGACAATGCTCTCAGGCACATGGTGTGGATCTTGGGGATGCTGCTGTGCAGGACCAGGAACTGGACTTGGTGATTCTATTGGGTCCTTCCCAACTGAGAATATTCTTTGACAATCTAATCATTCTCTTGAATTTTAGACCCCAGCCTAGAGGTGGAATAACAGTGGCAAGTTTTCCACTGCCTTAAACACGGTACCCACCATTCTTCTACTGAAAGTTTCTCTTGACACCAGCTTTTTGCTTTCTCCCTTTCTTTCCAACCTCACATTTCCTTCCCCTAACTGGTTTTTGTTCCTTCAGTAATGATGAAGAGATGCTATAAAGGTACATAATAGTTTCATGAGACAGCTCCTGGGAGCCTGTGAGAGCCATGATCCACAATATTATTTCCCAGCTATCAAAACAGAGGAAGGTATGAGGTGTCTATGTGAATTCTTTTTCACTTTCATTTCATTTCAGTGCTCTCTCTTTCAGTAGTAGGCACAGAGCTCCCTCTACACGTTTTGTTGATCAGATAAAACACTTTTGGATCCTGCTAGATGCAGCTAGATGAAGAGTACTAGACAAACATAAATCATCATCATTAGCTGCTACAGCTCTCAACTACTACTAAGAACCAAGAAACTAAACCAAGCTGTTAGGGACCATCTTAGTATTGATAAAAGAAAATAGCTGACATTTGCTGCTGGCAGTTTTACTAAGAGATATGTGTCTGCTAGTCTGAGATAGATATCATCAGCTGTGTGAAGTCTCAGAGATCTCAGAGGAAGCAGAAAGAAGAAAGGCCTGAAAAGGACTGAGGTATATTTCCTTTGTGCTTAGAAAGGGAGAGAGCTTCTGAAACACTAAAACAAGTAATGGGACTTACTGGCAGACACTGGTAAAGGATTTGATGGGAAATTTGATCTTCTCTGTTATGAGTCACGACCTTGAATGTTACAGCTTCTGCATGAGTAGCAGCACAGTTGTAAATAGAAGTGCTTCAGATGAAATGCCAGCATTGAATGCAGCACAAAAAGGGGTAGATCTTATTTGTCCATACTACATGTCTTTTGAAAACACAGGACCTGAACCAAAGATAAACTTGTCTCTCATTCTTTAAAATGTGCATCAGCTACAGTGATAACCAAAATTTTAAATGTGTGTCACTTGCATAGGAGAAAACATATAATTAGATAAAGACTTGGGGACAGAAGAAAATATTAAATATTTCCTCTATACTTGTGTGACAAAGCTGCCAGCTCATGATCTCTATTTTCCTGATGTTACATTGTTACCTATAACTGTAATTGCTCTGCTTAGTCTAGGTTTCATATTTTAAGATAAATAAATAAAATGGACTAGGTTGCTGCCTGAGGGATCACTATTGAAATCAGCTACTTGTCTCAGTTTTGTGCCATCAACAAACATGATGAAGGTACACTCTGCCATGTCGTGGCCATTGGTGAAGTCATGCTGACTACTCCTGATGAATTTCCTGGAAATTTGGCATGATTCAGGATTAGCTGCTCCAACACCTTCCCAAGGATTGAGGGGAGGCTAACCAGCCTATATTTTCCTGGGAGCTCCTTTTAACAGTTCTTGAGAATAGGAGTGACATTTACTTTTCTCCAGGCTTTGGGCCCTTTTCCCTGTCAACATGGCTGACTGAAGATCACAACGAGTGGCCTTGCAATGACATCTGCCAGCTCCTTCATCTCCAGTGGGTACATCCCATCGAGGCCCATGGACCTATGAATATTTAACTTGCTGAAGTTTTCCCTGATTCTCCCACCAATGGTCCATCTTCCTTGCCACAGCAGCTCCCCTTGGTCTCTGGGACCTGGGATCCCTGAAGGCTCAAATTGCTATTGAAGACTGAGGCAAAGATGGTGCTCAGTACCTCAGCATTTCCCATGCTCAGTACCTCAGCATTTCCCATGCTCAGTACCTCAGCATTTCCCATGTCCTCTGTCATCAGCTATCCTGCCTCACTGAGCAACAGGCCCCCATCTTCCCCAGTCATTTTCCCTAATTTTCCTTTTGTCACCTATGTACTTACAGAAGTCCTTCAACTTGCCTTTGGCATCCCCGGTCAGATTCAATTCTGTTTGGACTTTAGCTGCCCTGACCTTGTCTGTGAATGCTCAGAAAATGTTTCTGTATTCCTCCCAGGTTACCCATTCTTGCTTCTGTATGCTTCCTTGTTGTGTTTGACCTCTCAAATGATTAAAGACAAATGTAATGGCTTTCAGGCTTAAAAAAAAAAAATCTAAAATAATTCAAGTAGTGTCATGTTTGAAATACTAAAAGAATATAGAACTCACACCTTTTCAGTAAAAATGCAAAATTAGAGACAATAGGAAGAATTTGGATACCTCATTATTGACTCCTTAGCCTCTAAAATCCATCTTTTCTGTGAAAAAACTGCAGATGTAACAGTCCCCAGTACAGGGACAGATGGGGGTAACTACTGCCTATTGCTTTGAAGAAATATATTACACTAAAACAGTATCTCATTACAACACCTTTCCAGTGATCTGGGAGTTTGTTCAAGAACAAAATGGATATTTATGTTCATTGTGCTTTAAAAATCATATTTTAAAAGACTCTTAATGAAAGACAGTCTGTGACCTTTTAGCTGTTTCAATACTATTGTGGGAACAAATTTTCATTTCATTGTAATAATTATGTTAGCAACTTCTACTTTTTCTTTTTTTTAATTGACAGTAAGTATGATTAGGAATACAATAGCACCACCTGAGGCACAGTAGCTGCCTAGATGACTTGTCAGTTCAGAAATACAGGGTCAAATTTAGCCTTGTTGTGAGTGAACATACTTTAATTATCTGTTATTTATTATAAGTTAAGTTCTGACAATAGGCTTTATACGAATAAGAATAGGGGGAAAAAAATCAGTCACACAGAGCATTCATAAGCCAGGAAGCTATTTTTGCAATTCTAATTTATGTTCTGTTTAAAATATTGTAGTCAAATAATTTTTTTTTTTTCAAAATTACAGGTGAAGAAGGCTAAAAGTTTGTTCTGAAATTCATATATAGATATCTCAGTAGAAAAAATCCCTGAATTTCAAGTACATTGAAGATCCACAGGGATTTTCTGAAAACAGCAAAGGTGCTAAGTGCCAGTGCAATGCCAAAATGGGTAGCAAACAAGACTCATCACCCAAGTAGCTTTCGTTGTGAGAATTGTCTGAGCAGGAGTGTGGCACCAAATCATTCAATCAGGGTACAAATGCAATTTAGATAAGTGGGTCAGATTCATTACACTTGTAATACCAGAGTGCACAGCCCGGAACACCACACTCCCAGTTCAGCTGGGTAAACTTAGCGAGAGAGCTGACTGAGTACACAACGTAAAAATACAGAGCTGCCGAGGTCAAATGGGCTGGTTTTGGCTGCTGGACTTTCTGTCTTAAATGAGCATTCTGTTGTTGTTTTGCAGGCTACCTCTTGGGTATAGGTTTTGGTAATTAATAGGGACACACAGGACTAGCATGGTGTGCCGAGTCCTGAGGGCTTATGTGACCCAATAAAGATTTTGACCATTAGTGTTACCAGGGAAAATAAAAAAGTGCATGCAAAACCCAACTAGTATAAGATGCCTTCTAATTATAGAGAATAATTCAGGTTTTACTGATAATAAAATGAAGCTCGTGCCTCTTAAGTTCATTGTGAAAATCAATGATGGAATAAGTTGTAATCCTAGAAATGAACACTGCAGATAAGCATTAGACTTTAAATTGGTGTGCAATTTGTTGTGAGTAATGCTGCTGGTAAACAGGCATTAAGCAATGATTAATCTGCACATTTTTTCAGATTTCAGACATTAGCAAACAAGTATCAGTTTGGCTTGTGTAGGGTGCTTTAATTATACTTTTGTTTACTGTTATCCTGTGGATCCCTCTGTATAATCCATTCACCAAATTTTATGGTTAAACTGAATCATATTCCTATAGAAACAGATCCTACCAACTGACTAAATAAGAGACGAATGATTAGCTTTCAAATAGCAGATTCACTACAATTTTGCTTCCCATGAACAGTATAGATCCATGATAGCTGAAACATTATTCAAGGCATTACAGGCAATTCTCCAGTTAAAATATTATTCTAATGATACATTTTTAACTTAATGTTGTCCTACAGATTCTTTAATTTGATTTTTATATATAAAAATCATATGGGTGAAAAAAATGGAAAATTAGGACAAAGCTGCATATTATTTTGTCATGTCTGCATTGTATGTTGCTAGATCACTCGCAGTTGGGCAATGGATAGAAGATCAACACAGTAAAAATACTTCCCTTTGTCTGCTCTTTCTACTACAAGGGAAAAACACTCCCTAATATTCTTTGTCCTAATCAACTTTTATAGCATTATAAACACTAATCACAGAAAAAGACACCTCCCACCACCCTGCTGGGGATTTGGGAAAGAAGCTGTCTGTGATAAGTTAACAGTTTCCTTCCTTCCTTCCATCCTTCCTTTCCCTCTTTCTCTCTTTCACTGTCTCTTCTTTCCTCTTTGCCCCTTCCCCTCAATTCTCCAACTTGGTGTGTTTAAAAAAAGATTAAAGTAAATAGAATACTGTAAAGGGAAAAGCTTAGGCAGATAATGCATTCTTAAACACAAAGACATCTATATATATATATATAGATATATAGATATATAGATATGAGAGATGGATTATATATGGAGATATGTACAAAATAGCCTACGTTAAATGGAAATACTACACTGAGTGCTTGCAAATATCATGTCTATGACAACAATATTTATTCCATATTATCTTCTGTGTCCTCTATTCTCATTTCTTTAAAATCACAGTAGCAGAAGACGTAGCTGTGCTACTGATATTGGTGATAGTAATATCTTAAGTGCTCAGCAGAGCACGGAAAAGCACTGCAGTCTGTATAAATCTACGGTGCACCTGTATCTTGCACAATATGTACCGTTCTGCTACACCTACCTGAAATGAGATACAATGGAAGTGAAGTGAAATAAAGATGATCAGAAATATGTAATAGCTTTCATAAAAGTAGACAGTTAATAGACTAGAACTCCATTTGCTAGCAATATGAAGAAGACATTAATCACAATGACATGCTGAATAGCAATAAGAACAATTATTCACTATTTGACACAGTACAAGAACTAAGGACGACCCAGTGTATTATTAGGCAGAGAGTTTAAAGCAAACAAAAGTAAGTGCTTTTCACACAGTGCATCATTCAACTGTAGAATCCATTGCCATAGATTGCTTTAGGAACAAAAGCATAAATGAGTTTTAGAAGGTCAGACAGTTTCACTGGGAATAGATTTGGTGGTGGTGGTAAAACATGGTTCAGATGCAATCTCTGTCACAAATGTCTGCACAGAAGAAGCTAGTAGGTACTATGTGAAAAGAAGGATTTATCTTACACATGTGTGGTTCTTTTTTACTGTTCAATCAGCCTCTGTATCGACCCATTCACAAAGATAGAAAACTGTGCTAAATGGATATTTGTTCTAACTCAGAAAGGTTTCTTTTATATTCTCTGTTATTTTGCCACTCAAATAGTTATTATCCTTCTGAACTATCTTGTTTCATTAGGGAAATACACAACTTGTTGAATGACAGCTACCTACACTGAAGTTTGGTAAATTGGAGATGACACTGTTGATAACATGAAATGTTTGGAAGAAGCACTCTGGTTGAGGGGCACCTTCCATCAGTTGAAATCTCCCTACTGCCAAACCTTTAGACTAGCAGAGAATATAAAGTAAGAAGCAGAGGAGAAAAAGAGATTACAGATAAATAGGTGAGATTAGTTTAGATAAGGATTGGTTGGAAGTTAGTGTTAGACTTCAGATATTAGAGATGAGACAGGCAGGGACTGAATTACAGACAGAAGAGGAAGACAGATAGGGACTGGGTGGGAATCTGATCGGAGTTCAGTTAAGCTGAGGAGTTCATGTACAATGTACAAGATTAAAGCAGTGTATAGAAAAGGCAGAGGGTGTTCAGATAAAAAGCCACTATGTTTGTTCTCAACATATGGTAAATTGGTCATCGAAGGAAAGATGATAAAGGGTCATGTTTGAGGAGCCTTGTTTGATGATTGCATTAATAATACCTCAGTGTCAAGGTAATAATTATCTGAATACAAATGCAATAATTATCTGAATATTTTTGAACAGGTTCTCTCCAGGATATGTTACTGTTGTGACTCATGACAACACATCAGCTACCAGTTGTCTTCAGAGGTAAAACTGTATTGAATATAATCGCTTCACAGACTCCAGGGTGCTGAGGAATTTGTTCAGGAAGTGTGTGTGCTCATAACAGAATCCTTATTATTTCACAGCTTTTTTCTGATCCTGAGGTCATCTGTCTAATCTGACTTCTTAGTCCCCAAAACAGAGGTCCCTTTCCCATCATGAACTCCAGACTATGCTTTGAAATGTCTGTAAAAGTGCTAAGTATCCCAGGCTAAAATGCGTGTGCTTTGCTGACCTTGGCTGAGGTCCTGAGAAGGTGGGGGGACAAGGAGAAAGTAAAAAGGAAAAACCTCTTGTAGGTCAAGATAGAAGCTTTTTAATAAAATAAAATTTAAAAAAAAAAAAACAAAACAAAAAAAAAAAAACATATGAGGTAGCAAAGGAAAACAAAAGATTATTCTTGACTTTCCATCACCAGGCAATGTCCAGCCACTTCCTGGGAAGTACAGTGTCAGTATGAAGGGTGCTTGTTCTGTAAGACTATCCACTGAGGTGGGGGAAGAAAATATATTTTCTATTAAAAATGAATAAAATTAAATAAAGTATTTAAAATAGTGTTTAATTCATCTTTATGTCACCCATTTCCAATTTCTATTTTTGTGTGGTTTTTAATGTATATAATCTATTAATAAAGTAGTGCATATATGTTAATAATAAATAAATCATGAAATCTTGGAAGGTTTGGGTTTGAAGACATATAAAAGAAGGTCCAATACATACATAAATTGCAGGTACATGCTCAAATTTTTTTAATTATAGTAATGCACAATAAAAATTTTATATGACTGCTCTATAATACCTGAGTTAACTGTAAATGGATGACAGATAAGATGGTGACTTACAGGAGAACCATATCAATGGCACAGGTAGCAGGGAGCCTAAAATGCTGCTTAGGGAATTGTGCAAGCTTCTGGTGGTATTTGAGGCAACCAAGGAGGCTTAAAGCATCTGTATCACAATAGCAAAGTTATAATAGTTAATGTTTAACTTCAAAAGTGTAATTCACTAGAATTTGGAGGGATTCATCATCTGACAACTGATCTGCAACTATAATTCATTTGACCTGTTTGAGGAACCATTCAGGTGCACTTTGGTCAAGTAACATAGGAAAGATAAAGGCACCAAATGTTTGATGACTATGCAAAAAAAAATCTGTGGTGATGCATTATATGGTTAAAGAGATAACCACATTTGCACCACAGAAGGAAGATATCCCAGTAACAGCACCTAGTGAGAAAAAACCAAAGATATCTAGTACTTGTGGGTTAGGTTGATGTCTGAGAAGAAATCAGGAAATAGGCTTCAATTTCAAATAACTATTTATATGATTTATAAAAGATTGGATGACAACAACCTTCCTTGTCCTAATCAAGGAGTATTTCATCTCAATCAAGGTGGGGGGAGGGGGAATGGAAGATAACTTCGTTTGTATGACTACTCTGTGTATATACCTGTCTATTTTCAACTGTTCCCTGAACCGTGTCCATTTTACTTTATTTCAATCCACCTACTGAAGTAAGAAGCTAGTTCAGCACACTAAAAGGAGGACTGTGACACAAAAATCAAATGAAATTAAACTCTGAGTCACGAAAGAAGAGTTACCAGATGTCACCCTACACCTAGACACTACAGGGTGCCCCTTAACTACTTTTTAAATGTACTCTGTTGTGTCAGTGCGTTGCACGCCATATGGTAGGCGTCACTTTTAACAAAACTCTTTTGCATCTTTTGTTTTGCATTACAACTTTAATGTTATTTTAATGTATTTCTCTGGTGGATGAATAAACCTATTTTTTTTTCTAAAGGGTTCATTATGTTTAGACACTGCAGTTTATTCTATTTTTGTAAAGTGAATTTAGGTCTTCATTCAAATACCAGTGAAATCAATGTGTTCCCACAATATTTTATAGAACGTAACAGATAAAGTCCTAGAACATTAACTTTATATGTTTTTCACTGAAACTGGTTTCCATAGGCTATTCTATACAAAAATTTCCCAAGCTGTATCTCTACTCTAAGACTAAGGGGTTGAATCATATTTTAATTTCATATCTACTCAGACTTCCTGGAAAATCAAATTACTATCATATTAAAGTTCTTTTAAAGTCTGAGCTGAGTTAGGTTTTGCATCCAGAGTGACCCTTTGTTTCCAAACAGTATCTTTAGAAAATTGGTAATGAAAAATGGCATTTGCTTGCTCAATAGATCATGGTATTAAACTCATTACATTATTTATTTACTGAAATAATGACACCATCTGGTCCAGATCTCTACCCAAGTGAGATTATTTCCATCCAACTATCTTTTCCAGTATAGGCTTAAAATGTCCCAAGAGACAAATCTTCCTTTAGAAAATGTTCTATAGCATCACACATTGATAGGAAAAAAAATTTTCAGGTGTTCAATCATAACTTTGCTATTTTCATTGTCATGCTACTAGTTAAATCTCTATGTGCACTAAAAGTACTTTCATCAGGTTTTTACAATTGACTAATTTCTAATAGTTTTTTATAATTTCTTCATTCTCAGTTGTTGTCGTCCAGCAGCCAAACAGCTATTCTTAGTTTTTCCCTTTTTATGTGTGTCTGTCACTTTATTAATTTTTTCAGAGCTAAATTTACATTTTGCAATGTAGCGTCTTTTTGAGAAAAATTGAAAAGTTTGCTTTGTATATTGCACTGTGTTTTTATACATACATGCCCAAAATAGAATTTTAAAAAAGGGACTTTTGCAGTAGTGGACTCTGATTCCAGAAAGGATTTTGAGGTTACAGTAGACAGATTTAATTTTCCTAAGTTTAAATGATAAGGCAAGAAGATTGATTTGGTCTAATTATCAGGAGAACAATGAATAAGGAAATTATATTTTCTTTTTATATCTGGCATTGCTGAAACAGAAACTTTAGTATTCTATATGAGTCTAGTGACAGCATTCTTTTAAAATAAAGTTGGCAAAAGGAAGAGGAAGAAAAAGTCACAAAAGTGATTTAGACTGAGGAAAATCCATTAAAATTTGACTGTTATACTTTCAATCTGCTAATTTATCAAAAGAATATCACTGTGATTTGATATCCCCCCAGAGAGGAAACACTGACTTCCCTAATCAGGCAGAGAAAGGCTTGATGAACACCAGCAGATGAACATCAAATTGAAATTTTCAACTTTGTGTTAAATTCCTATTTTTAACTCAGTGTGAATCAAATTAAAAATACAGTGGGATAACTGGATTTTATGTCTTTCAAAGTCCTCATATATGAGGAATGTCACTTTTTGGGCACTGACAAGCTCTGTTCAGGAATATCTGGATTAAAAGCAGTGCTGTAGAGGTGGTGAGCCTGGCTGTTGTGAACACCTACTGCCTTTGGTAGCTGGCCCATAGCATCAGGGCTTTCAAAGATGGGTACTGACTCCACAAAGATATAGCTGCAGCTAGCAGTGGGTCTGAATCTGAGAACAGAAGGAGCAAAACTTTTAGCCCTTTTTTTTGACAAATTATAACAAACTGACACAGCAAGGTCATGAAAGTGCTTTTTTGGTTGGTGGAACTACACAGAAGTCCCTTTCATACATCTCTTCTGTTCCTGAAACACAAATTAGCTAGAGAAAGCTCAGGTATGACTTTCCATCACCTCTCTGCAGTCTAGACCTATCTTCTGCTTTAATAGTGAAAGTCGTGCTAGAGGACTGGATCCAGAATTCCCACATGCTGCTAATTACAGATGTGAAAATGGCTGCAGCTTTTTAAATTGTAAGCTTGGCTGAAAATGAAGGGACTGTCAATGGCTTGTTTATCTTGAGAGTAAGAAAGCAAGATTATATGAATACTAACTAGAGGATAATAGCAAAAAAGAAGGCTGTTTAATATCAAAAGCAATGGAGTCTGAAGGTTATTTCTCTGTGCGTGTTGCTCAGACTCTGGAACTGGACCATGGGCTGCAGTGTTGCTGTAAGAAGGCTAAATTTTACCTTAGTTGTTATTTGAAATATCTCAATTTACATGACAATTCTTAATCAATTTTCTGTGTTATACAAGAGAGTCTAGTTAACAGTTAGCTTTGGGTTAGTTTACAAGTTGAATTGACTTCACATGAGATGAGAAGAAACCAAGGGATTTTTGTTCTAGTCCTCTTGTCTATCTCTTGGATCCACAGTTGTCCCTGTATGAACCATAGTCAAATATTCAGGCTTTGTCTAACAGGTCAATTTTTATCTCTAAATTAGGCTGTATTATAAGGAAGCACCATATATCTCTGCCACTCCTGCTGTAAAGCTGTCTAATCTTCTGCCTCCAGATGCACACCATCCCTGCTCTTTAACTTGAAAAATACTTTGTACTAAATATGTCTTTCAAAATGACAAACTATTTTTAATTTGTCCTACTATTATAGTGGATTGCCCCAGGGAACATATGGCGCGATGGCTGCTGCCATCTGTAGGGTGCCCTGAGGAGTTCAATGGTGCATTTTAAAGGCCCTGATTGTGAACAGCAGAAAATGACACAAAATCACAGAATGGCTGGGCTGGCCCTTAATTCTGACTTATAAGCTCTGAAGTCATTCTTCGTCCACCCCCAGGCAGAGCTCGACGCACTCCCCTTGACAGAGTCACCCATTATGAGCATTTGTTTCTTTTCGTGTTATCTTCCATGATCTGCTGGAGACTGAGGCAGAGGCCAGCTTTTATGGGTCATGGGCCCAAGGGGCCTGGAGTTGTTCAGCCTGGGGAAAAGGAGGCCCAGGGTGGACCTTATCACTTTCTACCTACCTTTATTTTTGCTACGTTATTCCCTGAATTATGGTTGTAGCAAAGGGAGTTTGGTTCCTTTTCCCAGGTAACAAGTGACAGAATGAGAGGAAATGTCCTCAAGTTACACTAGGGAAGGTTTAAGTTGGATATTAGGGAAAATTTCTTCATGAAAAGGGTTGCCGAGCTTTGGAACAGCTTACTCAGGGACTTACCTTTTCTCCAAAAGAAGGTTCTAGGCACTTGCTGAACCTACTGTCTGAACTGAAGTCTCCTTCCTTACCAGTTTCATCTGGATGAATGCAGAGCTGCATCAGACATAGAATCACAGAATCATTTAGGACTGAAAAGACCTCAAAGACCATCAAGCCCAACTTTTGACCTATCTCAGGGTTTTCTCTGTAGAAACGCTGGCTTTAACTGAAATAGACATTTTTCATCACTGGGTAAACTAGATTCCCTAGACAAAATAATTCATGAACTATGGAAAAGTGAAACCCATATCTGATATAGCCAAAGCAAGGAAAAATTAACACCCTTCTAGGAAGTACGAATCCAAAAGATGCTAAGATGAAAGATATCAACACAGGTATTGCTGTCTTTTCCTTTAACTCCAGTCCCTTCCTTTATCCTTCCTTCCTCAAGAAAGGGTAGCTGAATCTGAGATGTTGATTTTTTAGCTCCTGTATCTATAAACCTGAAATAAGTCATTGAGTCTAACAGATTTACATATGAGTAGAATTAAGAACAAAATATTTAAAGCTGGAATAAACTATGAAAACAAACTCATATGTGAGTTGCACATAATTTAGTCAAAATAGGCAACCACACAGTGCATGTTAAAAATGTACATAGGTAATTCCTTTTCAGACAGCAAAGAAGATAAATGGCTTTCAGCAAGAGCATTAACTTTGCAAATTAGTTTCCATTATAAAATTTGCCTATACACAAACATAATTTTCATTTTAAAATTCTTTTTGTTGGTGAAATTTTCTACTCTCTAAGTTTCCAAGTGATCCATTTAATTCTTCCTATTCTTCAGTCTCTCTGGAAGCTAAATAGCATACTAAAAGACAAGGCAAAACAAGGGTCCTAAAATTCCAAGTAACTAATTTAATTTTCTCTCTCCTTGCTATGTTTTTGTGACATTAATTACTAATGTTAACTAATTTCTTTCTTTTAAAAATATGGTTTAAAACAATAGAATCATAGAATGATTTGTGAAGGAACCTTAAAGACCATTTCATTCCAAGCCCCAAACTATGGGCAGGGACACTTTTCACTGGTTGGTCAAAGCCCCATCCAGCCTGGCCTTGAGCACTTCCAGGGATGGGGCATCCACAACCTCCTTGGGCTGTTCCAGTGCTTCACCAGCCTCACAGCAAATGATTTTTTCCTAATATTGAGTCTAACCCTGCCCTCTTTCAGTGTAAAACCATTCCCCTGTTGAGGAGCACATCTGGTGCAGGTAGCTCTGTTTGCAAGCTGCAATTAGAGATGCAGAATGAGATGCAGACCGAGCTCTAGGTGGGAGCCCAGAGAGACAAGACCCCATGAACTGCCAACCCTTTGCATAACAAAGGGTACAAAGAACGGTGACCAGGTGAGTGGACAGAGAAAAGCACAGCAGGAGCTGAAGACTCATGGGGATGAAGAAGGAGACTTGGGATGAAAAGCAAGACTTGTGTAGGGCTAGCCTGTGAGGGTATGAAAGCCCAGGGATTCCTTTGGTTGGGTTCTCCTGGGAGGCACCAGCTCCAGCTATTTCTGTTACTGTGCCATGAATAAATGGCTTTATGGAACTAGACTTGAGAGACTCTGCTGTGGGAAACATGGAGGCAAACTAGTAAGGAAACCTGGTCTGACTGTGTGTGAGTGGGGTGTGTAGGTAGTCACGGGGCTCACTGGAACCAGCTGCTTGGAAGAGGCTTCGATCCCAGTAGTTCAAGTCCTTGATGGTGTGTGACTGGCAGTGAGTCTCGTGAGTGAGCAGACTGGGAAGTTTTCCTCAAAACCACCTTGTTTTATCATTAGATGCCCTTGTAAAAAGTGTCTCTCCACATTTCTTGCAGACCCCTCTTCAGGTACTGGAAGATGATATAAGGTCTCTCTGGAGACATCTCTTGTCCAGGCTGAGAAACCCCAACAGCCTAAGCTTGGCTTCCTCTGGACTGGCTCTAACTGGCCCACATCCTTCTCATGCTGGTGGTCCCAGAGATGCATGCAATACTCCAGGCAGGGTCTCATGAGCGTGGAGTACAGGGAGACAGTCACGTCCCTCAGCTTTTTGGTTTTCCAAAGCTTATAACCCTCTCCCTTATTGATTAGGAAATTAGTCAGAATTTCAGGATCTGCTAGATTACAGACAAGTATTTCAAATATCAGATTAGTCCCTACATTATATTGTGACAGGATTCCCATTCTGGATTTCAGAAATCTTTGCCACTAGAAAATTTCACCCAAAAAATTGCTATTTCAATAAAGAATGTTTCTGAGAAAATGTGTGACCTGAATTACTTCCAAGTGAGGTGGGAAATGTAATTCCAGTTGTAACTCCAATTGCTTCTTTTTAGCATTTCTTGTCTATGTTCCAATATATATCATGCTACAACAGTTCCACTTGCTCTTAGTCATAAATATATTCTGATTTTTTTTGTGTCACTAGTACTTTATTCTGTTTTATAAACCAGCCTAGGCTTTTCTTTTTTTTTTTCTTTTTCTTTAAATGAGGTTTTTGTCTAATTTTTTTTTTTATTATTTTGAAGTATTCAGGAAAATATCTTCATGAGTTTTGGAGAACAAGCAAAAAAATCCATTAACCTTCAAAATAATTGATGTGTTTTCCAGGTTACTGATTTATTAAGACACTTTGTGCACCTGTTCCAATCATTAGTGATATATTGTTCCACAGTAAGCACTCATTCCATCTTAGTTAAATAATATTATTTGGTTGGATTGATTATAATTTGCAAAAGCTTGCTAAATTGGGATCTGTTACTTTTTTACTATGCATTTAACAAAAATATATATATTTGAATAAATTTGCCTGTGGATATTTTACGAAACAGTTTTCATGTGCAAACATCTGCACTGAAGGTCTCCAGTGTAATACTGAAGATCTTGAGTCACTGAAAAACATCAGCCCAGAAATTTCATTTAATCATAAGTAGTTCTCTCCAAAAAATCATTTATCACACTTTGATGAGCTTGCACACTGAAGTCATACTCTTAAACAACCAGAAATTTAGGACTCTGGAAGGAAACCACAAGACAGCTGTTCAAATAAAGTTTCTTGGAAACCGGCAACCATTACATCTTTACAGTTTCTTTAATACAAGCACTGAAATCAGTGACTCTCCTAATTATCTAGAAGGATCAGACCATTGCAAATTTCGTTTTAGCATGCTGGTAGACAAAATGAATCAGGTTTAAACTGCCTTCTCAGTGAAATAATTACTACCCAGCAAATGTTAAGTAGTAATTTTTTATTCTGAGTAAATAAAGTTCAAGTTTGTCTGACTGTCTAAAATCCGGAACTGTCCCACTCAACAGAAATGCCTGGATCTAATAGAGAAAAAGAAAATTTCCATTTTGGGTGCAATTTTCAAGGTGAGTTAGGACCTAAGTGGTGAGACTGTGCTGTGTGGAGCCTGATCTAAAATCTATTGATCCTGTGAATCTACATAATACAGGGTCAGACAGCAGATTAGTTTAGGACCTGAAAGCTGTGCTACAGTGTCAAGTACTTATTAGAGAAGTGGTAAGCATGTTCCTGATCTGTCCCAGAGCCAGCTCTGAATGGAGTCGCTGTAATGGTATTTTTTTCAGCACCGTGATTTTCTTCAATGGTTACCCAAAAAATAGATGTTGAAGTTATAGCAGGAAATTGGTTTGTTATATTGTAGCTGTCAGTATCAGGGAGTAGTGTTCAGATAATGTTTCCCAACTTTGGGACTCTCATGTACATAAAGAGGCATTCCACTTCAATCTGTCATATTTGTCAATCTGACAAGGAAACAAGTTTGTCAGAATATCCAAAAATCACTTCGATACAAGCCAAGATTTAAAAGAAGCATCTTTAATCTACGAAATCAGGATGAGATGGTGGTTTGCAAAAGAAGAGATGAAAACTCAATTATAGATTTTACTTACCAGTTGCTTTAATCCTTACCTTCTCAAGTGCTGAGCTGCTTTTAGAAATTTTCTTGAGTTCACATTTCTTGTTTGTTCAAGATGTATTGAGAAATCTACTTCTCTTCCAATTCCCAACTGAATTATCTCATTTTCAATTTTACTTGTCCTTCATAAGAAATCAAAACAGCTTTCTCTGCCTGGAAAAAAATAACATCCCATGGCAAAATAACTACCTAGATTTGTCTTCTCATCCTTTCTTCATTTATGAAGCTGTTGCATGAGTTTGCAACCCTGGTTTTGGACTGCTGACTGCCTTCTGTGTCCTCCCACCCCCTGCTTCCCACTGCATTCAGCACCCTTCAAATCATAATGAACATTCAGATGATGATAAAACACTCCCAGGGTTCTAAGAGTGGCCTATCTTTTCTTTAAAGCACATATGTCAAAGAAAACCAGGGGTCTATACAATGCAAGCCATAAACATTAAACATTGCTGTGTTCAGACACAGAATACTTAATTTATGATGGTCATTTTATTTTTTTAATTTTAATCTTAATTTTAATTTTAATTTTTATATTTATTTATTTATTTATTTAAATACACAGAAATCTGTTTGCAAATGGCTTAAAAACAAAGATATAGCACTTTGTCCCCGGGGTTCTTCTTGTTCTATGATCAACAGCTCTTGGTTGTTCTGAAAATGCACGAATTCTGTGCCAATGTATCTGATTTTGAGGGCTTTTTCATGGGTCTTCTCTTACTGAAACTAGTTCTCTACTCCTGATATTCCATACATGTGCTCCCTACTTTCTGGGTCTCTGCCTGCTTGGCCCATCCTCAGCTCCCTGAACTTTTCTCAGCCCTTTCTGCCAAGTCCCACTCAAGCCACAGCTCTGTAAGCACTTAGAACTTCTACCCTGGCACTGTGGTTTTCTTAAAACTAGTACATACACTTAGTAAATTAAGAACAAGCAGAAGATACATATATACACACAACTTCTTCTACTGCCACATTATATGAGAAATTTTAAATTCATGCTTTTCTTCCTAGATTACTCAAGCTTATTTTGCTGCGTTTGCAGAGTTCATTTATGACTTTTAGCATCAAGTCTTTCTTGTTAGAAAGGGTGTTTTTGTCCCCCATAATCCATGCTTTCCCTCAGTTTGGGCAGTTCTTCACAATATTTGTGGGAATTAGAAATACCTATTCTGTGAGTCCCAAATAGCCTGAGACAAGTGATAGCATCTCTAAGTGTGTTCAATGGCTGAGCTTCGTTGCAGCTAACTGGGTTTTGTGATGAAAGCCTTTTGGATGTGATATGTATGCTTGATATACAATACATCTCTCCCACATTCAAAGACTGTTGAATTCATCAGCACCTAGCAGACACATGGAGAGATTTGGATTTCTTCTTTTGACATATGTGCCTAATTTCTGTTTAAGTTGTATTTTAAGCTCCTATGTCATCTTTGGTATATCATCTTAAGTCCTGTATCAAAACTGACAGAAGGAATCTCTAATTAATTTGTGAAGTACATAGAAACCTTCTGAATCTCACTCCAGGCTCTTTTTAAAAAACTTTTTTCCCCCCTCAAAATCAAAAATTTCCAAAGAAAGGTTTGCAGAAACTTTTTTGGGTGGTCACATAATTCCACTTTGNCAATGGTTACCCAAAAAATAGATGTTGAAGTTATAGCAGGAAATTGGTTTGTTATATTGTAGCTGTCAGTATCAGGGAGTAGTGTTCAGATAATGTTTCCCAACTTTGGGACTCTCATGTACATAAAGAGGCATTCCACTTCAATCTGTCATATTTGTCAATCTGACAAGGAAACAAGTTTGTCAGAATATCCAAAAATCACTTCGATACAAGCCAAGATTTAAAAGAAGCATCTTTAATCTACGAAATCAGGATGAGATGGTGGTTTGCAAAAGAAGAGATGAAAACTCAATTATAGATTTTACTTACCAGTTGCTTTAATCCTTACCTTCTCAAGTGCTGAGCTGCTTTTAGAAATTTTCTTGAGTTCACATTTCTTGTTTGTTCAAGATGTATTGAGAAATCTACTTCTCTTCCAATTCCCAACTGAATTATCTCATTTTCAATTTTACTTGTCCTTCATAAGAAATCAAAACAGCTTTCTCTGCCTGGAAAAAAATAACATCCCATGGCAAAATAACTACCTAGATTTGTCTTCTCATCCTTTCTTCATTTATGAAGCTGTTGCATGAGTTTGCAACCCTGGTTTTGGACTGCTGACTGCCTTCTGTGTCCTCCCACCCCCTGCTTCCCACTGCATTCAGCACCCTTCAAATCATAATGAACATTCAGATGATGATAAAACACTCCCAGGGTTCTAAGAGTGGCCTATCTTTTCTTTAAAGCACATATGTCAAAGAAAACCAGGGGTCTATACAATGCAAGCCATAAACATTAAACATTGCTGTGTTCAGACACAGAATACTTAATTTATGATGGTCATTTTATTTTTTTAATTTTAATCTTAATTTTAATTTTAATTTTTATATTTATTTATTTATTTATTTAAATACACAGAAATCTGTTTGCAAATGGCTTAAAAACAAAGATATAGCACTTTGTCCCCGGGGTTCTTCTTGTTCTATGATCAACAGCTCTTGGTTGTTCTGAAAATGCACGAATTCTGTGCCAATGTATCTGATTTTGAGGGCTTTTTCATGGGTCTTCTCTTACTGAAACTAGTTCTCTACTCCTGATATTCCATACATGTGCTCCCTACTTTCTGGGTCTCTGCCTGCTTGGCCCATCCTCAGCTCCCTGAACTTTTCTCAGCCCTTTCTGCCAAGTCCCACTCAAGCCACAGCTCTGTAAGCACTTAGAACTTCTACCCTGGCACTGTGGTTTTCTTAAAACTAGTACATACACTTAGTAAATTAAGAACAAGCAGAAGATACATATATACACACAACTTCTTCTACTGCCACATTATATGAGAAATTTTAAATTCATGCTTTTCTTCCTAGATTACTCAAGCTTATTTTGCTGCGTTTGCAGAGTTCATTTATGACTTTTAGCATCAAGTCTTTCTTGTTAGAAAGGGTGTTTTTGTCCCCCATAATCCATGCTTTCCCTCAGTTTGGGCAGTTCTTCACAATATTTGTGGGAATTAGAAATACCTATTCTGTGAGTCCCAAATAGCCTGAGACAAGTGATAGCATCTCTAAGTGTGTTCAATGGCTGAGCTTCGTTGCAGCTAACTGGGTTTTGTGATGAAAGCCTTTTGGATGTGATATGTATGCTTGATATACAATACATCTCTCCCACATTCAAAGACTGTTGAATTCATCAGCACCTAGCAGACACATGGAGAGATTTGGATTTCTTCTTTTGACATATGTGCCTAATTTCTGTTTAAGTTGTATTTTAAGCTCCTATGTCATCTTTGGTATATCATCTTAAGTCCTGTATCAAAACTGACAGAAGGAATCTCTAATTAATTTGTGAAGTACATAGAAACCTTCTGAATCTCACTCCAGGCTCTTTTTAAAAAACTTTTTTCCCCCCTCAAAATCAAAAATTTCCAAAGAAAGGTTTGCAGAAACTTTTTTGGGTGGTCACATAATTCCACTTTGTGTATTTATTTTGTCTCTGCTATCTCCTCTCTGCTGTGGTTATTGTACAAACCTCTAATACTCCACTGGCAGGTGTCTGCTTCCAATTTCAAGATGTCAAACTCTTCCACCTCTCATGCCTGAAGGCAAAAAGTAAAATGACTGAACAGCTTATCCAAGAACTGCTTTTTGCTGAGACAGCTCCCCTTGTTGTCTGTTCCAGACAGGAACTCAGGAATTGGTACTGTAATCCATTTAGTAAAACAATGAACTTTGGTTTTTGTGTCAGCAGGGAAAAATAAAAGGGGTTTTTCTTTTTGCTAATTACCATCTGCGTTAATTTCATTTGCCAAAAATCTTCACCTGTGATAAAAAGCCAAGAGTAGTGTTATATCTTTGTTTTCAAAGCAAAATTTTATGTTATGTAATACATGAGAGAGTATTGTATGTCTCCCCTGAATCAGAAAGCTACTCACAGTATTTGCTAAATGCATGAATGTACATGTAAAGCTGAAAATACAGCACAGGACAATTCTGGCAAACAGATGCTCAGTTAAAGAGGGGAAACCATTTCAGAGCATTCTTTAGAACAGATTCTCTACAGGAACTCTCTTAAAACCAGTTTCTGTCTTGAATTTTTTGCTAAAAAATGATGTTTCTCCTTTCCTGTCAGTTTGAAAGGTTTGCATATACTGGTTTAAGTCCTTAATTTATGTAATGGTAGTCTATCTTCTACAGGAAGACCCTTGAGGCAGAAACCATCTATTTTGTTGGTGTAATCCATACGATGATACTGTAGTATTTACCTCGTCAGCTGCTCTGAAGAAGAAGAAAAGCGGAAAAAAAAAATTAGGTTGGAGTGCCCTCTGTCCACACATATGCTGAGAACAGGGAAAAGCAATTCAGCCACAAGGGCCCAGAGACATCCAGAATTCAGCTGTGACAGTTAATGTTTCTGAACCTCCAAAGGAAATTCTCACTCTAGGTGCTTTGCCAGGCAGACTGAATGCACACATCCTCCAAGAACTGAGTCAATCTGAGCATAGATGAGTCAGGAAATTATAAATATAGGTATTACGGACTACCTGAAGGACTCTGGCTGTCTGGAAGTGAGACTGAACTATTTGTTTCCTGTCCCAGTGTTGGTGTCACTTGGACACAAATTCGCACGTTGCTGCCTTCACCTAAATCTGAGGATCAGCCAGCTATTAACTCAAAACCTGTTCTGCTGCTCTCTAGGATGACTCCTCACTGTTCACTCCCTGGCAGGCTTGTGAAGTGTTTACAAACGAGCTGAGAAGCTGCAATTCTCCTCCAGCTCTGCCAGCTCCAGGAGATACTCACTGCATATCGCGGTTATCCCTCCAAGACTGAGAAACCACCTCTGAAAGAAGATCTGAGGTGAGAAAACTATGTAAGTTCAGGAAAGTAAAACAAGCTCAAAAATATCCAAATACTGTACTTGAGTAGGTCTAGCAGCCTGATGGGAAAGATTACATACATATCTGTTTTGTTTGCAAGTTAGTACTAATACTCAATGTATCAACCAAAATTTTATTAATTTCTGTATTTTTTTGTTAAGTAAACAACTTGTTTTTGTAAGACAGCAGTAGACAATTGACAGAGGAATTATTCATACCTAAATTTCAGACACAGATTTATATGCAGGTATGGTTACGTGAATGTACATATGTTTCAGGTTTAGCTGCACATGATGCTTTATGAGAAGTCCTCAGCAGAGATAGTTCCAGCTTGTTCCTCAGAGGAAAAAGGAGAATATCATGCCTGTTGCCTGACCCTCAGCAAATCTACGTATTTTGAGGTTTAGCAGTTACCTCAGTAGGGTCCCCAGATTCCTGCTGGTCTCTATAGCTGATGTAATAGAAATAATATTGCTGTGAAAAGGGTCACCTGGAGGTGCCAGTGTTTCGTCCCAAACGTAGCACTGTGTTTTAGCTTGAAGAAACTACTGCTATCATTCACTCTTGTTTGAATGGTAGAAGTTTATCTTACAAAGAAATACGACTTGTAATGTAGCAGAGAAAGATGATGTTTCTTTTTGGGAAAGCAAAGCTGAGTGTCTAAGGCTGAAAAAGATTTCTTTAGTTCCATATCAAGACTTCTGGGTTCTTGGCTATCATCTTGGTTAACAGAACAGGAAACAAATGGACATGCCGACTACTCCCAATGTGTGAGTTTTTCTGGTTTTTCAACCTGAACACTAGCAGCAATCTCATCACAGTTTCTTTGGGAGAGCAAGGTGCTAGAAGCAGATGTAGTATTCTTCTTTCCTATACCACAGTTTGTTTTTCTAAAGTAATACTTATCAGACAGTATCAGGGCCTGCAGAAAAAATAGCCAAGATGCTGTCTATGCAGCTGAAGAAAAGAAGGGAGCAAAGGATGTAAGACCCGACAAATGTTTGTGCAACAGTGGGCAGAGCAGAGGTTACTCAGAGGGAATTCTAGGAACTACAGCAGAGTTATTGGGATCAGCTGAGAGAAAACTGAATTAAATGGTTGGCTTGAATTGAACAGAGCTGAGAGGATTATTACTATTATTTTAATTGAAGACACCTGATATATTTCTCCAGCCTGGAGAGATATCATTATATAATAGTGCCAAAGTTCATTTGTATCCACATTTATTTCTTCAGAGATGGTAAAATCCCTCATTTAAATAACCATATGTATAAGTCACATTTATATGATGTATTTTGTGCAGTGACCATAGGGAATGTAAAGAGTCCCTGAGAAGCAATTGGGTGTTCAATCTATTAATTTCCTCAACATACAGGTGAAGACCATGCCATACCTGCATCTGGATTGAGGTTTCACAGGCATCTCTGGCTTGGGTGAGGAAGGGGCGGTTTCACTGATATCTCTGTTTCATACCCCTGAATAAGACTTTTACTAACTCCAGTTAGAAAAGGCCATAAGGATGCCAATCTTCATTTTGCACCAAGAAGTGGTTTACTTTCGAATGTGACATTTTTAGGTGCCACCAGATGTCACTATCGATAGTTTTAGGTTTTCCCTGGATTAAAAGGGGTTATTTTCCTTGGAGAAGTGCTCTTTGCTAGCACTGATACAGTTCACACTAGAAACCCAGAGCAATCACCAGGAGACAGTTTGGCCTTTGCCTTTGAAACCCAGCTATGAATCTTCCATACACAACTGTTGCTTTTAGTTGCACTTATACCAGAAAACAAACCTTGAATGATTCTAAAATTTAGCAACAGATGCATTAGGCACCTGAGTCTTGCACAAGCACTATGCTAATTACCAGCTATCAGAGGATCAATTTGCCTGAGGGCTTGAGCTTTGTATTCCCCCGGTTAAGAATGGAGTTTACTTCCTTGTTTTTTATCAGACCTAGCACTCCAGCAAGGATTTTGGCTCAACCAGAGGGAGATTTATCACTTTGCACTATCTCTTGGCCAGTTTAGACCAGGAAGCCTTTTTTAAAACCTTTGAGTGCTACAAGCTCCAGATGAAGACAATAGGAACTCCAGAGAGAACAGCGAATATTTAGCAAAGCCTTGAATTCTAACCCTGCAGTGTCAGGGGAATTAATTTAAATTCAGTTTAGAGCTTTCAGACATATAGAAATGAGTAAAAAAAAAAAAAATAAAGCAAGAACAACATTTCTTCTTGTAAATTAAGAGTTATATTGTCTATATAAACTCCAGTATTTTCTATACCTGTGTCCCTGCATTTCTCCTTAGAGTGAGTACTTGGTTATTCTTGTTTTGTTTATTTATTTTTGGAACTTTGAAAACTCACAAAAATTCATTCTGAAAAGTAACAAATAACTCCATACATATTTTATTATATCTACTGGGTGTTTTGTGCAAACTGTGAGTCCCTGTGTCTGGCTGGTTAATTGCTGACATTCTGGCAGTGATTGATAGATAAATGGGCACTATAACACACATTCTTCTGACAGTAAAGTAAGTTCCTCATCAACTCTATTTGTACAACGTTGTGTGAAACAATGTAAGAAAAATGGTCTCACATCCAGTCTTACTGAGAGATGCCATCACTTTCTGTAATAGTTCTGCAAGTGTTAGGAGGAATAAAAAGCAAGAATTAATCCTGCAGCAATGTACTTAGAACCAGGAATGGCTTTCCTAATGTATGCCGTTTTGGGGTTCCTTGGACACCCCTAACCAGTCAGATTTCACCAGTCTTGGGCACAGCTGTTACCATTTCAGATGGGCAGAAAACCCTCAGGATCCGGGCCATTCTGAAGGGCTTTCATTAGTGGTAAAGTCAAGGGGGAAACTTGCACTCCAGTTTTTATTGACACTGTTCATTTTCCATGAATTCCTGATTTTTAATGTGATTTGTTGGATTTTCTTTGTTTGTTTTAATTAAAGTGAGTGTATTCCATAGCCAGAACAAAGAACTTCTGCACTTGAAGGTATGGTTTAATGGTGAACATGGTGGTCCTTGGTTGACAGTCAGACTTGACGATCTTAAAGGTCTTCTCCTATCTTTACAACTCAGTGGTTCTGTTAACTAGGTTTCCTAGATATGAACTAGAATATATTGTTCAGACTCCACTGAACAGACTTATTTCAGATGAAATTTTGGATTTTGCTTATTAGGAATGTCACCTTATCTCTTTTTATTCAGGTTTTTCTCAACTACTTGAGTAATATTCATTCATTCTTGGAACAGAACCCATAGATTTTTCTTCATTGAAATGTACTAATTAGTTAAAACATAATACTTTGTAAGAGGGGTGTTTCAATTTTAACAAAATTATACATGAACAATTAGAGATCCTTTTCATTTATGTTGAAACATTTCATTTCACTATTATGTTATTGTCATAGACTGAGCGATAAACTTTAAATGTAATTCTTTTTGTGTTATGGAAAAACTCTTCTGATCAGACCATTCTAATATTTATGAAGTTACTATTTATTTCCCTGTAACAATCACAGGAGATGTCTTGGTGTCTTTAATTTCAAATTAGGATGAAAGAAAGTTCAAAATGTAACAACTTTTTTTAGATTTGGTCTTCTGGGACTTTGAGATGCTCTGCTTTGAAAAGTAACTTGGTGGAATAAAAACATGGCATAAGATATTAAAAATAATCTTTATTCATGTTTGATTAAACAGACAGTAAGTCTCTCTTCATAGTCTCTGAGCTCCATTCATATCAGGATGCACTTATAAACTCATTAGAAAACATTCTGTGCATGTTGAAAGTCCTTTGAATTCTTTACTGGAGACTCAGGTCACTCTAAATATGATTACATGAAAATGCATAAGAGCACAGCATCACATCAACCTCACTTATTTGGTTTTGACTCAGTAACAATAAATTAGTATTCATGATGGACTCTCTTGACAAATAGGGTTATTATCAACACATGCTGTAAACATAAATCAGGGGGATATCAATAAAATTGTATTTTTGTTCTAGTTTTGTTTACAGATCTTCCTTTGGAATGCCACATAAATACTCCAAACGCTTGCAGGAAGCTTGCCACTCATGTTATTAGTTTTCTCTGGCTTAGAGCACTGACACTGATCATTTTCTGACAATGTTTACCAACAACAAAGTTGTCCTATTGATCAAACTTCCTCTCTTTTACTCTCCTTTATGTCCATGAATGCCTTATATCACTTTGCCTTGAGCCAAATGGAATTATAAACACCAAGCACACAGCAAATGATATACATAACCATTAAGGTTATGGCTGGTTTGAGGGTTGTGAATGGCAGCAACAGATCACTACAGGAATTTGAGAGAATTGGTACTTTTATATTTCAGGAGAAAATATTAAAAGGAAAAAAAAAGCAAACCAACCACCCAAAACATTTTTAGTTAAAGTTTGTCTGTTATGAGCCCCTGAAGTCTGGATTGCTCAGGTTTAGGAGGATGCATTCTGCCAGCCTCCGCATGCTGACTCACACTGTAGTCGTAGGGCATAATTATCACAGTGAATTATATCTGCAGAGAAATGCATTTTTTTGTCTGCAGTGCGAATAGGACAAAGACTGAAAAGCAGAATCTGTCCCAGAGTGATTTGCAAAGCCTCAGATTGATTTCTTTGAAAGAGCCGCATCAGTCAGTTTGTGAAAAGCATGTGTCTAAAACTGCACTCTCAGCTAGCTTGGGGTTTTTCCTTCCATTATACTGACAACATTAGAGACTTTTATACTCCATGATGATTCCACTTTCTTTGCAAACCATGCATTTATCACCCTGCCTTGGTATAGACTTCATCTAAGGCTATATTTAAAGAAATCTAAGTTTTTAGCAAACAGTAAAATAAGCGGTTTGGATCTCCAGAATGGATTCCTAATTTACGGAATATGTACTTCTTTGAATAATTTCTGCTTTCTTTTATTTTTCTTCCTCTTTAAACAAAACTTTAAGTTTTGGAGAAGAAAATTTTTGCTTGTCAGGCCAGCTAGTGAAGGACACTTAACTCTGCCAGTGTCCTCACTTTTATATTTTTTGGCTTCAGTTCTGTTACTCATAAGACATATACTGACAAGTAAGTGACCTTGCAAAGGTACCATAAATGCTGTTATTTTAACTTGAAATTTGATTTTTCCCTGATATTTTTTTCTTACGCAAACATCTGTTTTCGGAGACTATTATTTATGACTGTGACCTCATCTGCAAACATCCCAGTGGAGGAAAGCCTGCAATAACATTTATAGTTAATCACTTCAGAAAGTTTTTTGTACAACAGGTACAGTTTCCTGAATTTGGACTTCAACCTGAAGTAGTCTAACAATAAATCAATCTGCTTTGTATCTAATTTAAATTACCTTAATTGATTTGGATAAATAGCAGACTCACAGAACTTTTAGGTTTGGAAGGGACCTTTGGAGATCATCCTGTCCATGCCCCTGCCAAGGCAGGGTCACCTACAGAAGGAGACACAGAAACCACCCCGGTGGGTTTGGAACATCTGCAGAGAGGGAGACTCCATGACTTCCCTGGGAAGCCTGTTACTGTGCTCTGCCACCCTCAACAAAAAAGAAGTTCTTGCTCGTTTGTGGTGGAACTTGTGTTTTAGTTCATGGCCACTGCTCCTTGTCCTGTCACTGGGCACCACTGAAAAGAGTTCAGCACCATCCTCTTGGCACCTGCCTTTGAGATTACTATGTGCATTAATGAGATCCCCTCTCTGTTTTCTCTTGACTGAACAGGCCCAGCTCCTGCAGTGTGTTCTTATACAGGAGATGCTCCTGACTCCACATCATCTTTGTGGCCTCTGCTGGACCCTCTCCAGTAGCTCCTTGTCTTTCTTGAACTGTGAAGAACTGAAGTGAACACAATATTCCAAATGTGACATCACTAGGGTTGAATAGAGATTATGTCCCTATGTTAATTTATTTTTTGATTGGTTGATTGATTGATTTATAGAGAGATAAATACGTAGATAAGCATACAGACAGAGAGGCCTAATTTTTCTCTCTTCTTCATCTTAAAAAAAATTACGATTAAAAAAATTCTAATTCTATATATCCATTAAATAAGACACTGACTGTCTCTGAAACAGAAAGGAAAAAGCAAACGAGCATTAAATAAGAATGAGTTAGGAACACAGGTCATTGGGATTTATCTTAAGACGATACAAAAATGAGTCCATCTTATACTGTATAATATAAGGTATTTCAGCAAAAAAAAAGCAACCTCAGCAAAACAAGTAATTTTAAGCTTCAGAACTTTGTGCTGCCTCAGAGCTGAGAGAGGTCCAAAACCAGAGCTTCTATTTGAAATATTGAGAAATACAACTAAATAAATACGTGGAGGTCAGCATTCATTTTGCAAAACTGTTAATGGACTGTTTACTGTAATGTCTGAGACAGCAATATGTTATGAAGCTTGAAATGTCTCAGAATATATTTCTGACTGGACTGTGCTTTCTGATAGGAAATCTGCTTTGCCTTCCCTTTGCTATGCTTAGTCTGTGGCACTGATTTTTTATCAAGCAGTTTGACTATAGATGAAAATGCTTCCTAAGTGCTTAACTGATGCACTTTTAAGGAAAATAGGGTTAAATTGTCCCTTTGGGGCGCAGTCATACTCTTTCCCTGCTACTCAATATGTGAGATAAGCTATTATCTAGCTCTCACTTTTCTGAGTACAAGATTTGGAGATGTGGTTATATCAAAATTTCTTTCCCAATTCTGTGTAATATTCAGAGTATCACTCTTCTTCTGGCTTTCTTTTAAAATTGTAATATATTTTATAATGTTTCAGAGAATCATATTCTCTGCAGTGCCAGTGCTACGCTGGAGGACTTGGGTGGGGAGAAAAATCATGCAGAACACACTGGGAAGAGAAGGTCAGGGATACTTAGATGCTAGGAATGACTGTCACAGAATCTTTCAGGTGATCCTGCTGGAAGGCTGAGAAGATTAGCAGTCACAGAACCTCCATATTGGGCCAATCCAGCCCAAGAGCATTGCCCTTTTTCATTCCTGCTTCTCCATCCATACCCTATCTGCTACCAGATCCATCAGTGCTATTCCTTAGTCCAGTCTCACACCACATCTGGACTCACTAAAACACCCAGAGGTTTCAGTACTGCGTCGTACAGCGCTCCCAGTCCTGGGAACACAGTGCAGGGACACCACAGGCACCTTGCTCAGAGCCAGAGAGAAGTTTTTATTTCGAATGAAATTAGTTCTCAGACCACCACAGATGTAGGCATGTGTAATAGAGCCCCTGCTCAGAGAAGGACATAGATCTGTGCAAAGAAACTTTAGAGAGAGTCTGTGCAAATAGGAGAGGCACAGAGTGAGGTGGGAGAGGGAGGTGGAGCCTCCTTGAAGTGTTGTCACACTTGAGTCTCTGTTCAATACACTGCAGCTGCACATTGGGCATCATCCTTGAGAAGTCCAGTCTAGATTTAACTGCAAAATACACCAAAGGCACCTTATTTATAAAATTATATTGGGTTTGCATGGCAAAGTTTTGGCAGCAGTGAACTACAGGAGTGGCTTTCTGAGAAACTGCCAGAAGCTTCCTCTATGTCTGATGGAAACAAAGCCAGCCCTCCAAGATGGACTTGCCAGTGGTCAGGGTTGAGCCCATCAGTGATGGGACAATATATTTAAGAACAGAGGGGAAAGAAACCCACCCTCTGCAACACCAGCATCAGTCAGAAGAAAGGAGTGTGAACATGTGAGAGAAACAACCCTGCAGACTCCCAGGTCAGTGAAGAAGGAGATTCCCTCACAAGCCTTGGTGAAAACCGTGGTGCGGCAGCTGTGCCCCTGCAGCTCATGGATGTCCATGGGGGTGGAGAGATCCACTTGCACCTACACTGGAGCAAATGGATTCCTGAAGGAGTCTGTGACCTATGGGAAGCCTGTGCTGGAAGAGGCTTCTGGCAGGATCTGTGGCCCTGTGGGGGACCTAAGCTAGNCTGGACCCTCTCCAGTAGCTCCTTGTCTTTCTTGAACTGTGAAGAACTGAAGTGAACACAATATTCCAAATGTGACATCACTAGGGTTGAATAGAGATTATGTCCCTATGTTAATTTATTTTTTGATTGGTTGATTGATTGATTTATAGAGAGATAAATACGTAGATAAGCATACAGACAGAGAGGCCTAATTTTTCTCTCTTCTTCATCTTAAAAAAAATTACGATTAAAAAAATTCTAATTCTATATATCCATTAAATAAGACACTGACTGTCTCTGAAACAGAAAGGAAAAAGCAAACGAGCATTAAATAAGAATGAGTTAGGAACACAGGTCATTGGGATTTATCTTAAGACGATACAAAAATGAGTCCATCTTATACTGTATAATATAAGGTATTTCAGCAAAAAAAAGGCAACCTCAGCAAAACAAGTAATTTTAAGCTTCAGAACTTTGTGCTGCCTCAGAGCTGAGAGAGGTCCAAAACCAGAGCTTCTATTTGAAATATTGAGAAATACAACTAAATAAATACGTGGAGGTCAGCATTCATTTTGCAAAACTGTTAATGGACTGTTTACTGTAATGTCTGAGACAGCAATATGTTATGAAGCTTGAAATGTCTCAGAATATATTTCTGACTGGACTGTGCTTTCTGATAGGAAATCTGCTTTGCCTTCCCTTTGCTATGCTTAGTCTGTGGCACTGATTTTTTATCAAGCAGTTTGACTATAGATGAAAATGCTTCCTAAGTGCTTAACTGATGCACTTTTAAGGAAAATAGGGTTAAATTGTCCCTTTGGGGCGCAGTCATACTCTTTCCCTGCTACTCAATATGTGAGATAAGCTATTATCTAGCTCTCACTTTTCTGAGTACAAGATTTGGAGATGTGGTTATATCAAAATTTCTTTCCCAATTCTGTGTAATATTCAGAGTATCACTCTTCTTCTGGCTTTCTTTTAAAATTGTAATATATTTTATAATGTTTCAGAGAATCATATTCTCTGCAGTGCCAGTGCTACGCTGGAGGACTTGGGTGGGGAGAAAAATCATGCAGAACACACTGGGAAGAGAAGGTCAGGGATACTTAGATGCTAGGAATGACTGTCACAGAATCTTTCAGGTGATCCTGCTGGAAGGCTGAGAAGATTAGCAGTCACAGAACCTCCATATTGGGCCAATCCAGCCCAAGAGCATTGCCCTTTTTCATTCCTGCTTCTCCATCCATACCCTATCTGCTACCAGATCCATCAGTGCTATTCCTTAGTCCAGTCTCACACCACATCTGGACTCACTAAAACACCCAGAGGTTTCAGTACTGTGTCGTACAGCACTCCCAGTCCTGGGAACACAGTGCAGGGACACCACAGGCACTTTGCTCAGAGCCAGAGAGAAGTTTTTATTTCGAATGGAATTAGTTCTCAGACCACCACAGATGTAGGCGTGTGTAATAGAGCCCCTGCTCAGAGAAGGACATAGATCTGTGCAAAGAAACTTTAGAGAGAGTCTGTGCAAATAGGAGAGGCACAGAGTGAGGTGGGAGAGGGAGGTGGAGCCTCCTTGAAGTGTTGTCACACTTGAGTCTCTGTTCAATACACTGCAGCTGCACATTGGGCATCATCCTTGAGAAGTCCAGTCTAGATTTAACTGCAAAATACACCAAAGGCACCTTATTTATAAAATTATATTGGGTTTGCATGGCAAAGTTTTGGCAGCAGTGAACTACAGGAGTGGCTTTCTGAGAAACTGCCAGAAGCTTCCTCTATGTCTGATGGAAACAAAGCCAGCCCTCCAAGATGGACTTGCCAGTGGTCAGGGTTGAGCCCATCAGTGATGGGACAATATATTTAAGAACAGAGGGAAAAGAAACCCACCCTCTGCAACACCAGCATCAGTCAGAAGAAAGGAGTGTGAATATGTGAGAGAAACAACCCTGCAGACTCCCAGGTCAGTGAAGAAGGAGATTCCCTCACAAGCCTTGGTGAAAACCGTGGTGCAGCAGGTGTGCCCCTGCAGCTCATGGATGTCCATGGGGGTGGAGAGATCCACTTGCACCTACACTGGAGCAAATGGATTCCTGAAGGAGTCTGTGACCTATGGGAAGCCTGTGCTGGAAGAGGCTTCTGGCAGGATCTGTGGCCCTGTGGGGGACCTAAGCTAGAGAAGACTGTTCCTGAAGGACTGCATCTCATGAAAGGGACCCACACTGGAGCAGGGAAAGAGTGTGAGGAGTCCTCCCACTGAGGATGAAAAAGCAGCAGAGGCAATGTGTACTGAACTGACCAAAACCACTATTTCCCATACTCTTTTCAGATTTAGTTTTTATTTCTCATTATCCTAACCTGATTTAATTAAACTACCTCCCCCAAGTCTAGTCTGTTTTGCCCATGACGGCCACTGGTGAGTGATCTCTCCTGCCCTTATCTCAACCCACAAGTCTTTCACTACATTTTCTCTCCCCCATCCAGCTTTGAACACGAGGAGTGACAAGGAAGCTCTGAAGGGAACCTGGCATCCAGTCAGGGTGGGCCCACCACAAAAATATAATCATAAGTCATAGGGTTTATATTAGCAGCCAGTGCAGTATTTTAACACCAGGCTCCCTATTTAATTGGAGTTGCTACATGACCTAAAAAGTATCTGCCTTCATCCAGGAGTGGCAGGAGAGTGCAGGAACAACCCCAAGTCTGGGGTTGAGAGCAGACCAGTGTCCACTCGGCTCAGGGCGCTGATGAACCGATTGTCTCTGATCAGGGGATTAAGCTAAGCTCTGCTGGTGTGTGTTTGGCTTGTTAGATTCAGTGTTCTGACAAATCCCTTGATTCCTATGAGCTGGCACCCAAAAGAAAAAGATCTTTAGTGACATTTTACCTCTAACATCATGTGTGGAATAAGTGGGGCAGTTCTTTCCAGTTCATACTTAAATGCAGGGTGTTGCACTCTGAGTTAGCATATTTGGAGTGAAACATTACACAGGAGAATTCCGAAACTATAAGCTTTTTTTTTTTACCTAATTATGATAACAAGTGCAGTTTCTAAAATTTTAATTATTTGTACTGGTTCACATTTCTTTAGTCAATGTACTGTATTTTATTAAATAATGAAATCAAGGTTTATGTTTCCTCAATACTGGTATTCAGCTGTTTAATCTTTGCAGAAAAGTGGAAAAGAGCCTACTATTTCTCATGTTAATTGTAACGTAGGAGGATTAACTAAATGCATATTGGATTCTTTTTTTAACTTCCTTTTTCTTAAACCAGTTTGTTAGGCATTTGAATCTCCTTGTAGGGCTTAGTGAATATTTTGGTGAACAATTTACCCACTAAAAGTGCTGCTTTGTTCTGACACTAGGAACAGCAAATTCAGCAACTGATTTGAATCTGAAAATGGGGACTATATTAATATTTACAATTAGTCTTATATTACTAAAGAAACACAGAAATATTGGTCTGTAAGAGGTCTTGTGTGTTCCTATGTCCCTCCAGACTTTGCAATTGCTATTAGATGCTAACATTATTTAGAGATACCTATCTTACTCATCTACTAAAAACAGATTTCAAAATATTCCTTAGTGTCTCCTAACAGATTTGTCCTGATTTGCAAATGACAAAACCCAGAAAGTAACATAGAGATATACAGAGAAAATTGCCAGTGTCTCGTTTCCTTTCAAAAACAGCAATCTTGGTGTTATTTCTGGACAGTCTCAGGAAAACCAAATACTCACCTACTTGGAAGAAAAGAAAGCCTTATAAGTTGGCCAAGAGAAATGAAATCTAATGGATGGAGTCTAATGGAAAAATTTCTTCTGAATCTAGTTCTAACAAGCATGTTAACTTTATATATCTGAGCAAGGCCCATCAATCAGACACCCAACAAATTATTAACATTAGGAATATCACGATAGTCCAGCAAAAAGTAAATTTTTCAATTTGTTAGAAAATTGTGCAAAATACCCCACCACATTTATTTTATGGAGGATGCTTAAAATTTATTTCCAGTTGTGCCAGGAGTGTTTTTCACTTAATCTACTATTTGTCAAAAAAATAAGCAAAAGAAATCCATCAGTTGCTTACGTTGATCTCTAAAAGGGTTAATATTTACACAGGAATAAGCAGAGTTTCTATTCTGGGCCTTGCAAATTAGAGACTGGCACTTGCATTTCTGCCTTTAAAAGTCATCCCCTTGATCCAAAACTCTGCGAATATTTTGTACCAGTGTTAGCAAAATCCAGAGCCTCTGTGAGGTACATACAGGCTCATAACTGGCTGTCCCTCATTCTGTCCTTCTGTTCTGCTTGGACAATGATCATGACAAAAGTCAGAAATCTGATAGGAGGGATATTTCTTGAGCCAGCTGAAGTTTCTCATATTTTCAAGTAATAGGATCATTAGGGATGATATTCAAGGATATAGAGAGGTAAGGTTTAGGGAGAGGAAGGATCTTTTATTAACTCAACTTTATGGTTTCAAAATCAGACATGCTTCAGGCATACAAACCTTTTTCTTGTGCCCTGGAAACTGGTCTCTTTTTATAACTGTATCAGCTAGTTTAATAAAAGATATTGCTTCTCCCTACAAACCTTGTCTTTCAGATTTTAGGACACATTAAAGCAAGTGAGTTCTGCCCTGCTACAAGCATTTCACAAAATTTTTATTTCAAAGCAATAGTCAGCAAAATGCTCTAACTTCAGCAATTGATATAGACACACAAAAATGTTGACTTTACATTCCTTTATATATTTAGCCTCCACATTCATACTTTATCCTCTTCATGCCTGCTTTCATCCTTCTCTTCTGCTGCTTTTACAAAGTGGAAGTACTAATTGCATGATCCCTCCATCTTATTGATACAGATTAAACCCAGCGGTGGTAAGTCTAGTGAACTCAGCAAGATCTTTCTTAACAATTTCTGCAAATTAAATAATACTTGTTCCTGTATATGATATCAGTAGTTGCACTTCACACAAATTTACCTATTTCCATGCTTTTTATTTAGACATACTTCAAATATATATTTTTTAAAGCTACCGTCAGAAAAATTTAAAGTGCCACATTAAAATAGGCCTGAAAAGTACCAATGGGAGAAATGTCACGAGCCATCAAGCTTAATTTCTTTCCAAAGTAATAATAATTCCATAATACTTTTCCTCTCTTCTTAACCTGTGTTCTGCTATTTCTCTCCAACTCATTGTACTATTCCTGTCCCACGATTCTCACTTGTCCTAATTATTTTTAGTACTTATAGCTGGAGAATAATTATGAGTCAAGTATGTGGGAAATTTTAATTAATGCTAATTTTACATTTAGATTTTTTTCTGTTTACACATATATAAATAATTATATGCAGTCCTGGAGTTACAGAATTTTTTAATCCAAAAGCAAAAATACCCAAAGTCCCAGTCTGGGATTACAGCATCATCTTGGACAGCTGGAAAATGAACATTGCACCATTTAAAAATGAGACAATTCAACATATCACTGGGAAGAGCAGACGGGAGAGAAAATTCAGTGGTCTGATCTCTGTCACAGAAGCTATGTACTTGGTTTTTTAAAGTGTTTAAGTAGCAATTGCCAAAGATGCAACAAGAATGTTCTCCTTTTGGGAGCTCTGCTTGGTAGGAGATGATAAACTGAGGTGCTTTTCTTTCCCACAAGACTCTCCCTTGTCTGTGTCCCGGCCCCAGCATGCACTGTCCATTACAGAGCCAATGACTCCCCAGCTGCACTGGGAACAGAGACTGGGCTCCTCTAGCTCATGGCACAGAGGCTTTGACACTCTACAGGGTTACTCTTTGTGCCTCTGTGCCTCAGCCTGGTCTTTTCTTCTACAGTATCCAGTGACGAAAGATAGGATTCATCTGATCAGATGTAGGAACCTACTATGGGATAGTCATTTAGACTCTTTACGACCACCAAAAGCACAGGACACTTCAAGGGTGAAATTTATCTTAATCTAAGACTGGTGTTTGATAGGGAATCTGATGAATTGCATCCTAAAAGTACCTTTTTTTCACCACTGCCTATAGTGGGCACTTGGTTTGACTGTCTTGTAGACAGGTGTCTTCAACTTAACCACATACCTGGAGATATAGATGGATGGTACATCTCAAATGGACTGGGTCAGAGGACATTTCCATTAATGTTCTTAAAGTCACACTTCAATTTTACGTTAGTAGTATTTTAAGATCATAAGTGCTCTGTTTGTTCTGGTTTTAGCTAACTAACTTCTTTACACACTCCTAGAAAGCTGTGCAGGTGTCTGTCCTCACCTTTGAAAATTTGGTTCTTAAGACCTTAAGTCCAATTCTAAATTGTTTCTAAATTCCTAAGTTTATACTGAAAATGTTAGTCCTGCAGCTAACATTTATATAACATTATTTTGCAAATAAATTACTAAGCACTCTAAGCCTGTCTCATAGAAATTACTTCATCTACCCCCAAATAAAATGGGGACATCTAAAATATGAAAGCTGATTAACTCTCAATTATGCCTAAAAGCACTCCTTCTGCTTCTCTTTCTTAAAAAGGTTTGTTTGCACAAAAATCTTTCTTTGGAAAGGCTTTGAAACCTTTATTACAACTGAAATTAAATTAATCAATCTGTATTTAAAACATAGGTAGTCAAAGTGAATAAAAATGTACTACTGTAAGATTTTCTGCAGTATTATAAAAATAAAAATTTTGTTGACTTTCTAACATTGGATAATATATGACAAATAAAAGGTGACAGAAATATTCTGGTTTTCACTTTTCTAATTTTAGAATACTGGTATTCAGGTTTTGGAAAATTTTAAATAGACTTAACTTTTAAACTGGTTTTCCATAGGTCTGATTGGCAGAGAGATTTAATCATAGAATCATAGAATGGCTTTTGTTGGAGGGGACCTTAAAGACCATTCAGTTCCAAACCCCTCACCATGGGCAGAGACACCTCCCACTAGACCAGGGTGCTCAGAGCCCCATCCAGCCTGGCCTTGAACACTTCCAGAGATGGGGAGTCTACAACCTCTTTGGGCAACATTTACTTGAAGTGGAATAAAAATATTCACTATTAAAAGTAATTATACTTATTTTATTATAATGCTAAAGAAATAAATACATATACACTAAGCAAAAGTTTTACAAACACCTTTCAAATTAAAAAAAAAAAAAAATCTTGTCGAATTGCATAATTGATAGAAATTTCATTATTTTGGCCTGAAGATTGTTATTGTCATAAGGAAAAAATTCTGTAGTCTGGTTTTGCCACCCCAAAAAAAATACAAAGTCAGAATTGCATCTCAAGAAAATTAGAAATTTTCTTCCATTTTTTCCCTTCTGCTCCTAGACTGCAGTAACTTACTCCCAAGGTGTGCTACCAGCCTGGTTTCTATTGCAGTGAGACAGAGGCGGATGAGGCAGGGCTGCGGGAGGTGGCACTCAGCTGCTGTGTGACTCAGAGGTACCAGGATCTGCGGGTTTAGAGTGCTAGGAAAAGCATTAGGGAGATGCTGAGGAAGAACAGTATCAGCCACAGATTAGAAACAGACGAAACATCATGCACAAGGCTGGCTGTGTCTCAGCATTAGTGCTGGGACTGGGGAGAAAAGGCTGTGGCAGCAACTGGGTGTACTGGTAGACCTGCAGTGCTTACTACAGGAGCTGAATCACAAACTTGGAATTTTTGTAGTTGTCCCTGGCTCTAACGTCCATCAATCAGCAGCAGAAATATCATATGAACCTGTGTGTATTTTCTACTTGCATTTGAAAATAATGTATTTATCCTATTCCATTAGTGTATTTTAATAAGCATTGCTTTGGGACAGTATGCCTGCCAATTTATGTTTATGAGACTGTCAACAGAATTTACATGCCTAAGAAAATATGATACAACATTGCCAAAGCAGGGACTGCCTGTCAAATGAGGTTGTCATGGAGAAACGAGACATAGGAAAGCTCATACATAAAGTGGCACACGGAGAATGCCAGGGATTTTTTATTCCCCCTGTTGAGCTCAATAAATATTTATTTCAGTGAGGGAAGGAGTAAGAAAATAATGAAATTATGAGCCATATTGTGCAGCCATTTTTATTAGGAGAAGGTCTCATTGAAACTGGCCTGATACAAAACCACACCAGTAAGTAAAGTCCTTGCATTCTGTATTGTGCATTTAGAAACAAATGTTTTGCAGTTTAAATTCTGCCTGGCAGCCCCCTGGCCTCCCTTGAAAATGAGCAAGTCGAGACCAAAGATAATTTCTGGAGTGTGCCTTTGGGCTGGCTTGTTGCTGACCACTGGAGTAGCTCTCAGAAATCTTTGGGAGCTGATATTAATTAGACAGCTCCAGATAGCACTCGGCACTCAGACTGGTGCTAAAGTGGCTTGAGAATTTGAAGGTATTTAATGACCTTTTTGAACTTCCACTCATATCAGTACTGAACAATTTGGGATTTCAGAGAAAAATACAAAGACAAATTCTTATCCAGCCTGACAAAGCAGGCAATTCGGTCTCTACGAGATACTGGCAGTGACACCAACTTGACACATGTCAAGGAGATAGGAGGTAGCCAAGTGCTCTGGAGTTGTTTCCCTTATCATCATTTTAATTGCTCCAGGGAGAAGATTAGATGCTGCTTGTTATTTACAGTTGATTCATAAAATGGTGATTATATAATGAGGGAAAACATTGAGGGGAATATCACTTCAATTTTCAAACTCTCTAGGTAGAACTAATTCTTCCTGACTTTAACTCACTAAGAAATTATTATTGAAATCTAAGCAACTCATCTAGGCTTCCTTAACAGAGATACAGGATCTTTGAGACCATGATTTATCACTTTATAAATTAGATGAAATGATTTGTTCCTCAAAAGCTCTTTTTTTCCTCCAGTGGCACTAAAGGTACCATAGCGAGGCTTGAAATTTATAAGAACGAATCCCTGAGGATTATAGACCACCCTGAGCTAACACCTATGATGTGGTCATGGAATTACAGTCTGAGGTGATATTTGCCACTGGTGTTTGTGTCTTAACTTGTTTTGGCTCCAAAGAGATCCAAGACCAGTCTGCAGCTTCTTTCTTTGGTATCAAGGGCAACTTCAAATTGCTGATGGCTATGGGGAACCTTGAGCAACCAGCCAAAACAGCTGATTCAATTACAGCGTGACATTCACCTGGACCATCCATGAATACTTACATCCATTCTTTGTGGACTTCCAAAGCTATACCTATTTCCCAGGTGCTCTCCAAACACCTTTGAGTATTTTGGTATCTGGCACAACAACCAGCTACCAACCAATCAGTTTGTTAATTGAATACATGTACATTTCCCTCCACCTACCTCCTGCACAGGCATTCCAAGTGAAATTTGGTGTTCCTTCCAACTCAAACAATTGTATNCTGAGAGATAAGAAACAATAAACAACCTGAACACGAATGCGCAGGAGTATCCAGTTTCTTGGCTCGGGCTTGGGACTTTTTAAGATCAAGAAACAGCCATAAAAAACACCAAAAAAAGATAAATAATATGATTCTATGAAACTGGTGTGTGCAGAGTTGTAAAAGCTATCTAATATTTTCAGTCCAGGTAAATTATTATTTGCATTATTTTGAAGTTGAACACACCCCTGAGTATGAATTTTATGCATTTTTCTTCAGAGTTAATTGCTTTAAATATCTGACCAACAAGTTATTGTAAACTGTAAGAAGTATAGAGCATATAATCCTGTGCTGTATAACTTTTACAAGATGTAATGGTATGCTAGCATATTATAAATACACTAGAATAATTTATTTATTATATTCCATCAGTGTATTTTAACAAGCATTGCTATGGGACAGTATGCTTGCCAATTTATGTTTATGAGACTGTCAAGATAATTTACATGCCTATGAAAATAAACAACATTGCCAGTGCAGGGTCTGCTTGTCAAATAATCTTGTCAGGGAAAAAATGAAACACTACCAAGCTGAAGAGTAAAGCATATTCATTATTGTTGGCTACACAGATTCTAGGTGACACAATGAAATACATTTATGCCATTTTTCATGTATCATATGAATAAAAAAATGAGGGAGAGGGGTACTTCAGGCTGCCATATATTGTACTGTACAAAACAGATTTAGCACTCTATCACATTTTTTTCTTCAAAATAATAAAAATAATATTAAAAAGATAGAAATACCTGAGCCCCAGTAACTTTAGTGGGCAAAATAAAATGCATTATTCATCTGGGAAACTAAAAATGCTACACAAAATCATGACTACTTCACAATGGTTAAGCTGAAATAAAATAGCTGCAGAGCTGTCTAGGGCTGAAAAAAATTACTGGGAAGAGTTCATTCAGGAGTTCTGACTGGATAATTATTGAGCTGCACTGGCAAATTCTACACTTCCCTGCCAATTACATCTTCCAGGCCATGGCTTTTGGAATAATTTAAAGCAGTGAGATTTCGAATCTTGTTCTCATAATTCCCCATAGACAGCTAACTCTGCATTCCCTTATTCAGGAGAAAAATTCCAAACTGTAAATGTGCTCTCCTCCAAATTCTCCCTAAGCATGGAGCTGCCCTTGGAAACAGCCTCAGAGACAAAATGTATCCAGAAGGCAAAAAATTACCCCAAATCATGCCAAAGCAGATAAATAAGTCTCTCACTAAAGTCTTCAGAATGATCACTGTTACTGGCAAGCAGTGAGAATGACTTCAGAGAAAAATGGATAAAAGGCATACAAAGCGGGGGTCAGTGTTTATCAAAAAGACTGTAAAGGTATTCTCATTTACGCGGAGATTGCCTGTACACGGAGCAAGCATCTCAGACGTGAATAATCTCTGCAGTGCACGGCACAGAGCGTGGCGGCAGCCGATGCTATCGGCAACAGCAGAGACACAGACAATAAGCATGAGGATGATGAATGAAGAACAAGGATAGGGCTGAGACTCACAGGAGGGATGATAGTTCAGTACCAGTGAGATAAATTAAAGGGGTACAAGATGAAACTCAGCTGGCTCAGACATGTATATGCACAGAGACCGAGGAGAAAGCTGACTGCTGAAGGAGATTGCTGCTCAGACGGGGCCACACTGGAAAGGGAAGATGAGCAGTCCATGGAACTTACTTCACTTGCATTTCCCATGAATAACCGCTGTAAACTGAACCAATAGATGCCCTAAAAAACTGGGACCAAGCAGATCTGAACCTGCTGCTTCAGGCTGCCCTGGCCCTTCTACTGCAATCTTCATCTGAGTATCTCATAAGTACAGTCAGCTCTTGGCCAGCGAGTCAGTCCCACAGTAGAAACCTCACCAGTGTACTTCCTGTGCTTGTTGCAACAGATTACATGAAAGATAGCAGAAAGATGTTTTAAGAGTCATTCCAAGCTGAAATTTTGCTGGAAGTGATATCATGCTAGAGGCATTTTTATAATGATGGTCTGATGGATCTGTCTCACCCTGGCTTTTAAGATGGCAGCTGCACCCTTTTGCTGACAGCTGTATTTTATAGTTAATATTCAACTGGAAACCTTGCCTCCAGAAGCAGATAGCAAGATAGACTTTAATGGGACTAAGGTGCCTTTCTTCACAACTTTCTTGATAAAAATCTAAAGCCTATCAGGTAATAGGTTGGATTTTAGACAGATTTTTATAGGGTTGTATGAGAAGACTAAGTCACAGGTAAGAAAATAAGCCAAAAATGTTTATTCCTCGTTGATTTTTAAAGTTTGTTAGATCCCAAGTGCAGAAATTTGGATTGATTAATTTGGTAATAATAAAAAAAAAAGGAGTGAAAAAAGAAAAAACCCAAAAAGATAGTGTTGCTCTGTCACCCATTTCAGATTCCCAATGAGAAGCTTCGAAACATATTTGAATGCAACTCTATTTTGGAAACACAGTTAAATGTCTCAAAATAAAACAAACCAAATGTCCAGTAAAACCAATATGAACCTCGAGTCAGGTTGAAATAATAGGAATAGAGTCAGGTACTCTGTGGAGGTGGTACAACAGAAAATCATAGAATGGTTTAGGTTGAAAGAGACCTTTAAAGATCATGTGGTCCAACGATCTCCACCATGGACAGGAACATCCTCCACTAGACCAGGTTGCTCAGAGCCTCATCCAACCCGACCTTGATCACATCCAGGGATGTAGAAGCCTCTCTGGACAACCTGTTCCAGTGTCTCAGCAACCTCACAGTAAAATAATTGGACATTCTTATGTCCAACCTAAATCTACCCTCCTTCAATTTAAAACCCTTGCTCTTTCTCCTGTCACTACCGGTCCTTGTAAAAAGTCTCTCTCCATTTTTCTTATAAGCCCCTTTTGTACTGAAGGTCCACATGTTGTGTAGCAGGATAAGTGTAAGTGAGATAAATCGCATAGAGTGGTAATTCTGTGATTAATGGGGGAAATATTTTCACAAGAGAATTAGGAATAAGTTAAGACAGGCACAAAGTAAGATTTGTCCAGAATCCTTCTCAGTACACATCAGTCCTGCCCCATGACAAACTCTGCATCCCAGCACTGGACCTCTGGAGTAGGTGCTTCCAATTGTGTGGCAATATCTGATTTGAGCTGTTATCTTTAAGAAATTGGATCTAGCTTTCTTCATAGCTCTCTATCACATCCCCATGTGTTTCTGCCGTTGATTTAATTAACACTTTTCTCCAGCTCTTTCCCCTCTGTGTAAGCTTCCATCTATTTATTTATATTTTTCCCCAGATTTTTGACTCTTGAGTTGTGTGAAATATTTTTAGGTACATTACATCTAATGTAAAAGTATCACAAATCAATCTGCCTTTAAGTTCTCAGGCACATATATATCCTGTTTTAATGTGGCCATTTATGCTGCTGTGTAATACATCTTCATAGTGTTGGCTTAATCACAAATGACAAGTGTTGAAAATGTAATAAAGACAGGGACGCATTAATCCATTTTGTATGAAAATGTGGAAAGGTAATCAGATTCTGAATGGCTGTATGCTTTAAAAATATACTGGCTGAGATTTCTTTTTCCATTCGGGATTCTCACCAGAGATTCTGATTAGAAAGATTTCAGTATATAATTGACTTAAAATATTACAATTGTGCCAAAAATGCACTGAGGAAGTTTTATAAAATTAGAGATGAATCTCAATCAGTAATGTGATGACCCCAAAGCTTCTGATATATTTTAAATAATCAAGGAATCTGTATTCCTTTTCTTTTTACAGACTCTTATACACCTTGCCCATGGGTAGAAATGCAGGGTGTATCATTACCCTTTCTGTTTCTGAATATCCAGAGCTAATTAAATAATTATTGTTAATTATTATTCCAGTCTCCACAGGCAGCTAAGGCTACCTTCTTACAAAAATCTGTATTGAGAAATATCATCTCAGGTTTTCTTCCCCTGCAAAAACAAGAAATAGGAAGAAAACTTGCATTCTGTTCAACAGACACACTTGTAGCATATTCTTCCCCATCCATCACTGTGTAGCACATATTTCCCATGCCCTAGAGAATCTATGCAGCCCAACATAATGAAACTCTTTTTTTTTTTGGTGTTTTTTTAGGAAAAAGAAAAAATTCTTTGCATCTTACTTTTTCTCACCAGCCTACTTGGAGACTAAGGTCATAGCATTGAGATGATTTAATTACTCCAACTTGCCTCTTCAAATAACTGTCTAGCCTAAGCTACAATCATCTACAGTCATCTGTAATACTTTCAGATTCACTTCATCACACTTGGTAGCTCAAAGACTGGCACTTAAATCCATTCTGTGGCAGTATCCAAAAAGGATCTTCCCACTAGTAAATATCCTGGTTCCACATCTATTTCCCATTCTGTGTAAAGGAAACATCTCCCAGACCAAAGTTATATTACAAAATGAAGACCTTTTTAATTGTGATTATTCTCTGTTAAGCCTCTAAATCAAATGACTAAACCTATAGAAGTCCTGATGAAACTGAAAATATTTCTTTAGTTATTTAACTTTGAACAATTATATTTCAATGTTATCTTAACTCTTGAGCAAGAAATGATGATCTGATTGCACCACTGAAAATGTATCTTCTTACTGCACAGTATCACTGGTATAGTTTGGAAGTGTGGCATTTTACTTCTTTCTGCTTTTTATCAGTTTGAAGTATTTTAGCTGCAAAACATCAGGATCAGATTTTCAAGAGCTTTGCAGAGTTTATTATAGGACCTCAAGACCTGATAGCTCTAGACATCCTGCCTGGGAATTATGGTGATTTAATAATTTCAGCAATCTTACAGTTTCATCATTATTTCCAAAATAACTGAAGAAGTTCAGCACACATCATAGATACTTTTCTTCCTGCACGAAACCTAGTAAAGTGTAGAATCTTTTCAGCATGAAAAAAAAACCATTTGCAACATATAAGCAAGGTGTACTCCTAAATGTAGAGTGGAAAGGTAAATGATTAGAACATTTCCCACAAGCCTGTGCAAATTATATAAAACCAAAAATTGATCCTGTCAATCATTTTTCATTTAACACTTTCAATTAACTTGAAATGCTGTAGGATGCCACTTTAAATTATCTACTTAATAGAGTAGGAAGGGGAAGGATTGGCTTCCTGCTGTGGCTAAGGCAGTCCAAAACCAAAGTGGATTCAACTCTACCTGCAGAGCTCCTGTGTAATCTAAAGCTGTTCCTCTTGCAGCAAAGCCACAAAGGAAGGATGATGGTGGATCACCTCCCACAGAGATGGGTCATGGCCTTGCTTCAGTGGGTTTTTCCAGGGAGTTCTTGTACTATTAGTAGCCTCCTAAGACAAGCAGAATGGAATCCATTTCAATCTTTGCTGGCAGCATATGAAGTAATACTTCATCTAAACTAAAATTGTATTTTAACCTCTATCTTGTTTCTTTTTAACCAATGTTTTAATGAATAGCACTGAGACCATATCCATATGTGTGAACTACAGTAATGGCATTTCAGAAGTAACAGAGATGAGGGGAGAATTAATTTATTTTTCTCAGTGATTGTTTATACAAGGTTTCTGTTAGTCACAAAATAGGTTATAAATGAGGAAGCACTGGAACAGCACCTCCTGAGCTCTACTTTGTAAAGAAACTTTAAATAGAAATGAAAATGTCACATTCATGCATGGTGCATTTCACTCTGTTCCCCTTTAATTTTGAAGAAAAACTCAGCTTTATTATAAGGGTTAGCACAGGCTATCGTATCTTGGTAAAAATCTTAGATAAATGCCAAAGACAAATTTCTACAATTATTTTTGACTCACCAAATCTTTTACAATCTATGTGATAATTTTGTTGCTCTTTAGGAAGAGTGAAATACAATATATGCAGTTCTGCTTCCTATAGTTTTAGACTATTTTAAAGCAGATAAATTATACAAAGGCTACTGGTTGATACAGATCCTTCCATAGTAATTCATAGGGATGTTCAGGACAACAGGAGCCACCAGCGTGTCAGAGTGCTTTGAACACTGTGGCATTATAAGGAAAATATCCAGGTACAGGATGAGAGGCATAATTTTGAACCTCTATTTAGACTAGGGCTGAATAATACTCCTGTGAATGCATTTTATATGTCTCCTGGATCAGGACATAGGTGGTTTCCACATGAAAAGCTTCAGGTTTGCTATGTATAAGCAGCTCTTCACCTGAGTTTATATATGTGTCAGCAGGTACAGAAATGAGCTGGCTTTGACCATGCTAGGTGTGAGTCAGTTAAACCTTAAAATACCTTTTTTTTCCCTGCAGAGAACAGTGAAGATGGGTGGCACACAGACCGTTTAGTCATGTTCACGTGTATAATACAGGCTCATAGTATAGAATGAGAACTGCAGCAAGTTACCCTCCCATCCTGAAATGAGACGATACTTGATTATATAAATACCCTCCATCCAGTTCCATGGAAAATGGACTAAAGTTGACCTTTAGTCACTGTTCTTTGCATTTTAAAATGCTTTCTTCTTTGTAATCTATTGGTGAGAGGTGGTTGTGGTGGAAGTTTCATTATTAAATGCAAGGATCTGAGTTTGTTCTCTGGCTTTTCTTAATAAGGGAAATGAATAGAGACTTCTGCAAATGATCTGTCTCATCTCAAGGCAGCCATCTGAAACGGCACATGAAACTTGCCCTGTGGGAAGAGATGGGATGGAGCTGAGCTGCGGGCTGTGGGCCGTGCCCGCAGAAGCACATGGCAGCACAAAGGAGCACATGGTGGCACAGAGAGGCTTGTATCCCCCAAACCCTGGGGGAGGAGATGCCACACGGCAGAGCCCTGCGGAGAGGAGCCTGCCGGCAGCTGCCGGATGGGTAAAGAGTGCGTGATCACCCCACAAAAGGACATTTAGAAAGTGTGTCACTGACGTGGCAACATGGGATAGGTCACGTAGTGAGAATTACCATGTAAGGAAATACTGTGTCTTGAAAACGTGTAGAAAACCAGCTCGTTTCGTTTGAATAAGCCATTCAGATTCCCTGTCGGTCTGGGTCTGTGTCTCAATCGTTACACTGCCCGAGTGAGGCTGTTTTCTCTCCATTAACACAGAGGGAGACCAAGGTGATTAATACACATGTAAGCATCTACAAAGACCTAAATTTAGGGAAGATGAGGCTGATTTTGTGCATAGCTGAGGGAGTGATAATTAGCAAATAGTATCCCAATAACAGGAAAATGAAAGAGATCCTTAGCGTGAGTGACTGAAATATTTTCCAGTGTAACTAAGCCTAATGTAAACTGGCAGTGATGCAAGGCAGCTTTTGAAACCTGCTCCACAAGCACACTGTTGTCAGTGTTTGAAAGTATAGATGTATAGATAGGCACCTAGATGGGCTATGACCACATCTCCTGCTGCAATGTTATCATATTGTGTGTAATACATATAATATACATCATCTGCAAGCAGATTCTGAGGAAGGAAAAGCAAAGCTACAAATATTCCTTCTCTAGACTCTGGTGTTGCTTCTAATATATTATGTTTCTTCCATGGTTCCTTTAGAGAAAACAGATAGAGAAAAAAACCCTCAAAATTAATATATTTTGACTAATAACAAAAACAGGAAAGAAAAATAGGGTTGTGAGCCTGGCTATTTCATCTGGGATTATCTCACAGGTGGGATTTTATAATATAAAGTTGGGGTTACTGTGGTGTATTCCCAACCTGGAATTCTCCATATATCGCCCAGCAGTTTCTATAGATATATATAACTTCTCTAACTTTACTTGTTTTCTATGTAAAGCCCCATTCCAATTTTAAGTCCAGGTGAATATAAACTGGTCAATAACCAATGCACATGTCTGATACCATAGAAGGTACAAAAAGCACTGCAGGTTTATATTTAAACAACTGCGTAAATCTACTAGCACAGGTGTCTGCCTTCAGATTAAGTCATTGAGATGTTGGTAACCAAATGACAGCTGAATGTTTAAGACTGAGCTGCTACAGCCCTTGATTCACCTGCCAAAACACATGCCTCTAAGTGCCATTTGACTTATCTTCTGCCATGTGTGTCTCAGAGCTACATGAAGCTTATCGATATGGCTCAGGAATTACAGGAGGACTACAGTCACCTGCACTGGCATGAAGACGAGCAGACACAGCCCAGAATACTTTCCATGGTACCAAATACCTACATTCAGGTAACCAAATCAAGCCCTAAGTAGGTCAGTGGCAAGGTGAATATGAGTCAGCAGTGCCCTGGCAGCCAGGAGGGCCAACCCTGTCCTGGGGGACATCAGGCACAGCATCACCAGCAAGGCAAGGGAGGGGATTGTCCCACTCTGCTCTGCACTGGGGCAGCCTCAGCTCGAGTGCTGGGGGCAGTTCTGGACACCACAACATAAAAAAGAAATTAAACTATTAAAGAACGCCCAAAGGAGGGCAACAGAGATGGTGAAGGGCCTTGAGGCAAAGTCTTATGAGGAGTAGCTGGAGGCACTTGCCCTTTTCAGCCTGGAGGAGACTGAGGGGAGACCTCACTGCAGTTACAGCTTCCTTGTGAGGGGAAAAGGAGGGGCAGACCCTGATCTCTTCACTCTGGTGACCAGTGACAGGACCTTAGAAAATGACCTGAAGTTGTGTTAGGGGAGGTTTAGGTTGGATATTAGGAAAAGGTTCTTCCCCCAGAGGGTGGTTGGGCACTGGAACAGGCTACCCAGGGCAGTGGTCACAGCACCAAGCTTGACAGAGTTCAAGAAGC
>VYXC01000922.1:250107-284469 GCA_013397175.1 Platysteira castanea | reverse complement strand
CTTGATGATCCTTGTGAGTCCCTTCCAACTCAGGATATTCTGTAATTCTGTGGCTCTGTGATATTTAGTGAAGTTGGCAGAATTATTTATACAGTCCCAGAATCCACTCATGGATGGTCAGATGGAGTACTTCCACCTTAACTTTGGTGTCTGACTTTTGGATATACAAAGTAATTGCCAATTATGTTAGCAGTTTTGTTTCATGGAAGATGGTCATGTGTTAAACAGGCTTTTGGCCACATACCACGGCTAACTGTGTAGTATAAGCTTCCATGGGTAAATGTGTGTTGACTACAACAAGGGACTGAATTAGATAATAAATAAATAAATAAATAAATAAATAAATAAATAAATAAATGCAGTTTGGTTGCTCAGGGCCTTCCAGTCTCTGACACTGTTATAAGTCAACTCTGTACACTTTGTACACTGCTTCATATTTTGTAAGGCAACTGCCACCCTGGTCTCTTTATCAAGCTTTGGGTATTGCTACTTGTTTTTTAACTAAGTTACTGTAAAAACAAGTTAGGGAAAAATAGAAACTTTAAAACTGAGAGTAGAAATGTCAACAGTATTAAATTCAGTCAAATAGACAAAGCTGACTAGACAGAGCAAATCACTTTAAAATTATTCACAAGTGATTAACATTACTTTTGTTTGAATCAGGCTCTGTGTTGTCTTTAAATCCACATCCTTAATCCGTACAGTTTTTAGCTACACAGGACAAAACAAGATGTCTTCTGCTCTGACTAAAGCTATTTGCAGTCTTGAAAGCTTTTACAGAAAACACTGGAAAAGCATTAATGCTTATTTTCAAAACGTGTCACCTAGAAGTAGATATTTCAGTATCAATAATTACATCTTATAATTCAATAAATAGCAGCTCTTCTAGATGATTTCTAATTGTAGTATAAAATGTAAATTCTATTTCTGTTTACTCAAATCACTTAGGACTAAAGAGTTAAAGTCTTACATTAGTACCTTATTCTGCAAATCATTTCACTGATTACTTGTAGATACATATTCCATGGAGTATGCTCATCAATGTTCTTACTGAATCAGAGAAAATAGGATTAGAAAGGACTTAAAGGTCACTCAGTCCATTTTCTTGTCTCAAGCCATGATCTACAATACTTAGAAAAGTCTGATGGATGAGGGAGATTTTTAGTCTCCAAAATCTTTTTCAGCAATGCTTATTTTGATATTTAGAAAATGTTTCTCTTAGGTTTAAACTCATTTTCCTCTACTTCAGTTTAAGTCCACTGCTTCTAATTGAACAATGCTCATAAAGAAAACTCATTTGTCTCTTTTCCTCTACTCATTTACTGAAGACAANGTCACAGCACCAAGCTTGACAGAGTTCAAGAAGGTTTTGGACAATATTGTTGGACACATGGTGTGACTCTTGGGGCTGTCCTCTGCAGGGCTAGGAGCTGGGCTTGGTGATCCTTGTGAGTTCCTTCCAACTCAGGATATTCTGTAGTTCTGTGGCTCTGTGATATTTATTGAAGTTGGCAGAATTATTTATACAGTCCCAGAATCCACTCATGGATGGTCAGATGGAGTACTTCCACCTTAACTTTGGTGTCTGACTTTTGGATATACAAAGTAATTGCCAATTATGTTAGCAGTTTTGTTTCATGGAAGATGGTCATGTGTTAAACAGGCTTTTGGCCACATACCACGGCTAACTGTGTAGTATAAGCTTCCATGGGTAAATGTGTGTTGACTACAACAAGGGACTGAATTAGATAATAAATAANTCAGTATCAATAATTACATCTTATAATTCAATAAATAGCAGCTCTTCTAGATGATTTCTAATTGTAGTATAAAATGTAAATTCTATTTCTGTTTACTCAAATCACTTAGGACTAAAGAGTTAAAGTCTTACATTAGTACCTTATTCTGCAAATCATTTCACTGATTACTTGCAGATACATATTCCGTGGAGTATGCTCATCAATGTTCTTACTGAATCAGAGAAAATAGGATTAGAAAGGACTTAAAGGTCACTCAGTCCATTTTCTTGTCTCAAGCCATGATCTACAATACTTAGAAAAGTCTGATGGATGAGGGAGATTTTTAGTCTCTCCAAAATCTTTTTCACCCATGCTTATTTTGATAGTTAGAAAATGTTTCTCTTAGGTTTAAACTCATTTTTCTCTACTTCAGTTTAAGTCCACTGCTTCTAATTGAACAATGCTCATAAAGAAAACTCATTTGTCTCTTTTCCTCTACTCATTTACTGAAGACAAGTTATCATCCCTCCTTTAAGGATTCTTTTTTTCTAAGGGAAGCAATCTGAAAGTGCCTGCAATAGGTCAAGCTTTCTGCCCGGACCCCAAGTACATAAGTAGATCTGAATTACTCTGAGTAACCTCCCCAGGTCTCCAACCCTTGGCCCAGGAGCACTATCTGTGTAAGTGTCGAGCCCAGTGCTTACCTGGCATGGTGAGGGTGGGTGTGCATCCTGGCCTGTCCCCTGCCTGTCCTGACCTGTTCACTTGACATCCCAGTTGACCTCAGACATTTTGTCCTTGCTTGAAGACTTGTTGACTATTGCTTGAAGAATTATTGATATTGGCGATTTCTGACACTGTCCGGTGGGTCTTTTCTGCACTTTCAGTCAAAGATGTGTTATTACTTCTATTTCAATCATACTAATTTTTCACAATGGATAACATGCTTGCAGGATGCTCACCAACCTTTCACTGCAAAGTGTTACAGCACAGAGCTGACCCTGCCTGGGTATTGCACCCAGGTCTGCCAGGCCACCAACCAGCATCTGCTATGGTCACCGTCACCCTCAGTGCCTAACTTGGCTTCCTTTGTTCTGCATCCTGTTCCTGCTACTCCTTGGTAGAAACATTTTGTTTCCCTCCCATTGGAATTGTCTTGAATTTTTGGATTCCTTCATCTTTTTTTTGCTGATTTGTAAAGATCATTTTGTATTCTAGTCCTTCCCTCAAATCTTAGTGCAGCCCCGCCTGGCTTGGTGCTGATTAGTAATTAAATAAGTATACACTTCATGCTTTTGAAATAATTAGGGGAAATACCAAGTGGTGGCAGACAGAAGACAGACCTCATGAAATTCCACTTACAGCATCCTTCCAACTTGGCAGTGAGCCTTAATAGCTACTTCCCTAGTATGATATCCTTCCCTTCCAGCCGTGCCATATTTCTTTAGCTTGTTTCAGAGAGGCCTGCTGAAGTGTAGCCACATGATCTCTGTTCCTTCTCTCTTTTTTTCAGGAAGGCTCTTAACTTCTCACAGAAGGAAGCTGAATAACTATGACATGATTTGTTCTCGGCTGTTCTTCATCTCCTTATAAACATGTACTAGCTGTATACATGTGGTTCAATTATTTATTCCAGTATTTTCACAGGAACTGAAGGTCAGCTGCTAGGTTACTCCTTACACCCATTAAAAATAGACAATACATTTTCCTTTCCCGAGCTTCTGAAGCCACACTAGTCCTTATGAGTTCACAAAGTTGCTGACCCTGAGACTGTTTGAGTCAGTTCCATAAAGTGAATTTCATCAAGCTCAGACAGTTCAAACTTATCTACCTGCTCTCTAATTGGCTCATGTCACTGCTCTTCTGGCCTGGGATTTTACCCCTCGTCGTTCACGGTGACGTAATGAGCTGCCTGATGAACTCTGTTATTGCCAGTGGATGCTGAAGCAGAAAATGCAGTAAATGCTTTGACTCTTCTTTGTATCGCCTGTCAATAGCTATCTCTCCTTGTTAAGCACCAGATCAACTCTTTGCTTGATCTCCCTCTTCCCTGATAACATATTGCACTTACAGAGGATTCTTGTTTTCTTGTCACCCTTGCTAGAACATTTGCTGCATTTTTCCTCGTTAAATGTAAGTTTCTAAATCTGCTTTTAGCACTTAATAGGAGAAGACTGCTTTTTCAAGGGTGCTAACTGGATCATTTGAGTATCTGAAGATTTTGTTCAGGTGCTTAAATGCAGATTTACATCTCTAGCTTTAAACTTTGAAGTCTGAAATTGCTGGCTTATGTAAAGAAGTATCACATCCATTTATCTGCTTTCAGTAACAAAATAGGAGGAGGGGGTAAAAGACAAATACTATATCCAATTTAAAGAAAAATATTATATCCAATTTAGCAGACCTTCAATCTTTTCAAATATTGTTGTTTTCTTAATTTATTTAAAAATCACAAGCTCTTTCTTTAATGCTTTTGTTAATTCTTCCAATAAAACATTTTTTTTCCTTTTGCACATGTAACATTCAGAAGCTTATTTCTTGATTTAAAATTAAAGCAATTACTTACAGCATTATTTCCTTAATAGAAAAGCCTTAAACTACCTCCCAATTTAAAGTGCCTCAGTGATTTCTACGAAGTGGTTATCAGTGGTGTCTAGCTTCATTTCCACTGAAAAATAGAAGAATCTTTTTAATATTAACTCATCCTACTCTTTCAGGCATTCTGAACAGCTTTAAATTATTTTTCCACTTTAACATAATGAGAGAAAGAATTGTCTTATGCCCAGGGCTACGAACTAGGTTTCCAACAGAAGTAACTCCATGTGGCTCCTGTCCATGAGCACTTCATGACCAGAAAAAAATCAGCTTCTCTCTTGTCCACATGAACATCTCTCATAGCTGCCTAGATGCAAGGGTACTCTGTTATAAGAGTTAATTAAGAAAATTACTCAATCTACAGACTGCAAACTTGTGCATACATTATCTTATCCATCTGTGAAGACATATCAGATCTGCTGTATGCATAGAGTTTTTCATTATGTGTCAAAGTAGTAACAGACTTAACGACAATGCCTTATTGAAGCTATTTTATTATTTATACAAGGAAACCCTATCAGGATTTTTACACTTGTGATGGTTATCCATGATTTGTTTCCCTGGATCCAACTTTTCCCACTTACAGATAATGCCACCTTGTTTTCTTCATCCCCTAGACCAGACAGACTGAGCTGCTGTGTCACATTGTGCCAGAGGGTTTCACAGGGATTGCAGAGGTATCTTCTACAAAACATCTAGATGCAATCACCAAATGTCTTTAAATGTTACAAAAGATATATATATATTTCTTTGTTTCTCCTTTTAACTCATGCTTCAGAGTTCAAAGAGCAATTCTGGTTTGCATTCCAAACATACTGGCAGAAAGAGGCACCCAGGCTGCTTAACTTCAGCCTGAAATATAAAATAATGCAGTGGAGAAGAGGACCCTCTAATGAGATGCACTGGGATCAGTTCCACAGCCTCTTCTGATTTCTGCGCATGGTAATCACCATGTACAACTTCCTTCTTCCTCTTATTCTGGGGGAGTCAAAAAGAAAAGAAAAAAAAAAAAAAAAAAAAAAAAAGGGGGACGGAAAAAAAAAACACAAAAAAAAAAAAGAAACGAGGTGTACGTAAGAAAAATACCTACAAATAAAATAAAATATAGCAGCATGGCTAGTCTAGGTATGCATAATAAAACTGATATATATTTAACATAAGCAAGGAATTGAAGTGTCTCATATACATTTTAACACACTAAAAATAATTGAGCATTTAATTGCAAGAATGAGACAGAAATTATTCATTAAAAAGATGTTTAGGGATTTGAAATTCTATTTTGGTAATCATTATACTAAAAGAAGAATTATTGTATGTTGGTATCTCACTAGTCAAATTTTTCCATTCTGGATTTTATGGTTGTTTATTTCAGTGGAAGGGAGAAGCTGAAAAAGTGATAATTTCTATTTTTTGGGTTTAAAGATATTGCTTGAAGACTTGTTGACTATTGCTTGAAGAATTATTGATATTGGCGATTTCTGACACTGTCCGGTGGGTCTTTTCTGCACTTTCAGTCAAAGATGTGTTATTACTTCTATTTCAATCATACTAATTTTTCACAATGGATAACATGCTCAACTTAGTGTTCCTCAGCAACCTGAAATGGCCCAGCCCTGGGAGAGGAAGTGAGAAGCTATTGGGAGCTCTCACTGACTGTGGCTCATTTCTTACCATTGTTGTGGGTGAGGCAATAGACTCAAGCTGAGGTGCACCTATTTTTTCTACACCTATGCATCAGTATTTACCTTCCACATGCANTCAAACCAATTGCTAATAATTTTGTAAATGTAAGGAGAGAGAAATAACCAATTGAAATAATGCTGTAAACGCGTGATAGTTTTGCTTGAAAACTATATCTATGAGCTTTTGGTAATAATAAAGTGGAGAACGATTTTAAAACCATATTGGCTTGTCGTCGTTACTCTGGGACCAGTTCGCTCCGAGGGACCCGTCCACACACTCCCAGTAACACCATTCACCACTGGGTCTACATGTTGGTTCTGCTTTGTACCTGACATGTATGAGATGTATTTGAGGTTCAGGGGATAATAGATTTCACAGGGAAGGGACTTTTGACAGGGCTAGAGGATGAACTTCAGTCACTGTAAATAAGAGAGTCTGTAATCACTTTAATATCAAATTATTATTATGATTATGATTAAATCCATCAAGTGTTTCCAGAAGCTTCAGTCTCTATCTTTTCAATGGCAATAGTGACAAAATATGTTGGTGAGGAAGTGTTCCTATGCAGGACATGCATGAGTATTTATAGGTTCTCAATGTCCTTCAGACAGAACTCTAGATGCAATGTTTTCAACTTGTAACTATTCCAGAGTGCACCTGTAATAAACAGATCACAGCTTGTACAGCTTTTTGAATATGAAATTGTCTGGAAATCAATAAGTTTCTCTGTGATAAAAAAATGATCAGTATCAATAACAACTTCATTTCACCCACAAGCTTGCTGCAAGTTTACTCAACATGAGGAGTAGCCAGTCTTTAGGAGTTCATAATTCAGATATATACACATCCTTATATTCCTGCAGAGAAGACATAAATCCCACATAATGGAGTGTATGGAAGAAATGGGGCAAGGGAGAAGGGAGAACTCCAGGTGAGCTTCACAGTTGGAATACGGCAATCTCTCTCAGGAATACTGAAACTTTAGAGCGTATACCATGGATCCAGATGGCCCTAAGCTCCCCTTTGAGAATGAGTTTGGAACACAAGGGGGTTCTTTCTGATCCTCATGACTCTGTGGGAGTGTATCCCTGACAATTTTGTCTGACCTTATTCTCTAATCATGAAATAATCAAGTGTACCTTGTCAATGAATTTTGTTAAACCCCTGTTGCATTTACTATCAAACTTTATAATGTTGCTGGTTTATATCAATACACATATGAAGAGCATCACTCCATCCACAGCACTTAGTCATCTGTTATCTTACCAGCTGTTGTTCAATGCACTTATATCCCCAGAACCATTGGTACTGAGCCTGGCTTAAGGGGTTTTCCAATTGAACTGCAGCTGCTCTTCAAGCAGCATACCAGCTTTTTGATTTCTCCCTGAGTAGATCCCTTAATGCCAAATTTAAGTTTCTATGCCAATATGTCCCAGCTTCAGCAGCTCTATGTGCTCTACAGATTATAGTATTGTTTCTTATCCACATGCAAGAGAACTAGAAGTAAGAAAGCAGGCGGTGTCTTTTGAAAATTTGGAATGTAAACAAATACTCGCAAAAGTGAAGACATAACCATTCCCAGTTTCGTCTCTGACCCAATTCTTGGGGGCAGTGCCACTTTGCAGAGAAGAAAAATGTGTATTCCTGAAAACCAGAAACCTTTCAAAAAGACAAATTTTCTCAGCAGTTGATCTACAAGTGAAGAAAGAACCTGTCAGGGATAAAAAAAAGGTGGAGATGTTCTCCATACATGCAGCTCCATGGATTCAGTCCTGTGAGTATCTCAACACCTTTTGCCTGTGTATCTTAACATCACTCCATTTGCTGTATCTCATACCATCACTTTGCTTACTTTCACTCGTAACACAGACATGTTAACTTTTTGCTACTTCTTGTCCTCCATTCCCATGAGCAGCAGAAATTGTGCATTTAACCCTGTCCAGCGCAAGATTGCCCACTGACTCCGTAACAAGCAGTGTTCCTCAAAGTTGGCTGCTGTGTTCTGGAATTTTGGATACTGCTACAGACAGCCATGAAGGTGGCAAGATGGACTTTACTTCCTCTCTCAGGACTCAGTGTCCAGATCATACAACTCCTTAATGGGAGAGTGGCTGCAACATTTCAGGTCTTCTGGATACATGTGTCTCTCTGCAGGGATTGATAGAGGGGGCTGCATAAAATTATGCAGTCAGATGAGTGTAGTGTGTAAAGCTTGATGATACAAATATTACATTAAAACTTATGCAGGGCTTTTCTGCAGAGCTGGAAAGGATTACTCACCACCTATAGATACTTTTGTTTTTTTCCAAACTTTATGTGGGAACTGCAGGTCCTAAAAATTCATTCACTGTTTTTCATCTCTGAAAATAAGGAAATAGATTTAAAAAGCAGTGGCATTGATTCTTCATTAGAGTGTAAGATTATGAGATCTTAGCCATGAAAAGCTAAGGGTCATTACAGCACATATTGGATTTACAGTCAATAAAATAATTACTTGATTCAGTCTTAGGTACTAGATCAATTAATTATATTTTTAAAATTATTTCTGGCTTCAAGGATTGTTTTACTTATATTGCATAGCAAAGTAATGATATAATTAGGAAGAAATAATCACTCTGGCAACGTACATTTCCATTCAAATAAAAAGTAGAATGAATGTGTATTTCAGTCAGGACCATTTATATACATTTTTGCACACCGAACTCAACTAATCAAATATAGCTTCCCTATGTCATAGGGAGAAATTCATATTGTCTAAATCAGATCAGGATCGAAGCAGTTAATTGAATTACTAATGGCATGTAATTAACTGGCAATCAGTGAACTATACATTCCGGATCAATATCAGTGAAGCAATGCATAAACCATTACACTGCACATCTATAAAATGTTAATATACGGAGACTATTTTCTAAATATCCTTTTATAACCAATTCAAAATGTACAATCACACACGCGTGCATTTATTTACGCAGTTATGCAGACAGCTCACACACACAGACACCTCACAGGCCATGCTGTTCCCACCATCCCTCTCTTTGGGGGGGTTGCAATCACTACTTGCATCCCCCTGTCATGGGAGATGGGGGTGATCCAGCTGGATGTGTGCCTGTGCTGCTCCATGCAAAACCCCATGCCTGTGGAGAGTGGAAACCCCCTGTGAGACCACAGACACCCACTCACGGCTTCCTGCTTCCCACCCCTCCTGTTCTTCACTGGGGTGTACCTTTTTCCTTGGAGTCACAGCAGAAGGAGGATGTTTTACACAATTTGGGCAGGGTGCTGCTCTCACACAGTGACTTCTGGCAGCACCAAACTATGTTTAAACCACTGCTCTGTTTCAGTGACTCTTATTGTCATACTAATGACTGAAGCATCAGCTCCAGGTAGATTTTATTTCCATTTACACATCAAGTCTGGTATTTAGAAGCAAGTGTTTAATTTTGTGCATTTCTGTGCTGTTGATGGAATGATAGGTTCCCTCTATCCATTTATTTATTTATTTATTAAAAGACCAAACTTTCACATGCTAAGTTCAAAAAGATACCTTGTTCTGAAATTGTTCATAGCTGGTTTTCTCTGTTTCTTTAAAAAAAAAAGTTCTTTTTCTACCTTATAAGTGTTTTTTACTAAACCAAAACGAAGGTAGCTGCCTCAGCTTTGTTGAGGGCTGGCAAACTGCTTTCTTTCCTCAGCAATGATTGACATGGTATGGATTTATCTTTGCAGACTGGCTTCAGGCTGACATAGCCAATCCCCATAGTACAGCCTGCTGATGGCACTGAATGATAGAAACAGGAGACTTGTGTAGCAAGAAGTGAGGAACTTCAAAGCATTTGCCTTGCTTAACATCTTGAAACACAGATTGACTTTCACCTGAATTCTTCAGTTAAAAAAAAAAAGTTCGTACAGATGTTGGGATTTCCCCTTTATTAGGTTACACTGAAATAACAAAATACAGCAAAGGAAACTTGCAAAACCAGGAATGTGAAAATTAAGGAAAAATTACAATAGTTTTGCACCTCATATATTATTGATTTTTATTTTTAACAACGTATGGACTTCGAATGAAGATTTTTCACCATTGCAGGTGTTTCTGGTGACTGTATTTTGAGAGGATTGCCTACTGTTTGAGAAGAAATAACTGCATCCTGAAGCATTTTTCTGAGTGACAGCATGTGAGAGATTTCTCTGCTCTACCTAGCTGCTGTATTTAATTAAATTTGAAGGAACTTCATAGGTCTGAAATGTTTACTTTCCCTGTAGAGCTCAATCAACAGGATTAAACTTCATAAAGGAACTGGAGGGACAGACAGGTAGACACTTGCATACACACAAACTCTGTGATGATTTTGAAGATATTAGCTTTAAAAAAAGATAGAGGGGAAAACGCTTTGAGGGTTTTGCAAGTAGACTTTTTTTTCCCCCTCATCATTGTTTGAAGAAACAAAACACAAATGAATCCAAACATAAAATTTGAATTGAAAAATGGGAGATTTCATCCTGCTTAGTATTTTTATCAGAAACAGGCACATGGTCTGTACCTTTTATTGATTTAGAGCATGAAATATTGGAGGATTTAAAGCATTCTAAGCTTTATTTAAAACTATTCTGCAGGTACCCTTCATACTACCAGCATTTTCATTGAAGGCAATCTCCTATCGTATTGAAAAAAAATCCTCTATTATTTGAAAGTAATAAAATTATGGTAGTTCTGTAATATGTAAATAGAGGTTTAAATTAAGTAACCCAAGACTGCATAAAAATAATGAAGAATATTAATATGAAGTTAAAATCCATAAATATGATATAGTATTATGTCACTACTACAGGCAAAAATATCATTATTAAAACTCTGCAAATGGTATGCATATGTATATGTTAAGAATCCTTGCTCTATGGAATTTCACAGTTAGTAGGATAGGATATCCAAAAAACAGAGAACTCTTTTTTAAAAAACACCTGCTTTCTCACAGTCTTTGTTTTGTTTCCTCCCTTATCTAATCTAAGTTGGCAGCAATTTTATTCTTAAGGACTAAAATTCCTCAAGGTTGTAACAACTTTCTCACTGAGTTAGTGAATACTGAGCTTCAGTTTGTCAGGTCTGCCCATGATTCAAAAAAGAAACTCCAATCACTGACCCATCTGAAGTAATCAAGCAAGTAGTTCAGTGTTGCACCCTCACTTCATGCAGTGATATTACTTAGTGATCATTGGAAGAGGACTCTTTTTCTGTAGAGGCATAAAAGTTGATTGCTTAGGATAGGCAATTTTTTCCAGACAAGTTGCATTGAATGTTCTTTAGGAGGCAGAAGCTTTTCATCTGTTTACTTAAAAAAATTAGGTTATTTTTTTCACTACTAAAACTGTTGTCATCAGCTAAAAGTGTATGTTAGTGTATTCTTTCCATTTGTTTCTGGATGATTTCAATGTATATTGCAGCACATTTGACTTGTACATTTTCTTCCCAGCAGCTTAGTGACCCTTCCTTTTGCTGAGACATCAGAAATCATTTTAAACTCTTCAGTTTGTGCAGGTGCCGCTGAACCCAAAATGAAATAACACCAGTGAAATGTCAGAAATGGGTAGTGTCAAGCTATCAATCAGATGAAAATCATGACATTATTAATTCTAGCTAAGCTCAAAGGATCATCTAGGAAGAGTATTTCAATTCTACAGCCCTTCAAATTAAGAAAAATTTTCACAGACGTTTAGTGCTTCATGTTAATTTTGCATTTGATACTAACAATGTTATAATTTATATAGAAGTAAATGCCAAATTTGGAAAACTTTATCCATCGTGCCCTATGCAACTTTAAGTCTTACAGTGATCATCAGATACCCGAGTTCCTAAATAATGGAATGAACAGACAATCTCTTTCATGCCATGAAAGAAAGCTTACAAAAAAAGATATCCAAACCATGCTATTGTCCTGTTAGAGTTCTGCTGGGCAGCCTGATGCCTAGAATTTTTTCAAATTTTTGTGGAACTTCTTGCTAGGGAGAAGAAAGTGAGTCAGCCAACACAAAGTTGAAGGCAGAGTTGAAAACTGGTTTCTATTATGTCAGAAAGATCTATACAGACCACAATAACATATGGACAGTGCAAAGGAATAAAGGACAGGGGATGAACATTGACTGCTTGGGTCACTGTCAAGCATCTCTCATCTTCATATTCAAAAATCTTAAGGCCCTAGGTGTCCAATTTGCTAAACAATCCATTCTCTTAGTTTTTTCTGCTCTGATCATTCCTCAAACTCTTTTTCACACTTCTTTCACTGAGTTCTTATTTCTTGATAATGAGTCATACACAATCAGTCGAAGAAAAAGACCTGTCTGTGTTCTGCTTGAACATTTGCCTACCATACTAAATATCCCTTGACTGATACAATGTAAGTTTTCAGACTGATTATACACATCCAACAGGCCATCAAGTAAAAGCAGTCTTCACCCAACAAAGGTTGTTCATTCTGTTAATTCTTGTTAGTAGCAACTAAATTTATCATAATTTTTTACATCATCAATTGTCTTAGCATATTTCAGTCTTTTGGGTCTTAGCATGCTCTCAGTGGTTTATTTCTTATGTTCTGCACTGCTTGTAACCATGCATATGCTCAGTTAAACTGCACATTCCTATGGTTGCGTCATTAAAGCACATACCAGCTAACTTTAATATCAAGACTTATTTGAGAAAAACAACAAAAATCACCTCTTTTATTTCTGAACCACCTCTATAATTTCCTCTTTAATTTGTGTCTAGTCCGCCATTCAATTTCTACTACTCTAATCCACTTTAACAAGTAGTCTATTATATAGCACCAATTTCCTATGCTTTGCTGAAAATATCAGAGATATTTTTCAATTTCTTTGTCTAGAAATTAAATTATTTTTTAGAAGGAAAATTGTCATGTCAGAATGTCCTGTTCCTCTGCATTGCATTTTTACCCTTTTTACATACCTAAATTTTTCTAATTATTCTTTCCCATAAAACCTGCTAGTTTTCCACTAAGGTAGGGAACTTAGGGTGACTAAAGGTAGGTTAGAACCTTAGTCCCAACCTGAATTGCTGCCCTTTATAAATACTTATCATATATGTAGCTCTCAAATCAAGTGTTTATATACTCAGCCCAGTGAATGTTGGTACAAATTTTACAATTCATCTAGTGTACCACTTATTCCAGAATTCTGCAATGGTATTTATCTATTTTACAATTGAAACATCAGGTTTATTTACTTTGGGTGTAGTAATTCAGATTATAATTTCCTTCTTAACATATTTGCCTCAATTGTGCAACCTGTGCTTACTGAAAGACAGGGTATTTGTTTAAGGTTTAGACCATACATATTTTTTTACATTTCTTCATTCTTTTCTGTATATTTCAAAAATCGTTTAAAATCACGTTCACACTCTGAACTTAGGGTGGACTGACCTTGATTTTTGTCAGCTTGTATTTTGCCCTTACTTTATCTGAATCACCCTCTGATTTGTAGGACTTTTGTGGTGTTAGTTTGCCTTTTCACATTCAGAGTAGATTCTCATCTTATGCATAATATCTTTGTTGAAATTGATATTTATCTAAATAATATGTATTCCTCCTCTGTTTTGCTCCCTGATCATGGACTGAAATTCTCGGATGATTTTATTCCCTATTTTTTTTTTTTTTGTTAAAGATACTTGAAGCTTCCAGTAAATTCCAGTCTTTGATCTTGTTTTGCTAATTGTTTTCTTAATTTTTTTAAAGCTTACTGACTTGAAATAAGGAAGGGAGAAGAGAAGAAATATATTGACTGATTAAGAGAAGCTTAAATCCAAGAAAGAGATTGTTTCACAAGCCCAAGTGTCCATGCCAATGCAAATCCAGTAATGCTGAAGACAAGTTTAAGGCTCAGTTAAAAGCTATTTTCCACTTCATGTGTGCAAGGCTGTTGGTCTATCCCTCTTAGAACAGTTTGCAAAATTAATTGATTGAGAACCATGATTCCCTACAGGATAAACAGTTACTCTTCTCAATTAGAGATGGGTAAACAAACATTCAGGTTAAGCAACACATCCAAAACTCACCTTTGGAGTGCAACTTTGCACTCCTGAGTGACATTCCTGTAGATTCCCAGCCCATTTACTGTGTCTCTGGGGAAAGAAGTCTCCAGGGACATCTCACTGGGACCTACCACTTCTTATAGGGGGATTGTAAAAACAGGGAGAGAAATTTTTTTCATGGGCAGGTAGTAATAGGACATGGGGGAAGGGTTTTCGTATAGAGAGATTTAGATTAGATATTATGAAAAAAAAATTTCACTGTGAGGGTGGTGAGGCACTGGCACACTTTGCCCAAAGCTGTGGATGCCCCATCCCTGGGATGCTCAAGGCCAGGTTGGGTGGGGCTTTGAGCAACCTGGATAGTGGAAGGTGTCCCATGGCAGGGGGGTTGGAACTAGATAATGTTTACTATCCCTTCCTATCCAAGTCATCCTGTGATTCTGTGATTTGCATGCATCTTTACTATTACCCTATACTACTTATCTTGCATTTAAATTTACCTGCTCCAAATGGACATTGATCAACAATTATTATTGCAAAAATAGCATGAACTTTCAACAGAGGCCTTTGCAAAGTCAACAAAGAAAGCTCCATGGTGACTGAAAATCAATAGGGCAGAGAAAAGAATAAAAATTATTTTTGTAATGACTCTTTTGAAATGAGTATTCGAGTTGCATGAGAACTCATGACTCAAATAGTGTTGCATGGTCTTATGAATAGTAATGAAATCAAATCCTAAACAGAGGTATTAGATTTTAATTGAGCTATTCTTTAAAAGGTTTTTTTTCACAGTGTCAAGGTCATATTCTCACAGATAAGAAATTTATTCTACAAGAACAGTGATAATAGGCACTGGAGAGATATTGAGTATATGCGGCATGCTGCACAAAAAAGACAGAAAGTATACTAAAAGCAATAATTGAAGTATACACAGAAGACATTCTCATTTATAAGTAGTTTAAATTATTTAGGCCTATAAGAGGTTGCTAAGTACAGGGTGTATAATTCTTTTTCCACATAACTTTTGTAACTCTCCGAAACTTGTTCTTTAAAAATTAAGCTTAAGTGCAATTCAAGTTTTAAATATATTTTGAAATTTCCTTAATGATAGATGTGTTATTACAAATTTAACCCTAATGCATTATCTGAGATTACCAGTACAAGACCTTGATTGTCTTTAACTGGGAGTCTTAACAGCACTGTTTGGAACAGGACAGACATCTTGGCTTGGAGGACTTCCCAGGCTTTCCTGGACTCTGCAAAGCCTTTAGATATGAGCTAAACTTTAAATATATTCGTAATATCATCCTCTTAAGAAGTTTTTCATCATTTACTATTGAAGCCAGTGAAATTTAAACAAGCACATAAATGCTTCTGTGTAACAGTCCCTTTGCTTTCCTATTTCTCTACATGATCCTTGGACTCATGTCGGTTTGTGTCACCCTGTGGAGTACCTTAGACATTTAGTGACTGCCTTCTCCAGAATTTTCCCCCCATATAGGTGGTATCTTTAATATTTCATCTTATGTCTTTTTAGGTTTCATAGCAGAATATTTTTTCAGTGTTGTTGTTTGTTAGCCATTATAGCTCACGGTGATCCATTCCACAGGGAAAAGGTCAAATCATATGGGTCTGTGGCAAGGAGTTTCTAAGTAAGCTGTGAGCTGTGCAGAAAAGTGTGCAAAAATAGGGTTTTCTTTGTTAAACTGTCTGTACCAAATGAGCAGATACCTTTTCCTGAAATAGAATCCAGTTTTAACTCCTTCTTCAAAATTTTTCACCTGAATGCACACCAAAACACCTGACTCCCAATTTGCAATGCTTCACAGATAATGTTTTTTTAAAAATGTGTGTCACAGTCCTTTCTGATTCACTGGCATAATTTACATTGCAGAGAGGGTGCCATTGTCTTTTTTTCTCATTTAATCGTCCAATAATCATATTTTTTTCTATTTAATCTAGAAGCAGTACTAATAATTATAACACAATGCGCCCATACAAAAAAAACCAGATAATATTCATAGAACAAAATTAGAAAATATTCGTATGCCCATGTGACTCACAGAAATTGCTATCCCATTAGCTGTTAGCTTTCTGTTCGTCAAAATTTGAGTCAATTTACTCATGACATGTCCATGCAAACAACCTAAGTTCTATAATAGCTTATCCATAATTTTCTATTCAGGATCAATTTCAAGCACAACAACAGAGTATTACAAAATCTGTGTCAAGATTTCACTTCTTTCAGTCTCACGTCTTCTCTGTTGACATGCATTGGTAATCATAATTGACATCAGCATTTTTAGAAAACTGGTCTTATCTCACTGTGTGTCTCATTCCACTACTTGAAGAATTCTGCATGCATCTCCTGCATTTGTTTTAGCTCAGTAATAGATTTGGAACTGTCTCTATGCCAGTTCTCCATTAAAAGTTAAGTATCAACACAGACACTTAAAATAACCAAGATCTATTTCTAACATTCAAGCAGAAATCTCCTTCTTTGAATTCTGAGTTTTTTCTGGAAGTATCAGAAGGCCATATTAGACCTTCAGAATAGTTTTTCCTCTTATAACCTACATTTAATATATTAATTCTTTTAAAATGCGGATACTGAATTAATTCATTTATACATAGAGTTAAGCAGAATCTAATTTCAAAGATATGAATCTGATGACTTTTGCTTTTCAATGGAAAATAAAACTAGAATAATTACCTATTTTGATTACATAAGGAATCGAAGCATTAATTCTTATTCTCTAAGTACATTAGGATTAATTTTCCTTTCTACTTTTTTTTTCTGTTTTCATTAAATGTATAGTTTTCTTCTTGACACTTTGAAAAGTTCATTAAATTATGAAGCAATGTAAATGTTGTCAAAACATGCTGAAGGCCCTACTTATATTTGAAAGGAATTCTATTGCTCCATGGCTATGTAGGATTTCTCTGATATGAGGCAAGTATAATAGCCCAGGAGTTCCTTCAAGTTCAGTGGAATTTTAGGTGGCAGTCAGAAGGATTCCCATGTACATAATCCCCATTGCATTGAAAGTATGTGATATTTATTTCATACTGTAATTTGAAGCAATAGGCATTGCACTATTTTTTTTTTTTTTTTACCTCCCATAGTCTATTGCAGCAGATTCAATTATAACAGGAATGTGGAAACTTTACAAAAGTTTTGCAATTACATATTCAGTATTTGCTTTGAACCTAACCAGAATTTCTAGTGGTTTCCATGTACTGATATCTGAAATGCCACTGTTTACACCAAGCCTAGAAATGAATGTATGTCCACAATGCCTGAGATACTATGTGGTCTAAGGATTAATTTTGAGCAAATACTAATTATTAAATGTGATTTCTTTTTTCCTTCATTTTAGCCTGGGACACAACGTCATATTCATACTGCTCAGAGATTTTGTATATTCACTGGTTGCAAAAGAACATTTTTTTCTCTGCAATGTTATTTATGCCAGACCTATTGTCCATCTTCTTTTATGCTTATTAATATGGTATGTTTTAAACTACTGATGTTTGGATGTATGGAATTTATAGCTAACATACCATAACCACTTTTCACAGCAGGAAGAGTTTAAAACCTGCAATTGTCTATGTGGCAGAGGAAACATGACTGAAAGCATTTCTGCTTACACTACACCAGGAAAAAAATCTTACTATTAAGTACGAATCTGTTCTTCTGAGTAAGGTCTTTAGCATTGTATCTGGGCTAGATGATAGAAAAATAATGCACATTTCACTGAAAGGCCTAAGTACTGAAATAATCATCTAATGGAATTTAAATCCCTACATATGTTTTCTACTAAGAATAAGTGTTTGACAACCTCATAAAAGCTTTGATAAAAAAAGATTTATATCCTTTATCTTAAATCTTTTCTAAGTTCATTAAAGTTTTGGTAAATGTATGAAAAACTTTGATTTGGTTTTCAGGAGACATAATAATTTGCATTTGAACTTAAAACCCAAACAAATTAAACCACAGAATAATATTGGATGGATAGTGATATTCATCTTTCAAAACCAAAAATTCTGGGTTTTCTGCTGAACACAGTGTTTCCTTTCTACACTGCAAGAAGGAAAGTAGCAGGGGAAGAGATTGCAGTGCTGCTGGTGCACTCAGAGCCCCAAGACCACCTCCATGTGATCGCCAGAAAGTTTCATACGGCTGCCGGTGGTGTTGAACCCTTGTGATTTCAGTACCAAAGTACAGAGCTCACAGATTCTTGGAATCATAGAACGATTTGATTTGAAAGGTACCATAAAAAACATCTAGTTCCAAACCCACTGGTTTTGATGCGTCCCAGGACACAGTTGGCTTTTAGGGCTACAGGCACACATTGTCAGGTCATGCTGAGCTTCTCATCAACCAACACCCTCAAGTCCTCTTCAAGGGCTGCTCTCCATCTGTTTTCCACTCAGCCTGTATTTGTGCTTGGGATTGCCTCAACCATGCACTTGGTATTGTTGAACTTCATGGAGTTTGCACAGTCCCACGTCTCAAGTCTGTCCAGGTCTCTCAGGATGGCATCCCTTCCCTCCAGCACGTCACCTGCACCACACAGCTTGGAGATATGGTATATTGCAAACGAAAGATGCTCTGCTTCCCACATCCCTTTGAGGTCAGAGGTAAGTTGTGTGCACGTGCATATATGATGAAGTCTTGTGTATATGATGTGCTGAGGTCTTACTTGCATGCCTTTCATGTTTCCTGTGATCTGTTGAAGAATTGCAGGCAAATTTACCCTCAATCAACATGATTGACAATATGTAGATTTTACTTTGTTCTCTATGACAGAAAAAATAGTCTACAAATCAATCATTCCCCTCAGTGTTATCTTTCTCCTTTAAAGCTTTTGTCCATATAGGTTGTAGTCTTCATTTACTTGTTTGTTGCAAACAAATATCAAATGAACCTGTCTAATAAGGGTTTTGCAAGAGCTGTTTGAGGCTAGCAGTTAACACTTGGTTTGTGTGATTGATTAACTACTCCAGGAATTTCAGAAATGATGAGAACTTAATGCTTAACAACCAGAAATGGGAATGAGTTTCTAAAGTAACTGAGAATGATAAATAAATGGTTTTCTACCCTTTCATCTTTCTGAAAGTAATTCAGGATATTAATGTCTGGGCCTTATTATGGACCAGTTAATGGTCATTTTTTCCACAGCTTTCAGGATGCACTTACTACTTCTATGATCCATTTCTGAAACAAAGATTGCAACCTCAGCTGTGTTTATATCACACTAAAAATTGAGGGTTCATTTAGGTACATACGGAGTCCATGACTGTGTTGAAAAAAGTGACATTTAGGGGAAATTTACTGCAAGTTCAAGCCAGAGCTCATTCCATTCTGTGGGTCCTGTGATAGAATTTTTGTAAGATGGCAGAGATCTTGGCTATTTTTGTGAGGAGTAGTTGCCCAAGGAGCACAGGAGAGATTGAGACTATAGCTAGATGATAACCAGGATATGAAACAAGAAAGTACTGTAAATCTTTCCCTGTTCCCATTTCCTTTCGCCTTTCCTCTTTCTCTCTTTTCCTCTTTTCATTTTTTACTTTTATTTTTTAACCTCTCTTTTTAATGATATGTACAAGAGCATTATCAAAATGTGTTTCCATCTCTGAATGAATGAGAAAGGAACTAGAAGTTTTAAAATTTCATATTTTTCTTCATACATTTACTAGAAGTAATTGCATTAGAGTGCACTCAATTCTTTTTTCTTCAGGTTTACTTTCAACACTGTATTTTTATAGTGATTGAATGTATGTAAATATATGCAGCTGTATGAATAAATGTTGTAAATGAACATTTTTCTTCACTGAAGGCTTTTTCTTGAGAAAATAAAGTAGCATTTCCAGGAAATACATGGGCATTTTTACAGTCATCCACTGTAGTCACCAAATTATACAGTTAGAACAGATTTTTTACCTCTTCACCTGTGTTTTGCAGACCAGTCACAGTACTGCCAAGTCCACAACTAAACCATGACCATCTACATGTCTTTTAAATATCTACAGGGATGGTGACTCAACCACTCCTTGGGCAGCCTGTTACAGTACTTGAAAATCCTTTTGATGAGGAAATTTTTCCTAATATGTAATTTAGACTTGTCCTTCTGCCACTTGGGACCTANGAATAAATGTTGTAAATGAACATTTTTCTTCACTGAAGGCTTTTTCTTGAGAAAATAAAGTAGCATTTCCAGGAAATACATGGGCATTTTTACAGTCATCCACTGTAGTCACCAAATTATACAGTTAGAACAGATTTTTTACCTCTTCACCTGTGTTTTGCAGACCAGTCACAGTACTGCCAAGTCCACAACTAAACCATGACCATCTACATGTCTTTTAAATATCTACAGGGATGGTGACTCAATCACTCCTTGGGCAGCCTGTTACAATACTTGAAAATCCTTTTGATGAGCAAATTTTTCCTATTATGTAATTTAGACTTGTCCTGCTGCCACTTGAGACCTNGAAGGCTTACAAAAACCAAGGCCACAATTGTCCTATTACACTCTGAAGAAAAAAACAACCTCCACCTCACTACAGCCTCATTTCAAGTAGTTGTAGAGAGCAATATGGAGCTTCCTGGTCTTCAGGCTAAAGAACCCCAGCTCTCTCAGCTGCTCCTTGTAGGATTTGTGCTTCAGACCCTTCATCAGCTTTGTTCTCTGGAACATCTCTTTGTTCTCTAAGACGCTCCAGCATCTTAATATTCTTGCAGTGAGGGGCCCAGAACTGGACACATCACTCAAGGTATCTGTCTTGAGAATCAGGCCTTTCACCTGATTCTCACCCAAAAACATTCAACACTCTTGTCACCATCATTAACCCCTGGGCAACAAAACCACTTTCTAACTCACAGAACTACTCCACTGCCTCTCCTTCCTTTTCTATCCATTCTGAAGGGATCAGCAAAGCTACAACGTATTTTCCCTTCATTTGATGACATAAGAACAGGCAACATGTCTTAAATGCTCCTTCTCTTTCCTGGCTGAGTTCAGGTACACAGAAAAATAAGCACAGTGATCCTCCATGTTGAAGTATCAATGGTGAACATCCATGTTCATGCTGATGGTTGTTTTGCATATTGTTCTTTACTTCCTCCACAACATCTGCTCATTTTCCTGCAGGCTTTATGGAGAAAGACATACTTGTTATTTCTCTGCCAAAACACTTCTTCTTTCCTCTTCTAGTTCTCAGCCCACAGAAAGCTTTCATAAAGGTCATGCAGGCACATGTGATATCAATGTTTGTGTGAATACATGCTTGTATGCATATTCATGGTACTTTCATATTTGACAAATGTTCCAACAAACAGAATTTCTCTCATATGAGTGCTTAAACGAAAATAAATGTGGTCGTAACTATCAAGGAAGTATTCTTCTTGCATTTGGGGAGAAATATTTACAGTTATGAAAGTGTTTTTGCTGGGTAACAACTAGTGAAAATGAATTTTTCACATGATGAAGACTGAAGGCAATGTGAAAACAGTCCATTAAGCTATACCAGCATATAGACCAGCCAAACATCCTTAGATTTCTGAACATGTACTCTTTTGGGATTAACCTCATGAGGAGCATAATTTGCCTGTACAGCAGCCCAGATGTTTCAAGCCTGTATCACTTCAGTTTCTTTTTTACCAGGAATCAAGTCTGCGGTAAAATGTCATAAATCAAAATCCTTTAAAAAATTGAACCCTCTATCCTTTTGCTTGTTTTCACGAGATCACGAGAAAATAATATAGAAGAAAATTATGCCTATGACATATGAAGCTTCCATTTCAGATACAGTGAATGTTACAGGAGATGACCAGGAAAAAATGTAGATCAACAGGAGGCAGAGAGAAAAAACCAGTTGAAAGACTTCCATTTTTTCTTTACAAGTATGTAAGATCCAGCAGACTTTCAGGCGAATTTCTCTGTAGGGTTCCATAGACTTCAGACTGAGACTCAGTGTGAATACCTGAAATTTCTATTAGTTTGCCATACTTTTGTAAAAGCTAACTAGCATTGTATGTGTGCTAGTATAGTCTGGTATATGCAATCTTCAGAAATATTAATTACAACTTATTAAAAAGAATTAATAAGCTAGAGACTCAAATAACAAATATCTATATTAGGCCACCAGTAAGTGTTGCAGAAAAGGCATAAGCTAAAAGGCAAGAGATAGATTTGGCCATTTTGATGTTTTTCCAAAGCATAAACCAATGACTTCTCTGTTATCTTTTTTTTCCCCCTCACTCTTTGTATATATACTATAATAACTGCTTAAGAGTTTGCTGAACTATTGTCTGGCATATTATGGTCTGAGTCTCATTATGTAAATATTATGCAGATTTCTAAAGAACCAAATGCAGTTGCAAAGTAGAGAGAAGGAATACAAGGTTAAATGACTGCTTTCATATTATGGGAGCTAGCATTTATACATCTCTGTATGGTTATTTTAAAAGACAGGGTGGAAAATAAACTCTATAAGCTTTCCTTTTTCAAGTATATCTCTAGCAATATATAGAGTGTGGCTGAGAAGAAATTTCTTTTAATTATTATTAATTATTAATATTATTAAAGAAATTACTTTTAATTACTATTTTTTTCCAAATACTGTTTCCATAATTTCATTTTATTTACTGTTATCTTTTTGCTTTGGCTCTTCCCTCCACTCATCACAATCTCATCAAATTCATAAGTTTTTATTATCTTTTATTTTCCAATATGACTAACTCACATTCTCCTCCCGAGAACATATTTAGTACTCATTTATAACTGCAAAACACAAGCCAATCTGTTGGATTTCAGCAATTTAAATCACAGGCAAAAAATCTTTAGTGTGCTCTCCTCTCAAACATATTAGAAAATGAACAGTTTTACAAGTTACAGGGTAAAAATCTAGCTGCATTCTCAGAAATCTTTTTACAGGTGAATTTATTCCACAAAAAAAAGATCAAAGCCTAATTTAAATTTAAAAGAGAAGCATTTAAAGATTTATATTTATTAAACAGGTAAAAAGATGAAATAAAAACTTCCATTTCACCATAATGGTCTGAGAAAAGAGAAATGGTCTTCATGAGTGAGGAAGACCATTTTACACTAACCTGGTAGCATGTTACAAGGGGCTACTTTCATTGCATGCAAAAGAATGACACTATGTGAAAGTCTGTTCTGGTAGCATAAGAGTATGTATGTGCTAAATAATGGAGATATTAGTATTCTTTTACAGCAATTTGTGTTGCAAGAAGCAATGAAGTAGCTGTCATTTATCTAAGTGCAGCTTTTCTCTTTCTCTCTCAAAGCTAAGTAAGAGTTAACTAATCTTCTGGACTGCATGAAAAACTTAAAAACGTAATCTTTTCTGAGACAAGTCCACCTTATTTTTGTCAGTATTTTTCTTCTCCTTTTTGTAGCATGCATTATTTCCATACTTGTCTCCCCAGGTGAAGTCTTCACCTTGGGTTGTGACAGCATTTGAATCTCATAGCAATCAAGGCTGAAGTCACCAACAGGAATAGAATTCCTAGTAATTAGTAAGCTGTTCTCATGCAGTGTTGTGAGGGCAGGGAAGAGATATCTGAAGAAACCAACATTTCACAGAGTCAGTGCTGGTAAGAATATTTACAAAGAAGATAAATTCCCCCAAAGTAGATAGAACTGAATATACCAATCAGAATATGATTTTCTGTAAAATGACAGTTGGTTATTTAGGACCCAGGTAGCAAAGCATTTAAGTGAGTGCTTAAATCAAACCCATTTCTTGAGTGAATGCTCTTTGTAAGCATGTGCTTATTTTATGTTTAATTATGTTAGTTTTACTGATTTATGATTTCAGTAAGCTTTCAAGCTCCTTTGACTGACACTGAAACAAACTGATGTGGGGAGTCTCTGTATTGATGGATGAAGAAATAACCAAAAGGAACAAATTTTTGTGCTACTTGTCCACACAGACATGCACCTACTGAGCACATTTCAACTCCATGTTTCAAGATAATCTTTGATTACCCTTGTAGGAAATAGTCAATGTAATGTGAATTATTGTGTGACTATGAAAAGATTGTTTAGAACTCTCTTTTCATAAGCTTCAATAACTTGTGAATTGGGCATGCAGGACCCATAGAATCCATACCATCCTCTCTTGTTCTACTTTCCAGATAAGTGTTAAGGGTGGGGTACCTTGCAATTTTATTGACTAGATTTGATTGGTGCAATGTTGCCTTGTAGTTTAACCAAAAGAATGAGAGCAGGCCAGCATATCAGAACTATCAGAAATACCTCTGCATAAATGGAGGTGACAGCAGCCATTTGAAGTTAAAATGTTGCCTCAGGGAAAATTAGTCAGGACATAATGACAGTGTAAACTTTTTCAGACAGTGTTGCTCCTTTTTAATATCCCTCCCACCCACATGGAAGCAGCTTGAACTGAACAGCCAGACTTTTTCTGTTGGGATCACATTTGTCATTATTCAAGTCAGTATCGAATTGAAGGACTGTCAACTCGCAGTTCTGTTCAACATGCACATGTTGTATGTCCACATTATTTATTCAGACCAGACTTTCTGGTTCACAGGTTTCCTAGATGAAACAGCTCATTCCTGAAAATTGGGCTTTTCTGTCCATGTGGAATTGTTCAGTGCTACCCTTAAATAAACGCATGTGTACTTTTTCAGTAGTACAATATTTGTTCATGTAGTGAGGAACGTGATTCTAGCAAGTAAGCAAGGGGAGTGAAATAGCTGAATGTGTAGAACATATAAACTTTAATACTGAATAAGCAGAACTTGAGTTACTTTCACAATTACTCTGGCCAACTTACTAGGCTGCTTCCTAGTAGCAATAAAGTAAATGCTTTCTGAAGGGAAGAAATAATGTGTTTTGTGTTCTCTGAAAATCACCACGTAACATGTTATTGCTCTAGCTGTCAGTTCTCAACCTCTGTTGTACAGCTTAAGGACTATCACAATACATACCTAAAGCCATACTCTTTCTCAGAAAGGAAAAAAGGTAAAAATTTTTGTTCTCTTATGCTATGGTTTTATTAAAATACATTTAGCTTCGATAAAATGCTATTCAACAAATGCAAGCCAGTGAATTTTTGCTTTGGCATATAATGTATTCAGCTCATTCTTGTAGTATTCAGACACCATGAACAGAATACATTATTCAACAAATACCAACAATTACTCCTTGAATAATTTAGTTGATTAATATTTTATTCTTGTGTTAAGACCAGATCCATGTGAGGGAACTAATACTTGTGCACAGCCTGCTGGACCTTTATGGAAAATTGATAGAAACCCAATAGCTGATACAGAACTTGTCTTGCAGTTTTGGGATACAAAGAAAGGTAAAACACATTATGATGGACTCTAAACCTTGAAGAAAAACAAGTGATTGGGTATCTAGGCATTATTATTTAATTCCTGTCTGGGTTTGATTGTAGTAAGCAATGAACAATCACAAAGTATAGAATGACTGACATCCAGTGGGTGAGTGTAAGTTATGGCAGGCAGCTAAAGGAAAAACATGAATAACAATGCAGCTCATTTGAAAAAGAAAAACAGATGAACTGAGGGCAAAAAACTTGAAATGAGAACTTCAGAAACCTCAAAATGTCAGGAATTATTGGACTCAAGTTTTGGGATCTCTTCTTAAGTAAAATACATAAAGATCTCCATGATACGACTGCAGCTACATCTTCATCTATTCAGTGTGTGACTAGGTCTTCTTGCCTCTCTCCAGATAGGCCCTTCCAGGAGTCAGATAATTCATATGTACCCACATGAACAGCATTCTTTAGATCTGGCAAAAGATTTGCTAGATGTACATGAACAGCCTGAACCACAATCAGCTGATGCGTTTGCCTGTCCCAGAACACCCAAAACACAGTAGAAGCACGTGCACTTTTTAGGAGGATCCTGCTCACAGTGTAACCTCACTGGAACCACAGTCCCGTCTGGGAGGATCTGACACATCTGGAAACACGCCTTCCAGACATTAGAGCATATGATGTTCAAATGATCAGGCACATCAGATGCTTTCAGCATGATGTCTCCACGTTGTATGACCTACCAGATATAATCTCACTCAGTGGGTCTATGTCAGTAAAAGGCTTGCACACAAGAAATCTGGAAATTAATTAACCTGGAAATCAAAACAGAATTTTGGAAATCCCAGTCCTATGATTTCATCACAAAATCAATCCTTTTTCCCCCATGTACAGCACATTCTGTATACTGCTGGCTTGGTATCTACTGATGGATAGCTTATCAGGTATCTTCCTTGAGAATGCAGTGACTGTTGCCTTAAAACATTCACTAAATCCAGACCTTCATCGAGGTGAAGCTGTTTTCTGTTTAGATAAAATAATTATAAGTGTTTGCTTTTGAGATCATAATATCTTCTGTATCAGTTCTCCTGCAAGTATATAATTAACCTGTCAGCCCACCCTGCAGTAATAAGTGTGATAGACGGGAAATATATTAGGGAAGAACCCGTGTGTGATATGCTTGCAAGCCCTACTTTATCTTTCAAATATTTTTCCTTTAATTAGCACTCAGGTGAAGTCAGACCTTAATGAATTAGCATATAACTGTTATCAGTACACATTATTTTTTCATTTGAACTGCTCATTCAGATGAGGTGTAAAAGACTTGTTATGGGTTTGTTGGGGGGTAGGGGTGGAGGGGGAAACAAGATATATTGATTCTCTTTGAAAAGTCCAGAACTTGCAGTATTTACAAAGGCTTTCTTGATAAATAAGATGTGGCATGAACTACTAAGTAAAAAATTCCGAAGGAGAAAAACTGGCAAAAACTTTGTCTCAAAAATTATAACATCAGAAAAAGGAAGTGCTTATGAAAGTATTTTACATATGGAAAATGCACAAAACAATCTAGCTTTGGAATTAGACTCTGTCACAACTACTGGAGGGAAAACATAGGCATTTGGAGCAATTGATGGTCTGAAGGTATCTGAGTGATGTGAGTTTGTATGTCCTGCTTTTTAAGCATTCAAAGTCAAAGGAATGTACTCCATTATCTGAATATGTTTCCACCAGATAAAATTTCAGAGGTTTCATTTGGAGTATCCCTCCTAACAGCCAATGAATAACAGCAGAAGCAAAGGTGGGAGTAGTGGCTGTATCTTCCAGCTCTTAGAGACAAACTGTCCCCCATGTAAGATTAGTGAAAACAGTAAAGCCAATGAACTAAACAAAAACACTATTCAGTGGCTAGAAAACAAGTCATGATATGAAGCTTAAATAACTCAATTTATTGAATAGAAAGGTTGAAATGAGTCTTCATCACTGTGAATAGGTACTGACACAAGGAACAAATGCTCAGAACTGAAGGTCTTTCAGTCTTGGAGACAAAGACTAAGATCAAATGGCTTAAAACTGAAAATGTGTAAATTTAAATTATATGTTAGAAAAAGTTCTTTACTGTGAGGGTGGTGAGCCACTCAAACAGTTTGCCCAAAGAATTCTGTCTTGGGCTTTATTCCTCTCTCTTTTCCCTTTTCATTTTTATTTTTATTATATACAGTCTTCTTTCAACGCATGAGTTCTACCTCTTTTTTGGATTCTCCTCCTCATTTCACCGGGGCAAGGGTGTGAGTGAGCAGCTGCATGGTACTCAGCTGGAGGGTGGGGTTAAAACATGACACTTTCTAAAAAGGGAAGCTCTCACCTAACTATTAGAAAAAAACATGTAGTGAAAAGAACTCAGAATCAAACCTAAGATTTTGGTTTGTTAGTGAGACAGCTATATATGCTGCTGTAGCCAATGTCTTCTAGTGATAGCAATTATAGTAGACATAAATAATGAGACACCAGGTCAATTCATGTGGGTGTTGAGCCACACTAGGATGGCTACACTACCATAGAAATAGTCCAGATGAATATACACAATTCTACACACTGCATTGCAAAAATATGTACCTCTGTGTCAAAATAAAAGCCTTTGCAAACTTTTCCAGTGAATGTGGAAAATATGTTTTTACCTCTGAGGTTTCCTGATGGCATCATCAGCTTTACTTTTAGCAAGACACTGTAACTTGCGGAGCAGTTATTTAAATTCTGGCCCTTCTACAAGGAACGGGAGATGATCTTCTGGGCTATTGCACACAGTTACATTTTAGTACACCAGATGGAGTGACCACTCCTTGTGAGGCTGTGTTAGTTCTGTCATGCCAGTCCAGGCTACCTTTTATTCTTTCACCTACATTTCAAAAAAGGTAATAATTGTTTAGTCTTTTTCTCTAATAAAGGATTAAAATAAATAGTTCTTTTAAATAAGGATGTTTTAGCTATTCTTGAAAATATTTTCCTGATCGACCAAAAATAAATATATCTCAAGGGCTTTCTAGGGAATATATGTCATATTTTGGAACCCTCACTTGGCCTGTATAGAAGTCATGGTGTTTTTTGAATGAGAGCTTTTATCATATAAATATGTGATACGTCATCCACTGTAAAATTGTGCTGGATAAAAAAGATATGCCTAAAACTTTCATCTTCATATGTGTAGCAGTAATTGTCATTTCTTTTCTTATCTCCTTTCTAGACTATAAGTGTAACTGAGCAATTTCACTAAACTGGGAGGAAAACGATTAAAAAACTCTCCATCCTGCACAGACTGTCAAAACAGAGTCTGTCAGGAGAAACACATCATTCACATCACACAGAGACTGAAAACCCTAAGAGAGACTGGAATTCATGGCTAGATTCCCAGATGGAGCTGGGCAAAGAAGAGCAGTCTAGGCTTTCATGAGTAGTGCAAAAATGACCTTTCTAAATCTCAGCTGTGCTGTTATTGCAGTGTAAGAAAAAGAGAAGTCTGAGAAAGATGCAGAAAGTCAAAGGATGCTGGACAGGGACTTCCACGAAACCATGCCTCCTCAAGGATTTGTACTGGACCTACTCTTTACTTCTCTATCTCTACAACAACAGAACCTGCTAAGTTCAAGGAGCTGTGAGGACTGAAAACCATTACCAAGAACTAATGTCTCAATCTTCTTATCAAAGGGTTTTTCTGAAAGAATAATGATGAAAGAGAAATGAACAGCTCATGTATATTTTTCACAATTAGAAAATGTTTGAATTACAGGAGATATAAATTTGGCATATTCTAATCAAAGCTACAAAGCAGAGAAGAAAGAAAATAATGGTTTATTTTTAGCTATTCCTATTACTAAAATTTGCATTTGAAATTGCAGAAAGGGCAGTCAACAGGTTGTCTTTTTCAGACTTTCCCAGACATGACAGGCTACAGAAAATGGATGGATGACTCATGTGCCTCCGTATGACACCCATTATTTTATACATAGTGTTTGTCCTCCAAGGTGATTTTATTTTTCATTTTATTAATCCTTATTAATATTAAAGAGAGAATAGTAAGAGACTTTCTTTTTTTTCCCCTGGAATGTATAAATACTATAGCTAATCATTTCCCCACAATTATCTAAAACAGCAGTGACATTTTCAGCTCTTCAAAATGATGCAAATTATTGAGTGGGTAAGTACAGTAGCTCTTTTCTCTATTAGAGCACTGCTGTTTAAAGTGGTATTGCATGTCAAGGAGGGCAAGGTGTGAGTAGTTTGATTAGAATTATCCACCCTCCACCAGGATCTCTCTCTGCTTCACGCAGGTACAGACACCCACTGTCCTTTATTAAATCACATTTGCATTTGCAAATTCATGAAGATGGGCTAAAAAAAAGAAGTACCCAAAGGAAAGTGGGCAGTCCGGATCTGCATTGTTTTTTGTTCCACAGCGCCATCATTCAGTGTACAGGTGGGGAATCTCCACAATTCTTTGTATAAGATAAGAAAAAAATAGGAGATGAAGATTTGCATTTCTAAATCTAGACCAGATTTCAAACCCACAAGTTCGTTTTGTTCTTCTTAAGCCAAACTCTTTATCTTCTTGAGTTATTTGGCTATGGAGTTTCTCAGCTGAGAGGTGGTAGAACTGAATGACAAAACTAGAAAGAATGGATCACAGGTTTTTTTTTTCCTGTTCAGTTCAGCTTTGGAATAATGACAATGCATTTCTATTCACCTGGAGATCCATTTCAAACATTACTGATAAAAAGCAGTTCCACTGTTTTCCAGCTTAGCAGGCTTAGTGCAGTAGTTCTTACCAAATCCCCCAAAGAGGCAATACTTTCCTTCCTCCCTTTCTCTTCTGTAGTGCCTTAGTTACCCAGCCTATGAACACTCACAGCAAAGCTGCTGCTGTAGACTGCTCCACATCATCCCAGTAATTTTCAGCCCACTTGGGCTCTCCCATCTGTTTTCTGGAGTGTTTGTGTGTGTTTGTTTGTTTTGAAACCATCTGCTGTCTTGTACCTTCCTCTTCAGCTCCAGCCCTGGAGGAACAGCCTAACTCTCAAGCTCACAGTAGAGCGCTGGTGTTCCAGGCAGTTGTGTGGACCCTGGTGCTAAAAGCCCTGCATGAACTGGTGTGCCCACAGCAGAGAGTGCAACTTCCTTGAGAGGAACCAGCATGAGGAATGGAAGTAGTGTCGGCATGAGGTTGTACCTTAGGGAGCAAGCCCTGCTCATTAGCAGCACTCTTTGGCTCAAGCCAGTCCTGTTCCCGGCTTTGGAGTTATTTGAGGATGTCTCACTGACATCACTATGCAGCACAAACATACCTTTAAATTGCACATTATCAGAGATGGCATTTTTATCTCAATTTTTTATAGGATCCAATACTACTGGCCCATTCAAGAGACTTTTTTAGGTGGCACAGCATGAAACCAAAGGAAGTCAAACATGACAGAAGGCAGTTCTTCATTCTTTAAAAGCTAACTAATGGTTGCTTTTCATGTCCTTCTAAGCCACTTAAGTGGAAACATGACTCCCTTGAACAATCTACACGTGCAGGCTGTTAACACTGCTCAATGTACATTGCTACTCTCTCTTTCAATGTTTCATTGAGATATTAAATTCTAATAACTAAACAGTCTCATTTCCTTTCTAACATTTAGACAGCAGGTTTTTTACAGTTTTTAAATAGAAGAACTAAAGCCAACTATATTCTTATCTTCTATTTTCAATTTAGCTTCAGAAATTAAAATTTCTACCATATAATTGAACCAAAATTATCTACGACTTTCCAGTGCTTTTCATTCTGTAAACCCATGCTGCAAATAGAAACTCAAGGCTATGATCAAGTACAAATCACCCACTGTCATTGAATAGAGCATTATAAAACATTGATGTATTTCCTTCCTTTTAGCTGTTTTTCCAAATGATTTCATGGTCACGATGGATACCTATGAAGTTTGTTAAAAAAAAAAAAAAAAAAAAGAAGACTCTTTCCTTCCAAAGTGATGCTGTAGTATTCTTTTCCAGTTCTTTGCCCATCACAAGCACAAGTACAGGCTGGACAGTGAGTGGATTGAGAGCAGACCTGGAGAGCAGTACTTGGGGATGTTGGTTGATGAGAAGCTGAATATGCCCTGGTAATGCATGCTTGCAGCCTGGAAAGCCAACAATCAAAAGCAGGTGGAGGGAGGTCATTCTGCCCCTCTGCTCTCATAAGACTCCACCTGGAGTGCTACGTCCATCTCTGGGACCCCCAGCAGAAGGGCGACGTAGACCTGCTGGAGTGAGTCCAGAGGAAACCAAGAAGATGATCAGAGGGCCGAAGCACCTTTCCTATGGAGACAGGCTGAGAGAGCTGGGGCTGTTCAGCCTGGAGAAGAGAAGGCTCCAGAGAGACTTTGTATCACCTGAATATAAGATATAAGAGAGCTGGAAAAGGACTTTTTACCAGAGCCTGTAGTGAGATGGCAAGAGGCAATGGCTACAAACTGTTAGAGGGGAGATTCAGATTGGGCATGGAAGAAAGTCTTTACTGTGAGGGTGGTGAGGCACTGGCCAAAGTAGTGGATGTCCAGTCCCTGGAAGTGTTCAAGGTCAGGTTGGACTGGGCCCTGAGCAACTTGGTCTAGTGAAATGTATCCCTTCCTATGGCAGGGGGCCTGGGACTAGATGATATTCAAGGTCATTTCCAACCCAAGCCGATCTACGAGTCATGCAAGTAGGATCCAAGCTATAACATAACGAAAGCTTTTCTTTTATATGACAAAGTACTAGTTCATTCAGAAATAATTAATATAAAGAGAAAATCAGTTTGCACATTTTTATAGAAACATACAGTATATTTTAAGAGTCTTGGGGTGTTCTTGCCCTTCATTTTTCTTTCTTCTATGTTGAAAATTAAATTCTGAAATGAAGTGGCAGGCCAAACACCAATATATTATTTTTTAAGGGAGAATATAGGGACCTTATTTGCATCTTCTTTTGTGTACCCAGTGTTATCCCAATAATTTTCTGAAACAGTAGTTGATTTCTGCCTTGCAGCCATCTCCTGGCATCCCCACCTCAAACCCTTGGATACAGAACTTGAGCTCGATAGTAAGATACAGAGGCAACAGACAGCAACTTTTGAAATCCACAGAAGAGCATCAAGGCAAGTTTATGTAAGTGAAAGAAACAATGCCAGGGCTCAGACACCAAGTGGCTCAGTTTTCATACTATTACCTTATTAAAGAGCTTTTGGCATGCTTTTGTCCAGATCCAGTTTAGCACTGTCCCATGGAGTTCCCAGGGGTGCTCAGGGGGTCAGAACCAACATTCAATGGGCAATCCCCATTGAACAGCTGAGACACAGCCTCCTAGTTTTGGAAGATGAGTGTTTAGTAGAATAGATGGGACTAGATGCTGCCAGTTAGCCTCAGGGTCAAAATAGTGTTGCCCTCACTATTCAATTTACTGGTATAGATGCAGCCTCAGGCTCCTGTCTATTTCCAGAGACAGAAATAAATTCTGTACAGGCTTGTCTTTTCCCTATCATAAGGACACCACACTGCTGTTGATGACATTTTTGTTATATGTGAAATTGAAAGGATGTAAACAAATAGGAAAACAACAGAAGGTATTGTCCAGGCTCCATCACTTGAACAGCTGGTTCAAAGCAAAAATTGTGCTGTGAATAAAGAACTTTTGAAACTGGTGATATGGAAGCATGCCTACCCCTTGCAGACTGTTCTTTGAGACCCATGCAGGTAAAACTGTCACATTTCAAACAATAAAGCAAAAAATGTACTTTTTCTTCTTCCCTGCAGTCTCCATTACCAGGAGTATGCATTCCTTGGAGCAGGACAGGCATAGGATGCTTGTGCTTTAACCACACCCTGATGCTCCATCTCTCTTTGTCCGTTGATTGTGCTGGAAGCAAGGTTACAGCAACTCTTTGTGTAGGCACCAAAAAATATAAAAAAGACAAGTAGTACTGTTAAGAATACCAGATATACTTTAGGACATCTTGGTACAGCTACAAAGCTCTTCCATAAATAGAAGGAGAATAAAAAAAGACCTGAAAATATATCTGTCAGAAAACATTGAGTTGAGGGAGCAGAAAAAGTTCAAGACACAAACCCCAAACCTTTAGAAGAGCAGTAAGTACTTTGGGGGCAGGAGGGGATGGGGACTGCTAGGAATATTCTCTATCCTTAAGCAAAAGGCTATAATTGTTCTTTTGTGCCTTATGACAAAAGCATTTATTCCAGAAATACGCTGATTCAGATCCTTTTTGAAATAATTTAATTTTCCATGACTACATAGCAATAGGCAGAAATGTTCTCACACATTTAATTTCTCTTTTGTGGCTGATACTGTCTGGAATTTATATCTAAGTTCTCAGTTTAAAAGACAGTTGTGTTCTCTTCAGGAAAGCAGAGTCCATAACACTTGGATTTTAACTTAGATTCAAAGAATATTTTACTGAATCAGAGCTGTAGTAGCTCTGACAAAGTCAATCAGTCCATAGAAGTCCAAATCTGATGTAGAGATTTAAAACAACCGTGGTGGTTTAGCAGTTTAGAACGCTTGGTTTGTAGAAACAGAAGAAAAAATCCAGCTGCTTGAACCTCCTGTGACCAGCACAGAGCCAAACAGCTGGTGGGCAGGTTGCTAGATCAATGAGACTGGCTGGTAATGCCTTAATATTTTAAGAAAGTAGGAACTGCGAAAAGTTCCTTTTCTCGCTTCCCCCACAAGGGGTGGCAAGGGGGGGCCCCCGCACCTCGTCCTGGATCAGGGCACCAGGGCCTCCACACCCCGTCCTGGATCGGGCCACCAGCGCCCCCGTACCCCATCCTGGATCGGGCCACCAGGGCCCCTGCACCCCGTCCTGGATCGGGCCACCAGGGCCCCTGCACCCCGTCCTGGATCGGGCCACCAGGGCCCCCGTACCCCATCCTGGATCGGGCCACC
>VYXC01000922.1:205739-250101 GCA_013397175.1 Platysteira castanea | reverse complement strand
CCCCGCCCTGGATCGGACCCCCAGGGCCCCCGCCCCCCGTCCTGGATCGGGCCTCCGGGGCCCCCGCACCCCGTCCTGGATCGGGCCTCCGGGGCCCCCAGCGCAGCAGCCGAGGCCGGGCCACTGGGAGCAGCCACCCTAGAGCCGCAAGCAGCCGTGAGCAGCCGTGAACAGCCGTGAGCAGCCGTGAGCAGCCGTGAACAGCCGTGAGCAGCCGTGAGCAGCCGTGAACATCTGTGATCAGCCATGAACAGCTGTGAACAGCCGTGCAGCCGGGACTGCACGATGCAGGCCTCTGAGGCCAGCGCAGCCCTCGTGGGACAGGCAGGCCCTTCCACGCAGCCGGCGTAACTCGCACTGAATCAGGCAAAAAAAACCCCCACCATGTAGCCGGCAACGAGAGACATGGCAAGTATTTCCCCTGTGCAGAGCCTGGATAAGATCAATTCCTCAGTTGCAACTTACAGACACTGACCTTCTTCCAAGTGAGAGAGAAAGGAAAAGTGAGATCACATGAGGAGAAAAAATGGCAACACCAAGGTTGGTGGGGGAAAGGAGATAGCAGAGATGCTCCAAATACCGGAGCTTAGATTCTCCTGCAAGCTGTGGTGAGGAATATGATACAACAGGTTCTCTATAATTCATTAAAGTACATGGGGGGGTGCAGAGATCCATGCACAGCCTGTGAAAAAAAGTGCTTAAGTCAGAGCGTATAGATGCTGTGAGAGGCTTTTAGAGATTGGAGAGCCTTTGCTTTCAGGCTGGAATAGCTCATCCTTAAAAAAACTAAAACCCCATGAACCATGATGACCCATGCTGGCAGTTGTAGGAAAACTGCAAGACCCGTGGGAAATTTTTTCACTGAAGCAGATTCGGGTGGCACTGTTGTTTGTGAAGTTTGAAACCATGCTAGAGAAGTTCGCAGAGAACTCTCTTCTCTGGGAAGAATCCTACAGCACAGAAGAAGGAACTCTTTTCCATAAACACAAAGACTGTTAAGAAATGAAACACTGACCAACACCCCATGTTTGTTTCCCTTGTGCGAGTTGGTGGAAAGAGGGAGCTACTGGAAGAGAAAGGTGTTCTGGAAGTTTGCTTTGGTTTTTCATTATTCTTTTTACTTTTAATTCTGTTAGTCATAAATCTTTTTTATACTGTTTAAATTTGGGCCTGTTTTACCTTGAAGTTTTCCTTTTTCCTCAATAATCCTTATTTCACCTCATGAAAAATGAAGTTTTAATTTCCTTTTCTCTGCTCAGCTATAGCAGAGGCAAGTGAGTGAATAGTTTCTCGTGGTGCGTGATGCCTAACCAGTGTCAAACCACCACAACAACAATTGCCTATTTGCCTTTTCTTTTTACTTCTGACATTTAGGGAAAAAACAAAAAAGAAAATAAGATAGGAACTCAGTTCATTTAAACTTATTAAGTTGGTCTTACAAACCTAGATCCTTGCTAATGCTCTAAGAGTTAACCGTCACACCTGCTCTTCAATACTGTCTGCCCTTGTAAGCACCCAAAATTTAACCACACATGCTCTGGATCACCCTGTAGCTTTTCTTCACTGAATTTATTGGGAATGCATTTCCCACTGACATTGCAGCTGAAGAACCACCTTATCCAGGTGTCTGTGTTACACAGACAGCAAGGCTCTCCACTCACTGCAGACCATATGGAAAAATTCAATTTCTTTGGAACTAGTTTTTTTGATCTAGCTCTACTCTTAAACCTGCTTATGGTATGATTGAAACTTGAAAGCTAACCCTCCTTTTTTGCTCTCAAAAGAACAGAAAAAAAAGTACTTCGCCAGGTCATCTTTTCAATGAATTCTTTTAGTCAGTTTTAGTTTCTGTCTGTCAGAAGCACATAAACTTCATGAACAAAAACCAAGGAAAACTCCAAACTCCATTCAGGGTTTTTCTAAAATGTTTATCTTTTAAAAGTTTCCTGATACCATGTATGGTCTTTCATTCAATTCACTTTTGACTGAGATACTATATTAGTATTTTTTTTAAATCAAATTCTTCCCAGACTCAGTGAATTAGAGACTGAAATCTAAAAGCTTTGGAGAAAAATGTTTAAAATAAGAAGAAATGGAAGAAGATGTTTATACCATTTCCTACGAGTCAAGTTTGTTTTGCTGACTTTTCTTCCATCCTGAGTTTTTTAACATGAGGAGACTAAAGTATTTTTCTTAAAATATAGAATTATCTTGATAAAATTATTGGGATTTTTCCTTTGTTGTGATGTCCTACATGGGTTTAACCTATAGCCATCTTCAAACATATAATCATTGGTCAAATTTCTTCATGGCTTTGCAAACAGCTGCAGCGTCTTGTGCAGACATTGTGCAGACTCTGTAATGAGGATATAAAACAGTGCTCACCTGAGGTTACCTCCCAGCCCAACACAGTGGCACCAACAGCAAGGCAACACAGACAGCTGGGGAGAGGTAGGTTTTTTCTTCCTAATGAAGGACTGAAAAGTGATCTTACTCATGCTACCATTGCACCATTACAGTTCAGTGAATTTCAGTGGAAATCCTCCTGAATTACTTCAGATAGATTAAACTTAACTCTCTAAATGTTATATTTACTGAATTGCACTCATCCAGCAATGTTAAAGCACCTTGGGAACATCAGTTAAGCTCCAAAATCTCTCCTTCCATGGTTTCCCAAGTGGAAAATAAATTAATATGGTTTATGGACATTTAAATCATCATCCAGGAATATTCCCCAAATTTGTGCAAAATCACACAGCAAATCACCATCCCGGTCAGATACAGAACTGAATGGCCCACCTTTTCTCCTGGGCTCTGGTACTACACATTTTATCCTCTTTTAGAACAATAAACTCTTACAGATTATTACTTTTATCTTAAACTCTCTCTTACCTTAAATGGCTGCTGAGTTCTCAGTCAGGCCATTTAACATAAGTGGCTGCTCTAGTTATTCAGTCCATTAAAATAGAAATCAGACTACATTACCCAGAACACACTTAAGCCTCCCACAGCCCTGATCAGCCACTGAGGCAGTCTGCCAATAAATAAGCTCTCTACAGTGTTCCATACAAAATCATTTAGGAGTTCTGTGTTAAAATATATGAATATACATGTTTATACAAACCCAACAGCCAATATCTGAATAATCAGTTAATTTAGTTAGACAAGCACTTGCTTATGCATATTGGGTTGGTTATTTCATTACCCATGCCTAATTCCTGGGATGCTGTTAACAAGCTTCCTAACTCCTTTCTCTGTCCCCATAGTCCTCTGCTTTGAAAATACAGACATTCTTTTCTTTGGTTGTTGGACATTTTTGCTATTTGAACTAAGCTGGCCATGGGAAGCACAGGATGTTTTGTGTGTGTGGTTCTTGAATACACAAAGAGAGTTAATTCACACAGAAGCAAGGTAGGCAATTTCCTAAATTAATAGATAGGAGAAAAGACAAATTAAAAAAGAAAAAACCAATTCCTGCTTTACTAAATTCCTAGGAAACTAGGTTAATTTTGGTCATTGCCACCACTGGAGAGAGTTCAGAGCTGTGAGAGAAGGTAGGTACTGTAGGAAACAATGTGTTTAAAATTTGTCTAGATGGGTCCTTAAGGCAAAGTCACAGTTCTACTTTCCCTGTGGAGGCAGTGGAACCAGCGAAACTGATTCTGAAGTATTCTTCCCCATTTCTTCCTTCTACCACTTTTTCTTCTCCTGCTGCCATGGCACAAACATGACTCAGTCTCAGGTCTTTGTCTTGAGAGCACCAAAATGAAGATTTGCCTGTATCGCCTTGAACTGACTCTAAACACACACCTTTGCTTAGTAAATTCAGGACTCAGTCAGGTAACATACATGAATTACTAGTCCACAGTCCTGCAGGTAATTGAATGCCCTCAAAACTTGTATACAAAATGTGAGACATTGAAAGATCTGAACTCTATAAGAATAAACATAATCAAATTCAGACAGTATTTGCTTGCCAATTACTAGCAGATTTGCCCCATTTATGGTCAGTCCATTATTACACAGCTCTACAAATTGAATTTGTTACAGAAAATGTTAAGAAGGAAGGATCTTTGGCTTCAATTTATCCAGAACAAATGGGCAAATAGAAAAAATCAAATCTGAATTTGTAGCTACAAGGCAATTTGGACAAATGTTAGGCTATACTATCCTATCTGTGGAGCAAAACATGATCCAAACTATCTCAATGCATTCAGATTATATAATTTGATGATAATATCCAGCATTGTGGCAGCACAAGCAATCTGGTGTTCAGGACATTGCTGAATTTTGTTTAAAAGCCTTTTTTTTTTTTAGCTCAAATATCTTTGCTGGTTTAGATTGCATGTTTATGGTGTAAAAATGAGACTAACTGTCCTAAATGGGAGAAAAGATGCCTGTGGTATAATTGATTTGCCAGTCAAGGCCAATTGCCTTGATTACTGTAGGAATGTTCAGCACTTCTTTCCTCCTCAGGGAGATTTTATCTAGAAGAACTATGCTGATAGACAGAGGCTGCCATACAAGTTAATCTGTATTTTATAACAGAAAGGATTTAAAAATGCCCAGTGAAAACTGTGGTATTTGCCCTGAATGTGGTGAGTTGTTTCTGTCTGGATGCCAGATACCCACCAAAGCCTCTGTCACTCCCCTCTGCAAATGAGCAGGGGGCAGAAAATATGAAGGGTTCATGGGCTGAAATAATGACTGAGAGAGAGATAATCCACCAGTTACAATCATGGGAAAAAGAGACATGACTTAGGAAAATTAACTGAATTTACTACCAATCAAAATAAGAGCAGGATAATGAGAAGTAAATCTTAAAACACCTTACTCTCACCCCTCTCTCTTCCCCAGCTCCACCTCCTTCCCCAGCGGTGCAGGGAGACAGGTAATGGGGGTTACAATCAGTTCATCACACATTATTCCTGCTGCTGCTCAGGGAGAGGAATCCTTCCCCTGCTCCAGCATGGGGTCTCTCCCACAGAGGCAGTTCTCCATTAACTTCTCCAGTGTGTGTTCTTCTCACACATGGCTACATGGACTACATGTTCTTTATCAACTGTTCCAGCATGGGTCCCTTTCTACGGGGTGCAGTCCTTCCAGAACCACCTGCTCCAGCATGGATCCCCCACAGGCTCACGAGTCCTGACAGGAAACCTGCTCATCCTCTCTCCACACGTCTGCAGGTCCCTTCCATGGGGTCACAGCCTCCTTTAGTCATCCATCTGCTCCAGGGTGGGGCCCTTCACAGGTTCCAGGTGGATCTTTGCTCCCACACAGAGCTCCATGGACTGCAGGGTCACAGCTGCCTCACCACGGTCTGCACCATGGGCTGCAGGGGAATCTCTGCTCCAGATCCTGCCCCTCCTTCTCCACTGACCTTGGTGTTTGCATAGTTGTTCCTCTCACACTTTCTCACTCCTCTCTTCTCTGAGCACAATTACCTCAGCACAATAACTTTTTTTCCCTTCTTAAATGTGTTATTACAGTTGCTTAAATATGTAATAATACCGTTGCTGATTGGCCCAGCCTTGGCCAGCAGTGGGTCCAATTTGTAGCCAGCTGGCATTGTCTCTGCTGGACATGAGGGAAGCTTCTGGCAGCTTCTCACAGAAGCCACCCCTGTAACAACCCCAATTCCCAAAACCCAGCCATGCAAACCAAACACACTCCAATAGCAATTTAGTTGGTGGGAGAGGTTGTAACTTCAAAATAATTTTACCTTCTAGAATAAAGTCCCACTTCTTTCATCTTTTCCTCATTTGAGTGACACTCCAGGCCCATTAGTAGTCTTCCTGGCCCTTTGTTGGACTCTCTTCAGTAGTTCTACATCTTTCCATAGAGAAGCAGAAATTCACACAGCAAAAATACTGTTGATTCTCGTAAAGAGCACATATTGCATTTCAAAACTGACATAAGTCTTCAGGTTTGCTGTATGGGATTTATCTCATCCAGCTTCATGGATAGGATCCTGCTTAAACTAATGACATCTAAATTCGAGTCCACATGGAACAGTCTAACTGCATTCTGGGAGGTGGAATTTAATAAGTTAAATACCTAGGACCTAAAAGGCCTCACCTAACTCCATCTGTTACTGGTTCTAGAAGAGGATATTTCCTCTAATTCCCTTCTCATATCTACCAGTCAGGTGTGGATGCCTTGAATTCTTTAGGGTTGTCTCAGATGTAGCAGTGTGGCTATTAACTTTGATGGGATTATAGAGCCTGCAAACTGCTAAAGTTCAGTGATTTAATCTCAGATTCAATCCGCTCACCACTGAAATTAACAGTAAAGACATCTTTACTGATGGTGGTTACTCAAGATATCCTGTAGGGGTTTTTTATAGTCATTGGAGAAAATCCAGCCACTCTAGGATGTAATTTTTTCTGGTATTTGCCATGAAGTGACTCCCTCCTCCTTTAAAAGGACATTTTCATATTTCGTTGGAGAGATCCCATTCTTTATTTCAACACCTGCAGTACTTCAATGTGCATGGGAGCTTCCACCTTACGAAACCATATCTGACTGGCTTTGTTCTTCCCAGGGTTTACTCAACCACACATTTCACTGGGACTTGTAAAAGCACAGCACCTGCTGCTTGATGCTGCAGTCAGATAAACTTCTCCACTGAGTCTTTCCTAGTGAATTGTTGCCATCCTCTGGCACTCACAGGAAGGTGTTTGAAGGAAGGTCAGCTCCCAGTTGTTCAAGTAGGGCAAGTCAAAGCAAGGTAAAGGAAGGTCATCCAAAGTAACGGAGACAAAAACAGACTGGAAGTCAGCAGCAGTATAACCCTGTTCCAGTCCGTATTGTCTCTGCACTGAAGTGTTTTAATGAGAAAAAAGGATTATTAACTTTCAAGTGTTGCAGTGACAGCTTGTTTTTCCCTGTGGATGCATGGCACAGCACAGCACAGAACAATATACACTTTGCTAGGTGCTAAGTACAACATCTCCTTACAATTCACTTTGCCCGCATCCTGACTGAAGGGTGGGCAAGAACAGAGCGTTACCAGGTAAAGTGAGCACAGTCTAAGGTCATCATTAACCCCTCTGTGCATATTACTATTATTTACAGCAATGGACAAGTGCAAGCGTCAGCAAAACTTCCATGGACAAATTGTAGTCCATAATAAAACTGTACAGAATAATATCATTGGAATTCTGGGACTGGTTTCAAAATATTTAATTTTTAAAGTTTCTAAAGTTGACCTTGAAAATTTCCCTCTCCGCTTGCCATCCCTTCCTGTGATCAAGCACTCTCAGTCATCACAAACTGCACACATCAAATGCATTTTCTCACAATATCTCATATGAAAGACAAAGTCACCTTGCAATTTTAACCTCAAGCAAAACCAAACCAAAACAAATTCCTATTTTCATTGCCACCAAATTTAACTGAAAAGAGAAGCCGACAGAACAGGAAGACCCTTCAAACTCCCACTGTAATCCTCTCCTTTCTGACCCTTTCCAGCTCTATTTAGCTTTCACTTCCTTCATCTCTTACATATGATTTATCATTCCTTTTTGCAGCAGCCTTGTCCTCTTCACAGCAGAATGCCATTTTCACAGACCTGTCCTTCTGTGGCAGCAGAAATCCTTGCCACAGACCTGCAAAGAACTTCACTCACCTGGTATTAAGTTCTGTTAAAGAGATACAAAATCTTATTCTTTAGAGAGATTCGTTTTAATCTTCTTGTTCACTTGTTTCTCGCAGTACCACCTAACCTTTTCATGACTTGATGTGATGGAGTGGGAAAAGGGATTCTGTATGAGCCAAATTTCAAGAAGAGCATGTTTCACAGTTTCCTTTTCAGTTGTAGCCACTGGTCCTCATCACATCTGAGTTCTAGTATCCTGCTCATTAATTCCCCTGCCAGTCAAGAAATAGAAAAGGGATACAAGTGCTACTTGCTTTCCCTGACAAGTATGAAATAGACTCCCGTGGAGCATGCACCTGACAGGAGACTACAGATTTTGGGTTAGATGAAGACATAATGGTACTGGACATCAGAATATATTATCAAGATTGGTCATTTGTGGATATGTTTAGATATAAAAGGAAGGGAAGATGGGTGTGAGAACTACCTTAACTTCATTTCCAGTGATAGCACTGGTGGGAAATGCCTTTCAGTATCCTTCACTGTTTTTTCTCAAGTTCTGGTCAGTGATTCAATGATGGTGTTGCATGACACACTCTGTGCTCTATTTCCAGCAACTGAGAACCTGCAACTTTCTCTTTTCCTCCACAAAATTCACCATACAAAGATTCATATTTAGAACTTATGCTAGTTCTATTTCATATTATTATCACAAAAAGATTCAAGAGCTGAATATACACAGAGACATTCAGGAAGTGCCTGTCTTTGTGACATTGGTAACACTGGGCAGATACAGAAAATGCAAAATACAAAATAGTATAAGCAAATATGACCTACTCAGGTTCAAAACTAGGATCCTGAAAACTTCTATTTGTCTTCTTCCTGACTTCTAAAAGTACCTGAATTCCCTGATCATGTTCTTCTGCATATGCCTTGATATCGTGTTGGAACTGAAAAATTCATCTGATGTGTAAATCCAGTCGGTAGATCCTCCTCTAAAGTACCTTAATGTTTTCAAATCTGTGATTGGATTCTTCTCATATAACCTGAATATGTAGAAATAAACCACCTTCTTATTTAACATCTCTTTACTACTGATGGAGTCAAGCACCTCTGCAGGCAGTTCACTTCATCCAAAGACATCTCTTATGAATCAGTCTGGGACAATATCTGTTCTCCACTGGGTGGAGAGAGAAATAGAGTGATGAGTTTAGGAAGAAGTTCTGTGCAACATAATGTTTTGCACAAAAATAGTGGTGCAAGGCATATTAATCTCCTCAAGCTCCTATCCTGTACCATTACCCCGTTCACATGCACTGAAAGAACTGATGTTTTTTTCAAAATTTTGTTGTCAAGTCCAGGCTTTAAATCTATGTTGATGATAAACCAAAAGTCTTCCCAAACCATGGAATTGGACTTTCAAAAGTAACTTGTGAATGTTTCCATGAGATAACTCTTGCTAATGCACACACTACCCTACTGATCAGAACATTTGGAAGTCCTAGGAACTGTATTTTTCTCTAATAAGTTTACTTCTGATATCTTTACCTCACTGTGTCCAAAATCCAAATTACAAAGTTTCCTGCTTGTCCAGAGTGAGGACATTTCTGCCACTATAAAGAAAATAATATTTTAAAAAATGTTCTTTCATGAATAGGAAGGGCAAGGTTTCTATGTGCTGACCAATTTTACATGTTTGTTTTTTTCCAAGGGGTCTGGTGTTCGATCATTCTGTTTGTGTCACCTACTTTCCTCAAGATAAATAAGGTGCCCCAATTAATGCTCCATTCTCAGAACCAGACATCTCGAAGTTAAAAATATCAAGAGCAAGCATTATAGTATAGTACAGACTGATCTGTTTAGGTTTACCCTGCTTAAAATAGTCCATTTGCAATTTCCTAATGTGGAGCCAATTTTTCAAACACCTCTCCAATATTGGGGTTCATCAGCTGGAGGATGAAGGAGGTCTACATAAGGCCCAGTGTATCTCTCTAGTTTGCAAAAAAAGTACTGCTTTTAATGAACACTAATTATAATTGGGGAAAGATAAGCTGTGGATTCAACAGAGGGGGAAAAGGCTAATGCTTTTAAAATGTAGCCTGATTAATGAGGCTGTCATAGAATTTATTTATAGGTATGCTGTACAAAGTGTCATAATCTCTGGAACGATTTGCTGCAAATTAAAGCCATCAGAGTTTAGAAATCTTAAAACTGATTTGACTCCAAAGGATATTCCATACAGGCCAATCATAGCATTATAGCTGAGGCAGAGAAGTTGTGAAGAGCAAGTGTTCTTAAACTGTTCTGGGGTGTGGGTCACATTTCAACTCCTTGACTCCTGCTTTCAGCCTTGTGTAACAGCAGCAAATGCCTTCTTTGAATAATGGCATTCAGAAAATATTTAATATAATTTTAGCTGGTTTTAATGTAAGATAGCAGATGGAAATGCAGAGGAACCTGTGCTTTGCTAGGCGGTTCTCTATGGACCTTCAGCAAGTGCTTCATGAATCACTAATGGTGCATGGTCTGCAGCTGGGAGCTATTGACTTGAAGAAAGCCCAAGTAAGTAAACAGGTAGACCTTGTACTATATGGTGAAGGTCACTAAACATAAGAAACAAAATTTTCCCTCCAGCAGTGTACATGGAGCGTTTGGTATCCTGAAAGTTTTTTAAAAAATAAAGAAGTAATAAAAAACCCACATTTGGGATGTTGTATTTAGAGTAAAGGAAGTACACTGACAGAGAGACTCAGGCATATAGGTGCAAGACACAGATCATCCAAGAATTTGTAAAGAAAGGAATCTAGGATCCTTTTTTTAAGAATGACAAGTCCCTTTAATGTAAACAGCCTTTAAATCTTGACTCCAAAGGATTAAAAAAGTCATCCAAACTAAGACAAATGGAGTGGGGGGCAGATAAGACTGTTTTAGTTGAAATCTGCATCAGAGAGGATGGTCTACACATGTTTTAATGCATACTTCTAAACTTTTAAGGGGTAAAAAGGAAAATAAAAGTGTTATATGGGAGGGTAGTGCATGAAGTTGACTGTCTGGGTATGTTTTCAGACCTGAAAAAGGAGGAAAATCACCAATTACAATCATTCAGAATTCAATACAAAGTCAAAAGAAGAAAACACTTAGAAATTATTGATTTCCCAGCCTACCATAATGTCTTTGGACATCAATAAAATATTTGATGTTACCAATGTTTGCCTCTTGTTCTTCTCATAGCTCTATAGATGTTAACTTGCAGGCAGCCTCGCTGGCACAAGAACATAATAGCATATAGGATTTTGGCTATATTGAGCACTGGATAATTTTGATGACTTATAAAATCCTTTAGCCTAGAAGTGCTTTATTTTCAAGCTCCACTATAATTAGTTACAAAGGTTATTTGAGTGAGACGTGAGGCGAGGCTGGAAGGTTGTTGTTAAATGAAATCAATTTCACTTTCTTTTTCTCTTGCTGTAATATTTTCCTTTAAATCTATAGTGAAGAAACAGACAGTCATTTACCAACAATGACTTGTTCAGTAGTTTCAACAACACGTTCACGAAAAATGAAGGGATTCAGTTGATACCAGCCTTTGGCTGAATAGTTCTCTATGTGTCTGTCAGGCTGTGTCTCCACCTACATTACATATTCTAAGCATGGCTAGCTTCTTCAGTTTGAAGGAAGGCACAGTTGACCTACATAAACTTCTCAGGCTTTAACTGAATTTTGAGCAGAGGCAGCATGTCCCACCAGCTCTGTTCAGTTTCCCAGATCCGAACAGCCTCATACATTACAGAGTTGGCAAGATCAAAAGAATAGATGTATGTCCAGAAAACCTGGTCTGGCTTTGTAGCCCATGAATTCTAAAACAAAGGTCTTGAGAAGGAACCACAATGTATCTCATGCTCTTAAGTGGGGTGGATGGAAGAAGCATTCCAGCAGAAGAATAACAAAGTTGAGGTTAAAGAACTGTGCCAGAGAATTGAAATTTGCTCAGAGATGACACAGACGTGGTAGCTACTAACAGAGAAAAGGAGTCTCACCCACTTGCTCCCCTCTGACACACAATTCATGAATGTCACAAGTATTCATACTCCGGATTCTGAAATGATTATGCTTTTCTGTTCATTTACGTGAGTGAATCTTGACGTATACAAAAAGACTCGAGATGGATTTGTATGAACATTTCATGCACATATACAGACAATGAGGAAAAAACAGGAAAAATTTTAAAGCTGAAAAATATGCCTTTAACAATCACTTACGTCCTGACTAGAAAAGATAGCTGCTGAAAGCATATCAGTGATTAGTCTCTTGACCTTTCTTCAACTTGAAGTCATCAGCTATTGTTCGTCACTGATAATAATAATAACCTTTATTTTATGAGATGACTGACAGACAATCCTTAGAGACCACAGTCTTTCACAAGAGCAACTTAAAAACGCTTAAAAAAGAAGTCATATTTAGTAGGCTCAATACAGTGAAATTAATTCAGAATTTTTATATCAAATATTAAAAACATGAAACACCGTCTATGTAGAAAAAAAAAAAATGGAAAAAGGAACTTTCAAATGACTTGTAAAGAAAAAAGCTGTAGCACAAGTTTGGGCAGAAGAATGGCAGAGTATTAAAACTTATTTCCCCTTTACCCCAATTTTTTTTTTTTAATAAGAAGGTAGAAAATTTCTCAAAGTTTTCTTTTCTTTTTTTTTCCTTTTTGAAAGGCTAAGAGGATGGAAATCCAAAACTGTATGAACTATCCCAGGGAATATCTTATCTTTGACAACTGCCAGTCCTGAATCCTCAGATATGAACACTATTATACTTCATTTGAGAGGAGGGGTTTCTTCCTAATCACAGCCAGCAATCGTCTCATGACCTGAAGCTGCAGTGGCTGCTCTTTTCACGTTTTACTTCTTCCAAGTGTAATTGCATATGTTACTCCAGACAGACTTGAATGGAAATCCCTTTCAGGAAAACCCCAGGAGGTGGAGCCAATAATGGAGTAGGTGGCTCTCATTCCTCAGAGTCATTATTGAACCAATTGGACAATAGTGTGAGGGGTCACAACGAGCAGTGTGCTCTTCTGAATGAATTGTAAAGCCAAAGCCCTGAATAACTCTGGCTATTAGACAGATTTTTTTTCAAGAGTGAAGACCTTACTCCATCAAGATCTAACCTGTATATTGTACTTTGTCTCCTGTTAGTTCAGTCAGTCCCTTAGCCTGTGTTAGTAATATATAGGAGGTCTATGTGTGCTCATATATCATTCTTCTTCCTCACTGGAAGGAGCAGAAATTCACCAGTGAGATTTTCGTTTGCCAGAAGAATTTAATCCAACCTGTTAAAAAATTATTATCATAATCTGCCTGGAGGGCTGCAGCATACTTGTCCTTAAACTCAGTGTGCTTTCAATGTTCACTGCATTTACCACCGTTACCTGTGGAACAGAAGAGCCAGCAGGAACAGCGGGAAAGTCAGGAATTGTATAGAGACTCATCTGAAGAAATGTCTCCTTTTCCTAGCAATAATTGTATCTCAGGCAAAATGTTTTGAATTTGAATATGAAGCCAGTAAGGAGCTAAAATGAAGTTAATAGCTCTTGACATTTTTTTAGATACTAGTCAATTATCAAGAAACATTTATTGAGCAAAGATAAGACCCTAAAGGGAATGAAGAACATGATAAATCCCATTGGAATTCCAAAAGTTTGAAAATCTCAGCCTAAATTTTTAGTTTGGATTTGAGTTCGGGGGAAAATATCTACCAGCTGAAAGGCCTCAACATGAGACAGCCGTGTCTCGGTAGTATGAAATATATTAACATATGTGAGTGCTATAAAAATGTCAGCACTGTAATCCTAAACCTACCAAGCCAGAGGAAAATTTAAAAGTCAAATGCCCCCTATCATGTGGCTTATGTCAGTCTCCATAGACTGTGACAGTTCAGGTGGCCACTGGACAGATCATCACCACTCAGGGAATTCTGTCACTGGCTTTCTGCAAGCCAGTTCATGGTGTCTTACTGCCCTTGTGTGCAAAGATGGAGGCATTTTTTTTCTTGGAAGCTGTTTTTAGAGCTACTAATGAAAGGAGTAGACAATTTTGTTGTTGTTGTTGTTGATGTGGTTTTGACTACAATCTAAACAGAAACACTTTTCATTCATGTGTAATTTACTTTGAAGAGTCAGCCTCTGTTTCTAGTTATGGATGATAGGAAAATATCAGACATCCAGCCTGTAATACTTTTTACTGCGGAGAAAAATCCATTTAAAACTATTTATAATGTTGCTAAAATATAGTACTCTTTTTTTTTCCCCAACTCCTTAGCTTTGAACACACATGGGACCTCGAGAGATCAGATCTATATTGAGTGGATCAGCAAAATGTGGTGGAGTCAATGAAGTTATGTGGGTTACATTATCTAAGAGTATGGCCCAAAGTGATAAGGACTGGCGGGAGGAAAACTCCACATACACCCTCCCCCTTGAAACACGTTTTTAAAACTGCTGTAAAATATTATTTCTGCTAAATATGTAATATATGAAGGATATGTCAGCTTTTTATGCTTGTGTAAAGATTATGCAGTTTTGAATGCCTTTTCCAGACAGACTTAATCCACTCAGCCCAAAGACAAGCTGTTACAGTTTTATAATATACAGCACATTTTTGTGTGCCTCTGTGTGTGTATTTGCATGTATGTGAACAAGAGAGGGAAATGCACTTAAAACTGTGGAAAGCCACTAATTAGGTAAATTAAAGCACATTTTTTTTTTCATTAAAACCTCAGATATTTTCTTTCTGCCTTTTATTGTTTATTGGAAACAGTCCTTTCTCTGACACTATCCACAATGGATTTTGCAAATTTTATGGCTTATGTTGACTGTTTTGCAATTTATACTAGTGTGTAAAATATTCCCAGCACATACACTTAATCAAAACAAGCCCAATTAAGCTCAGTACTCCAGATTCCACCTCATTAGCTTTCTGTTCCTAAAATATAACAGATGTGATTGCTGCGGGCCATGAGTTAAAGACGAATTTTTCAGCTAAGCACTTGCAATACAACCTAAAGTTATATAAAGATTTAATTATTACTTTCATTTTCATGGCTTACTGTAAAAGCTCATTTTTCACTTAATAGCAGTAATATTCCACTCCTGCATTTTACCCACCATTACAGAGAAAAGTATCTAAAGGGGGAAGAAGGAAGAGGTCAGGGGTCTTATTTTTACTCTTGGCCTCACATACTGAATGAGTAACTTCACAAACTTGCAGGGCTTTTACCCATTCTAAAATACTGGAATTCAGAAAGGACTCAGGATCTCAGCTTGCAGAGTATCACTTCTGCCTAAAACCTCTGTGCAACTGTGGGAATGAAATTGCAGCATGTTTACTTGGCATGCTTCAAAAAGATAGGATGGCTTAGCATGTAGCAATAGATGTCTAGTGTTTCCTTCAAGTAATTCTTGGTAGTTCTTAGTTGTATTTCAACTGTTTAGAACTACTGGCTTCTATATAATATCCAATATAAGGAAAAATATTATCCTTTTTCAATAGTCAAAAAGCCAAAGAGGATTACTTCAGGACTGACAGCAGGAATACGAAGGAAAACTCTGCCAGCTGTCAGTATCTGTATTTCTTTGTTAATACCCCAGTGTCAAGCTGCTGAATGTCTCCCACACTTCGTCTTTGTTATGGGAACTCAAGCATCTGGTGGATCAAAAATAATCTGGCCAAACCAAAGCAATTCCAAGAATAATCCAGATGGGACTGTCTGATTTGTCCATGGCACAATTCACCATGGAGATTTCCAAATGAGCTTTCAGCTTCCAATAAATTAAACTTCTTTACAGATTCTGTAGTGATGCATAACTGACACCATCCTCTCCTCTGATTTCCCAGAATACTTGACAGTCTTGTAGGTAAGGTCCACTTTCTCAAGCTGTTCAGTTTTTCAGCTACACTGAGTGAGCCAAGAGGACAACAGTCCCAGGCTCTGTGCAGAGTAAGATCCTGGTCCAGTGAAGCCAACTGTGCATAAAATTGTGCACATAACACACATTCAATCTTGCAAAAATGGGCATAAAACAATCCCATTAATTTCAGTAGCAATACCACAGGCCCTAAAAAGGCTTTTTAGATACTTTTTTTTTTTTTAACATAAATTATTACATAAGGTACAAGACAGGACTAATGATAAAAATAACACAAATGACCCGATTCACCACTCTTGCCACATTTCTGTGTAGGATGATTTTTTTAGAAGCCTGTGGTTGCTCTCTCAGCAGGGTGAGTTATCTGAGATGGCTTAATTGAAGTCAATGGAGCTACACATTGACATAAAACTAGTGTACTTAATAGGAGGTTAAAGCTCAGAAGAAATAAGAAGCCAAGATTTTTCCTGAAAGATTTTCTCATGGTTGAGATCTCCTCTTGTTTGTACATTCCCACTGCATTATTCTTTCTTTTCTTCTCTTCAAAAGATTCATCAAAAAAATAAGCATGTTCTCTTTGTGGTTTACACTGAAGACATAGCTTTTCTGTTTGTTAAAATGTGGAAGAAGATAAATAATGGAAATTTCTAGTGATTAGTCCCTAAGGTCTTTATTTATGGGTCCCTGGCACAGACACACTGCAGATAATAGCACAATTTAATATTTATGATGTGCTAGGTTTCTCTAAATATATAAATTCGGCAATTATCATGGGAGTTATCCCTTATTTATCTCCTTTTGACTTTTAATTAGTAGGATTGCCATTTAATCATTAACAATCTTCCTTTCCAAAAAACACCCTACCTGCTAATTCCTTGATGAATGTGTCCCCATTGTGTCACTACTCTCATTAGAAGATCTTAGTTGTTCCAGTGACAAGCTTTTGTTTAAAAATACTAGGTCTGCAGATGTTTTGAAGTGACATATCACTGACTGGGCACCCTGCAACCAGTATATTGTTATGTACCTGTCAGCCCGCAGCAGCTCAGGCATTAGGGCACTCATAGAGGTGACCAGTGGCCCCTCAAATCATAGTACCCTTTTCAAAAAACAAAGAAAAACGCTGTATCTGTGTGAGTGGATAGGGGAATATGAAGCCTGGCAGAGTCTTTTTAATTAAACATAATAATACTCAATGTAAAGATTATCCCACTCTCCTTGACGATATAAAACAGTGGCACAGAAATTATACCTTTGTTAAAAAGTTCTAACATTGAACAAGTTTCTCCCTTGGAGAGATGAAACTACAAGCTCTAACATGTTAACATTCAGCAATGTGTTACTAATAGCATCATTAACACATACCGTATATAGCTTCATGGAGTGCCTTACTCTGAGCTAGTGCCAAGTCCCAATTTGTCAAGTTGGGACATGGGAATGGCAAAATAATTTCATTCATTCCACCAGCTAATTAAGATGGAGCTAAAAGGATGGAAGTTGAGAACCTTAGCAGGTCTGCTGTGCCATTCCTCCAGGGTGGCTTTGTAGGGAACAGTAAAAATACTTAATATAGTCACAGTTGCATGTTAAATGATTGTTAGTGAAGTGGGAGTGGAAGGTTGAATCAGTAAAGGGTGAACACTGCCATCATCGTGCAGAACTCACTCTTTCCTCTCCACCTCATCTCTGCTCCCATACTGCCATAAATAAATTTTTTTTAATACTGGGACTCTGGACATTTACTTTAAAACCAAACCACCTTCCTACAATGTGCTGTTATCTGGTGCATATTATACAGCCTTACCCTGAGAATGTGAAAGGGGAATTAGGACTCACTCATCTATTTAGGTTTCCTAGCAATTTCCATTATGAAGGAATCTTGTGGTCTTCCCATCTGAGGAACATTTTTGATACCCATCTTAGCAGCAGTTCTTAGCAAAGGAATGAATGCAATGTCCAGCTTCTCACAGACTTGGCTCACTGGGTTATTTTTTAACCTTACACTAATGTAATTATTCTGTCTCAAAAATATAATATAAAATATATAGAAATATAATACACTTTGACCAACATCATGTTACTCTAATACCTGCAACAAGTTTGCAGTGACAACAGCACTGTTTAACGAGGTCCCAAATCTGCATACAAGCCCTCAGAGTGCAGATATTTTGCGTGATCCATCTGCAAAATATCCTGTGTCCAGTCAGATAGAGGGAGAATCAGGTCTGCATAGTGACAGTGCAGTTTTCTCTGTACCAGGCACTATCAACCCTTTTGTAAGTCCATACGTTGTTGCTCCTCAGGATTCTTCCCCCAGTTAAAAAAATATTTTAGCCATTCTTCTTTCCGATATTGTCCCCTTAGTTGTGGCTTACTTGACAATGTGCTAAATTAACCTGGTTTCGAAAAAGCTGAGGTATATATATGCTAAATTAATCATTAAAAAAAGAAACTCAATTAATTCACAGTAAGATTCTTTGTTTTGTATGTCCTTTATCCTGGGCATTTCATGTTGTTCAGTTCTAATTTTTTTTTTTTTTTTAATTCATGTAAGACTTGGTTAAAATTGACGAAAGTAAAATTTTTGAGGGGTATTTCATTCTGTTGATATGAGTCTTTAAGGCCACTGGCACATCACACAACAGCAGCGAGACCTGGCTCTTTTCCTTTGGTGTTGATTATCTCGTTTTGTCATTTCAACAGTTTTGTTGCTCCTCCGACATCCTTCTGATTTGCTCCCCCATTTCTAATGATACTTTTTTCTGGTTGGAATCCAATAAAATCCAAAAAAAACAGAACAAAAACCACAAAAAAACTAAACAAAAACCAAAAACTAAAAACCAAAACCCGAAACAACAAAAAACCCCTACAAAAAAACCGTAAAAAAGCTTTACAGCTAAACTTTAGAAAGTAAGATACATGCTCATGCTCAGTACCTTTTTTAATACTTTAGATCCCATAACATTTTTCAGTTAATTTTGATGGTCTCATTTCTCAGTGCAATAGCTGATTAAGAGTCACTTGCAGTATAACTTCCTATAGTCAGGAAACTGGGAAGTTTGCAACAGGGTAGTGTATTTTGAAACAACAACCATTAATGCCAAAGTCAGAGTTGCTAGTATTTGAAAGCTTGTGCTCACCTACCCGTCCTTAGGGATGTAAAAGAGAAAAAGAGATTTTCTGTAAATCCATTCCTAATTTGTGATGCTTATCATCAAAAACCATATGGACAGATCAAAAGGACAGATCTTAAGCTGGTGCAAATTGGCCAAGCAGCATTGTCAGCAGGGATACTGGATTTATAACTGAGTATTCGGCCTATTTGCAGTTTAGTATAAGAGTTATCTGACTCAGAGTATAGAAGTTATAACAAGAAATGCCAAGTAATAGTCTTTCAGAAAGTCATAACACTTTTTTCACAACCTGAAAATTCCCAAATTTGTTAGTGCCTTTGGACCGGCTCCTTCTTCAGTTCAGATATCATGTTACTCATATTTTAGCTCTTTATAAAAATGAAATGCACTTCATCTCTGTCTATACACCCAATAAAATAAGTTTAACTGTCATAAAGTCAAAGGGAGTCATTCTTCTTTAAAAGAGTAATCTGTCTCTCACTTTTTTAGATTTAATAGTATGAAAAGAAGCTGCATTTAAAAATAAGCCAGGCAAAGTTAAGAATATATTTTTGAGAACAATCTGGTAGTTGGAAAGGTGTGAATAGCCTGACCAATCACCTTTCCCCCCAGCCATTATGATTCTTCAAATGCTGAGAACACACAGTTAAGTAGTTTGAAAGTTGAAACTACTGCTAAGTAGATGCTTTGCTTTTTGCCATATCTGTAATGCAGAAAAAAAAAAAAAAAAAAATTTGTATGCATGAGATTTACATTAGAGAAAGACAAAAGCAACTAGAGGGTGGATTCTCACTAAAAATTAGAGGTACTGTTTGCACAGGAGGAGGTAACCTACTGGATGTACATTGATGTGAAGTAAAAGACTTGCATGAAGAAAATGAAGATTATATGATTTTAGTTTAACAAAAAAGAGACTGGAAATGGTAGGAGTGGAGAATAGAGGTGTTTTTGGTACTGCAAAGGACTGGCAGGTGTTTAGATTAAGAAAGTGTCATTTTGACATTGTGGAAACTGAATAGGAAAAGTGACTCATACTACCAACCTCTGAATCTCTTGATCAAGTAAGCCATAATTGTTGCTGGAAAGGAATGATATAAATAGGAGTTGAAAATAACAATTTCCTGTAAGAAGGAGAAAGCAAACAAAGTATAATAATGTCACAAATTTGGATTATCGTCAGCACAGACAGAAGCAGCAAAAAATAAAAAAGTCAGACAGTGAAAGACATCACAGACTGGATCCAATTTAATGTTTAAATGTCTAAAAGCTTCAGTAATGCAAGACCCAGTGCTAATGACATGGCTCTGTGACATCCAGCACTTCTGGTGGGCATGCAGGTACCCACTGCAGTGAATAGGGGCTTTCAGCAACCTCAAAATAATGACCTCTGTACAGAGGCAACACAAAGACACTCATTCACCAGGCAGTTGGAAAATATCAGTTTCTGCTCCCAGGGCCAATCCTGTGACAAAATTAAGTGATGATTGGACATAAAAACATTCCGTGCAGTCAGCCTTCTTTCTCTGAGGCAACACTACTCAGCACTGAGGTGCAGAGTTACACCACTGTGCTCTTTCCCTTTTCAGACCAGAGACCCTTGCAATCCTTTATACACACAGACACAGCTTCAACGAGGAAAACCAAGCAAAAACTTCTTCACTTTTTTATGACTATAAAACATATCACAGGTAATACCCTTCGTCAGGCAGAAAAAGAAATTGAACCTGGGTCACCTACTTAATGACTGAATGCTTTAAAAATACCAGGCTACTGCACAGCAGCAGATGGAGCACTCATCTGATTACAGGGGCTGGTCAGCATTTCTATTGTTTAAACAGAATCTTGCACACCTGGGTGGACATCTGGACTGAGGAAATGTACTAAACCATCTAATTCCAAGATGCTTTGTGAAAGGAAATCCAGATTTCTGAAACATACATCAAATCTTTTTGTACTATTTGAAAAAATAAAAGATTAACACCTGCAATTTCCCTTTGTGCAGGTCCTAACCCTTTCAGAAGGTATATAGGAATGGTCTGCAGACAGCTGATGCGTAGACATGTTCAGAAGAAATTGGCAGAGAAAAAAACCAGTTTCTGGTACACAACATCTTTCCTACATGTGCCTAAATGGAAGTACTTTGGATTTGCAGACCTTCGGCATATTGGGAATACAAAGGACCCAGCCTGAAGTGTCTGGGGTTTAGGAGCCTTTACAGAGAGAAAGTAGCCAAGCATGAGGAGCAGGAGTGCCCTGTTGGTTCTCTCCTGATGACCCATTTGGCACACTTCTGTGCCTCTCAAATGCAGAAGAGAGTTGAGAAGATGAGGACCAAGAAGCTTTGTTAAAGCCCTTTCCATCTCCTTCCAATCTTCCCTTTCTCATTGTCCTGTGCAGCTACAGACACGCTTCAATGTTGAAGGAGAAACATAAAGTTGCTTAGGCTGTGTTTTTTTCTCAGGTAGTAATGCCCTGGGAAAAGCTAGCAGGACAAATAGAAGGATGTTTGAAGTTGGAACTCCTCTGGAGTCACTCTGTTTGACTGACCACACAGACCTGCAGGCTAAAACTTACAGCACAGCTCCCATTCTTACCAGAGACTTGCCTAAAGGAATATAGATAGTGGGTAAATACAATTTAGTTTCAATTTAGAAGTGGAAGAAGAAATAAATCATCTGTGCTTACCTGAATCAATATAGATACTCGGGATTTGATTTCACCGCAAAGGAGCTTCGTCAGCTACTTGTGCTAAAGGTTAATTAAAATTGTATTTGTCAATATACAAATATGGGTATATACATTTCTGGGATTTCTCACCAACAGTAAGATTCCATATGCTATTAAGTATTCCTGAGACAGTGCTTTGGAATGTTTACGTTCACATTTCTTAGCTTCTATTTCCACTTTGTACTACAAAGTGTGATGATCTATGAATCAAGACAGTCTCACATGCAATCTAAAAACAAGCTGAAAGAATCTCAGTCCAGCATTCACAGACATAAATGCATTTGTCTCTAAGTAATTCTATGAGTCATGGTTTGAAGGATTTCGGATCCTTTAAAATTTAGAGCTTAATACAAAAATAGGAATTTCTTGAGGAAGTTGTGCATATGGTAGGATAAACAGAATGTTCCCTTTTTTTTTCCAAAAATGTAAGATTTCCCATTCTTATTTCCACATGATACTCTGGAGTAAAAAAACTTGGGGATGATGAGTCCCAAAAATTAATTGATAGGTGGGGGTTATTTTCTACCCTAATATTTGAGGTGCTCCTGAAATTTCTTTAAGAGTCAATCAACCTATTGATAATAGAAAAATATACAAGGAAACAGTATATGCAAAATTTACCGCATAAACAATTTTTTCATCATTACCTTCTCTATTTGCAGGTACAGAAACTCAACTCTTCAATATATATACAAAATGAAAACAGCTTGAGTTTTATTTCACATAGGAAAATGGAATGGTCTATTCTTTCTATTTATTTTTATGAAGTGCAGAATGATGAGACCCTACTTTTAACCTTTTGACATAATAAATCAATAAAGGATATGCGATGAAATAAATGGAACAAAAAAGTACAGCAAAAATTGTGAAAGTGAATACTTTTCACAGCATGCTGTCATCCTTTGGAATTAACTCCAGCAGGAGATTATTAAGTCAAATATGAAAGGTTTTTAAAGGGCTGAATAATTTTATGAGTAATAAAAAAATAAGAATGTTAAAGGAATCTATTGTTATGCTTCCAAGGGTAAATTGATAGCTGCAGGGGTCAAGAAGATATCCTCTTCTCTGCCTTCCTTTTCACACAACTGGCTAAGTTCATTAAGGGCTTTTCTCAACCTCCCTTCAAGCACCAGACATTGGTCACTTCTGAAGGCAGCAAAAACTCAAGACTTGAAAAATGAGAAGGAATATAAAAGTTGTCTGATCCAGTACAATACATCCTATGCTCCTTCTCATCGTCTTTAGCGGAATGCATTTTACTTCCAGCATAAAAGGAGATTGTTTCCTGTGTTCACCATCTTCATGGACGCAGCACAGGTACTTGTAAGCTTGCTGTTCCAAGTCTGTCAGCATTTTAATTCTCACATCTCATCAACACTTTCCTCTGGGAATCTAGCTCTTCTTTTATTCACCTAGTAGTTTCCATGAATTTTCCAAGCTTAGGCTCTGAAGAATGCTGAAAAGAGGATGGGAAAAGAGAAGAAAAAACAAAACAAAACAAAATAAAATCTTCTTGATTCGATTTTCTGCTCCTATCACCATCAATTTTCCCCAAGATGAGGAGAATAACTATTTCTGTGATGGTATTCTCACTCTGCTTTTGAGAACTTAGTGACCTGCAGCGATATCAGGTGGAGATGCACAGGAACAAATCTGTATCCAGTGTAAAATTCTTTGACACAATTCCTCTCTCAGTTGAGGTTTCGTTGGCTTCAATAGTTGTCCCATGATACATTTTTGAGACATTTAAAAAAAAAAAATCAGACTTCCTTTATAAGTGCTTCACAATAAATTTCTGTGAACACTTCAAAGGGAATTAACGATGAATTTAGATTTATTTACGAAGCAAATAAACTCTTAACCACTTTTGAAAAACAATCTGATATATCTTTGGGTACTGCCCACCACAAACTCATTGTGGTGTTTATGGTTTCATCGTATTGATCTTGAGAGTTTTGTGACCTACTGTGCCTGAAGGACTTGGTAAAAAGTAATGATTCAAAACACAAGAGTAAAATAATTGCCAGGAATTTATCATTGTCATTCCTATTATAAATTTCTAAACTCACAATAAAACATTGCAGTAATCTGTACAAATACCATGTAAAATTATATAATAATAACAACAACAACAACAACAATAATAATAATAATGATGATGATGATGCTTGGTCCTTTAAAAAATACTTCTTTGGTTTACTTTGACAAAGTAAGTTATCCAAAGTTTATATTTTATCCATGTAGATTGCATTTAGTAAAGGCTTATGTAGAACTCTTCTGACAAAGAGCACTATCCAACTTGACTGCTCTGGGAACTAGAACACACCTACCAAGAGGCAGAAGAATGAGACATCAGAGTAATCAGGAAATAAAATCTATCATTACAAGAGCTACTGACAAATATGGAGTCCTTCAAAGCATATTCAGTTTAGAAGAAACAGGTACCAAACCACTTGTTTACCCTAGGCACACCTCTGTCACCTTCTCATTCATATCTCAAACATTATTCTACCCTTCAGTATCTGTGTTAAGTATAATTTCCAACCTGCCAGAGGTGAATATGCTCTGACCAGGAATACCTCAGGAGGAGCAATATTTTTGTGGTGGTACTGAGAGAATACCAGCTGCAACTCTTTCTAGATCAGTAAATAAAATATATTCATCAAGAGCTGCACCTGTATTAGTTTTTGGATGGAGCAATAATGTAGTTCTGAAACAAAACTCCAGTAACCACATCTATTGCATAGTTTCCATTTCAGGGGTGATTTGGTGTACATGAGCAGTGTGTTCTGTCTTAGGAAACAGAAGTGGAAGATCAGTTTCAGGTGCATTAAAAATATATTTCAACCCCTGATGAGAACATGAAGTCCCAAACACTGATCCTTCAGAGAGATTTCAACCAAAATTTTTGGATATTTTGTCCAAAGTTTCACGCTAAATCTAGTCCAATGTTTTTACATCACAAAACCATAGAATGGCTTGGGTTGGAAGAGACTTAAAGATCATCCATTTCCAATCCCCCTGCCACAGGCAGTGACACCTTCTACTAGAGCAGGTTGCTCAAAGCACCTACCCACCTGGCCTTGAACGCTTCCGGAGTTGGGACACCCACAACTTCTCTGCTGGAACCACATGATCCATATGTAACGTCTGTGGTTTTAGTTCCTTTGATCCCGTGGTCCTCTGTTGCACTGCTAAAATATTACTTGCTAAAATAACCATAGTCAACAGCATTTAAATATGCCCTGCTCTTCACTCTCCCACATCTCCAGGAGAAAGGAACACTAGATGTGTGAATTAATAATCCAGCAAGAATTTCAGCAGAGACTCTCATCTTCCCTGCTACCAGCCACAGACTCAATTTGTTCATTCACAAGAGCTCACAAAAAATACAAAGAGACTCATTAACCTTAACTGCATCTTTAATAAAAAAGTAAAAGTGAAGATTACACAAGTTGCAGCATTGTGGTCTACTCATATATCATCAGGAGCCTGTCTGAAACAGCCTTGGTAATATTTTTGCTGTAATTATATTTCATGTTTTCTATTGCCTTTCACAAAAAAAGAAAAAAAATCTGTAAATGTCTTTCTCTGGATATTTAACACTCAATTTTAGTTCCTCTGTGGGTAACATGCATATTATATCAAAATATCTGTCCAGCCTCCAAATACAATCCATGAGCTAATAGTAAAATACATGGAAAATATTGAGTAGTCAGGTGTCTAAATTAGGTAAGAGGGAAGCACAAAGAGAGAGAGAGAAAAGTTGAATCCTAATGCTCATGGTTTAAAAATGATTCCAAGCTAGGCACAGCAGGACCTTAACAAGAATTCTTTACTCAGGTGAGTCCCTTGATGAATAATGTGCTTGTAAAACCTATGAGGGATATAACATCATCTAGCCAACCCTGAAGAAGCAGTTGAAGTTTGTCTTGTATACAAGTCCTAATCTTCTATAAATCTGCTGAAATCTAGAGGCCAATAGAGCCTTTAGAGAAGATGGTCAAAGTGGAATTTCTATGTCAAACTGCTCAGTGTCGCCTGAGTGAATTTACATCTGCTCAGGTTCTTAGAGGACTCTAAGTGTGCCCACTGACAGAGTTCCTAATGCATTCAAATGAGGGACACACATTTCACAAAATCAGAAAGAGCTTTAGATAGCATCTAAAGAATTACTTTCCTTCAAAGGTTGCATGTACACAACCACATACATCTTTGAGAAACTGTGAAGGCTCATTTCCCATCAGATGATCTGTCCTGAAGAATGATTTCAGTGTTGAGTTCAGAGTGATTGGATGTGGTCATGAAGAGATCTCTTCTTTTAATGCTGGAGATAGATTTCTGGGGTCACTAGACTTTTTGAACCAGTCCTTTTTTTGGAGATTCCCATGTCCTCAAAAGTGGCAAAATTCTGACAAAATGAGTCATCCATGGGTCTCTCGAAGACATGGTTATTTTCTATTATGGACACTGAATTTATGGTCTGAATCTATGCCTCAGTGATCTGTATTTAAGCTACAAGCTGAGACAAAACTTAGGTCCACTGTCTCTGAGCTAAGAAAGGATTTTATCACACATGTGCAACAATCAGTTTTGCTAAGGGCTGTTTAGGAATTACCCTATTTTCTTTATGAAGACCTCATTTCTTCATCTAATTGCAGTTTAGAGAAACTACTGAGTGAGGAAGCAATTAGTGCTTAATACTATCATTTTTCAACACTACCAAACCTAGCAGTTGTGATTTTTTAAGCCACTGAGTGAGAATATAAAGTAATGCAATTTGAACAGTACACTGAATTGCTATAATTATTATTACCATTGTTATTATATGTAAAAAATAAAAGAGAAAGATATGCCTGTATTGTTGGGAGGGTTTTGTGGGTTTTTTTTATAATTTGTTAAAATGTTTTTGAAGCAGTTAGTTTTTTTGTTAATACTTGGTTTTGAATTATGGCTTTTTCCACACACGAAAAGGAAAAAGATATTTCACATGTAACATGTTTTTAAATAAACAAGAATTCATTTCAAGACAGTTACACTTCCTGTTTTGTGACATGACAGCTGCATGTTGTTATAGTGACACCTGTCAAATTAGGAGTTCAGAAAAGTAATGGAATAAAACAGAACCAACAGCTTTGGCAGGACTGATCTTACAACAAATTCTGTTTGAAGAGTATTTTATTATTTGGTGAATCTTTAATGTCTGGTTACATATGTAAAGCTCACAATCCCAAACATTTTCTGCTTCACCATCATACTAGATAAAAAAAATCATAATTGTGCAGGAGTTCAGGACTGGAAAGGACCCACTGGCTTGGCAGAACACTCTTGGAAGGGTAATATTCCCACCAGTCTTAACAGAATGTTGCTGTATTGTCTCTATTATCACCATCAAACTGTAAATTTGTATGAAGAACTAAGAGAAAAGATGAGCTAAAATTCTGAAAATCATATCATTAAAATTTCAGTGGGATAAAGATTATGGGGAATGAGGCTTGAAAACTTATCTTAGTGGCAAATGATGCTCATTCTTATGAAGGGATCAGTTTGTATAATCAGATGCATCCTGTAGTGAATTCCCATGTTAGCACTGTAATGCAAGATGAAAAAAAAATAATTGCAATAAGAAACTAAAGCTTTCTAGATCTGAACATTTTAAAATATTCAGACGGAGAAGCAAAGCATTTAACAAGAAATGTTCACTTTCCTTTTAAGACTTCCTAATTAAATGTGATTATTACATGTTCCGAAGTAGTAGGAATAGAACTGGTGATTTCACATATTTTTCTTAGGTTCAACTAAAAAGTTAAGAGCTATAAAGGGGGAATATAGCTGAGCCAAACTTCTTTTGCCTGGAATCATTTATTAAAGAAGAGATTTATCACAAACTTCCCCCCAGTGTATGGTATTAGAGACTAATTTTTGAACTAATCTAATTAAAGTCAATTTGGGGATAGTGGTACTTCTCTAATTGTTTCTGAGACATACACATTAGCAACAGAGAGTGTTATGTTGTCATGGTAACAGGACTACGATAATGACTTCAGACACAGGATGGAATTATGTCACAAGGCTGGTTTGGGAACAGTTGCTTCTGTGCAAGTTTGGTTAGAAGGAACAGAGATGTGTTTTGGCTGCAAAGAAACACATGATGCCCTGTAGGTGTATATAAACAGCCCACCCCACTCTGTAGGTGTTTTGATGCTTGGCTACAGTAAAAGTAATTTTATTATGGCTGTCTCATTCTTATTATTCTGCAATTTGTGTGTGTAAAATTGTTTCACACGCATTGAGCTTGGTACTTTACACAATGTCGTAAGGGTGAGGACCTCTGTCTGCTCTCTTTTTCCTACACATGATCAAAAAATAAAGGTAGATGAAGGAGTCCACTGTGATCCTTCCATAGTTGAAGTACTGAAGCATAAATAAGACACTTAAAAGCAGACTTGTCATATTAAAATTCAGGACAATGATATATTCTTCAGATGGGGTGGCCTGTTCAGTGGATTGCCTCAGGATGTTCTGTATGAAGACGTGCTCGATCTGCACTGAGCAAAATGCCTGACCTTAACTTTCTTTGTTCCCTTTCAGGTTTATTTCCCTGAATTTTGTTGGCTCTCCATAATGAATTCATGGTCTAGAAAAAAGTGAACTCAGTGCAGGATAGAAGGATTTCCTGTTCATTAATTACATTCTATTAACTTGACAACTTTGGTTGTGGCTTGGAAGGCAAAATAGCTGTCCAGATTGCAACACTTAGGTTCACAACATGGCACAGATATCGTAAAGATGATTCGGGATAGTTTGTAGAAAGCAGGGCATCAGATAGTAAAATTAATCTCCAAAACACCTCCCTTAGTGCTAATATAGGAAAGGCAAGAGAATGTATGGGTTCAGATACTTTAGAAGCAAAAAAATGCAAAGGAAACCTCAGTCTGGCTGCTACAGCTCCATATACAGGTGTTGAGTATGAACTGAGTTTTTCTAAGTTTCTTGAGAAAAGGAACAAGAAAACAGTGAGAATGTAAAAAGGGAAATGTAGCATTAAGTGTTTTAAAAAAATAATACTAACAGTGAAATGTAAAACTGAAATGTTTTTAAAGAAACTTTTTAAAATCTAAAAACAATATCTCCATGAACAAGTTAAATCATACATTTTGGTTTCCTATGGAGTTGTCTCTAGCATTATCTAGGAAGATCTGACTTCCATATAAAATTTATCTGATGGTTGAAGTTCTAAATGCAGTCCTTCTATGCATATTCCCTGCTGTTTGACAAGGGCTGAGGTCATACTGCAGACAGCTGTATGGTCTCTCTGAAGTACTTAGATGTCTGTTTTCACAATATGTCTAGGAACAGAGCATCTTTCAAATTACCTAGTCTGTGTCAAAGTTTATTGAATTTGGTGGACACGTTTAAAAAATTATGGACAAGCAGAAGGAAGGGAGAGATAGACATATAATATGATCACTTAAATTTTACTTCTCTAAGAAATCTCACCTGGTAAGGTCAAAACAAAGTAAACAAAAAGCCAATAGCTTGCTGGAGATATCTGAGAAACAGTGAGAACTTTTATAAATCAAAGAATAAAACAGGATTAACACTTTGAGGTTAATTTTAAGCAAATGGCATAAATTCAAGCCCATTCATTTTTGTAACAGAAGGAAATAACATGTTTTAGCAACATACCACTTTTGATGACTTTATAGCACAGATGTCAGAACTGCAGCTTAGGAACACCTACTATCACTGAGAGTTTGGCTTGAAAGGGTGAGACAATATTTTTTTCTGGGTTGATAGATTTCTGATCTAAAGTCTGTTTTCTGACACACTTTCAGATACTTCACTGTTCATCTGTCTGTCCTGATGACTCTGGTGTGAGTTTTAGAGAGAGAGATTTCCTATTCATAACTTGACCTAGAGTATGTCATCTTTCCTCCTAAAGCACTGGTGTTGCTGGGGAAGCAGGAGTTCTGACATGGGCATTAAAGCAGTTGTAGATGATGCAGTTGTTGGTGCTTTGGCAAATTTACAGTACTGTTACTTCCTAATTGTGACACAGGACAAACAGACTGTGGATGAAACAAAGTAGAGAACATCTGTATGCCCCAATAATTTTAATTCATTTGTACATATTTTTAAATCCTTATTTGAAGAAAATATGAATCATTAAAGCAGCTGTCTGAAAATAAAATTTTGTCAGAATGCTGTTGAACATGCACCACAATTTGGATTTGAACTTTGCTTGGGCTATAGGAGACCCAGGCTGAAATTTATATTTCCCATTATAATGAGGTATCCCAGCTTTATGAAATTGATAGCAGGATTCTGTATAATTCTTTTTATCGTTAGTCATATCCAAAACACCCCATTACGATTTATCTCTGATCACAAAATCTTCACAGAACAAAATAGAACTGACATGAGAAAGGAAATGGGGAATGATGATGAATATCTTAAATTACTGCATATAAGTTTTCTGAAAGCATCAGGCACGTTTCTGTAGTGTGGAGAGTTTAGTTTGAAATACTTGAAAAATGTATCAAGTGCAATCCATTTTTCTCTGTTAGAACAATCAGACTGTTTAGACCACTGATAAGGTATTTGTCTGTTGGCGGCTGTCAATGTGTACAGCTAGTCAAACAAGCCCTGACAAAATAAAGATACACAGAAACATACAATTCATTGAGCCCAACTGTCTCATTTCAAACATCTTGGGTTTAACTGACTGCAGAGATGGGTTTCCAGGAAACCACTTTAATTCCTGGTAGATCTGCCATAAGTACAGGAATCTCACAAACTGTGAAAAACTCAAATAAGATTCATGCAGCTGCTCAAGAGCCAAGTCCTCTGCAACCAACTAGTGGAGATGACAATCTCATCAATTTAATGGCAGGGATTATTTGGGAAATTAACAGGAACAGCAATTTCACTGAGCAGCTGCAGAATCCAAGAGCTAACTCTAGACATAAAGAGCAAGGATATGCTTTTGATTTAATGCGGACAGCAAACAAACTCTAACACTCACTTAAAATTTCCCATAACTAAAAACCCTTCTTCTGAGCAAGCTCTACACTTGGACTTGATCTTGTTCCTTTCCCAGACCTCCCTAACACATACTATGACTAAGATGAGCCATCCACACAGAGTATTCATGCAGAGATGTCCAAATGAGCCAAAGTCATCTGTGCTGTTTCTATAATAATCAGCATTTTAAAACAGATTGCATTTCCTTAGAATTACACTCACCACTTCCTTGTCCTTCCTCACCTTGCCCAGAAGCATGACAAGGATCACACAGTCCATCCTGATGACAAATTCCAAAGTGCGGTCTGTACAGGATTCAGAACAATGTTTGTGAATTCTATTGCAGATCTGAGCAAAACTTTACAGGTAAGCAAAGGAATAATCCCAGAATCATTGTTGTTTGTCTGTTTATCTTCCCTCTATCAAAGAGCAGTCACTGGGCTGGCTTGTACAAGTCCTAAACTGTGGTGCTATTGCTGATGGCTCAGCTGCATGATCAAAGGAAGTACGAACACAAAAATTCACCATCTGTCAGAAGTACCTGTTGCCAAAGCGCAGTGGGAAAATCCAGCCTGTAACCATATTGGGCCCAAGAGTACAAGTCTAAGAGCATACACAGAACTGGAAAAAGTGGTCTAGAATAAGAATTATAGTATCCCTTCAAATTCAGAAAATATTAAGATAAAACAGGCTTAAGGTATATCCAAAAAAATTATACTGTGAAACTAACATTAGAAAAGATATTAACCCTGGAAATATGTCCATTTTCCCAAAGTAGCTCAAGTATAGACCAAAATTTTCCTTATTCCTGTCCCTTAAATAGAATGACCTAGAAAGTCATTAGTTGGAGACACACAAGCAAAATGCAGCCAGCACTATGCCAATTATGACAAGGGACAATGTTCCCTTGATGAAAAAGTTCTTATGGTGTATCAGAGTTCATACCTGTAGATTTAAAAGCATAAACAACAGCTAGGCATATTTTTAAAATGTGAAGCCAATGTAGTTTTAAAAAATGTCCATTTCTCACACATGGGTCAATTCAAATGAAAATACACATTCTCAAAATAAGAATTGTAGAATCAGGTAATATTCAAAAAATAGGGAAAATTAGTCTCCTTTTATGCTTTTTTATCCCATCTGTTTTTATCAATATGTTGTCTTTCATCTTATTCATATACTTTTCTTAGTTGAGACAGTTTTGCTTTGTTATTGATCCATATGCATTCAGCCCTGAGCACAATGGGGTTCCAGTCAACAATCAAAATTTTGAAGCACTATGGTTAGACAAATACATCTAGGATAATGAAGAGGCATCATTTATGAAAATGAAGAGAGAGTGAATAAGATAATTCCATAATTGAAAAGCACCACAGAAGGATGGATTTTACAGCTATTTGTTAATAATCTTAACAAATTTGCTCAGATTCCATCCACATAACATGCTAAATAATGGTACAGCTAGAAGAACGGTAAAAGACCATGTTCTCTGACTTTTTCCAGTTACACTGTAAGACAAAATTCATAAATGTGATCATGTGTGTCAGGACTTAGAAAAAGAAATAACTATTTAAAAAATTAAACTGCTTTCCTTTATGTTGCAAGAACCTTGAAAATAATTTGAGTACTTCAAGAACAAAGACGGTGGGAGGAAAATAAACATACAGCAGTGCAAACCTTCAGTAGGTTGTTCAAAGACTATTTGATAGTGTATCATACAAGTAAATGATGGGAATGTTTGGATGATGTCTTGGTAAAATTGATTGCAAAGTTGTATGGAGATATATCTACTGTATCTGAAATATGAAATAAAATGCTGGATGAGCTAGCTATAGAGCTTATCAACAGCAGATCTTCAACAACTCTTTGTCATACTTCCTCTTTCTTAAATTCCCATTTCCACTGACTGACAAGCACAGCTACAGAAAGAATGACATTTAATAACTAAAGAAAGGAAAAATATTTTTTTTATACACAGGACAATTTTATTAATTTGTTAAATAATGCTTAATCTTCATTTAATTTCATAAAATATTGAAAAGAATCGCACAAATATTGCAGAGATAATAGCAGGTGACTGGATCCTTCCTGCACTAGGGTCAAAAAACTCGCTGCAGTGCTGCAGGTTTGTGGCAGGGTAGCTTGAAAACCACTCAGTGGCAAAGAACCTGGAGGTGCTGGTCAACAGCAGCTGAACACGAGCCAGTGTGTGCCCAGGTGGCCAAGAAGGCCAGTGGGATCCTGGTTTGTATCAGCAAAATTGTGGCCAGCAGGACCAGGGTAGTGATCTCTCTGTACTCGGCATTGGCAAGATCACAACTTGAGGCCATGTCCAGTTTTGGACCTCTCAAAGACACTGAGGTGCTGGAGTCTATCCAGTGAATGGCAATGGAGCTGGGGAAGGGTCTGGAGCAGAAGTCTGGTGAGGAGTAGCTGAGGGAGGTGAGGGGGCTCAGCCTGGAGAAAAGGAGGCTCAGGGGTGACCTTATCACTTTCTAAAACTCCCTGAAAGGAGATTGTAGCCATGTGGGGGTTGGTCTTCTCTTGCAGGTAGCAAGTGTTAGGACAAGATGAAGTGGCCTCAAGTTGTTCCCACAAATGAAGGGTCATTTGAATACTAGCAAAAATCTCTTCACCAAAAGTTATCAAGCCCTGGAACAGACTGCTCAGGGAAATGGTTGAGGGATTTAAAAGACATGTAGGTATGACACTTAAGGACATTGTTTGTGGGTGGGCTTAGCGGTGCTGGGTTAACATTTGAACTCAATGATTTTTAACAACTTCAATGATTCTGTGACTCTAACCAGAATATAATAATTATAAACTTTAAACATTCATTTCAAAAATATAATTTTGATAAATAAATTAAGGAAGCATAAAATTAATAGGCTTGAAGCACAAGTAGATATATCAGAAGATTATTTTGACTAAACAGGGAATTCACAACTAAGTCTCAGTGCAAAAAATTATATATGAGGAGGTGGAAGTGAGGATAGGCCCAAGAAGAGGAATACAGAAACACTGCTAGAGTTTGAGGGGCAGTGTTAGGAAAACCAAAGCTAAACTCATGGTGAATCTGAGAAGGGGCATCAAGGACAAATAGGAAAGCTCCTACTGCTGTATTAATAGTAGAAGAAATAGGCAAAATGTAGGGCCAATGATTCAGTGCAAGCAAATGTAGAGAAGGCTGAATCCTGGGTACCATCTTTCCTTTTGTCTTCACTAACCTATTCTCTCAGGCGTTTGAGCCTATAAACAAATTTCAAAGAAGAAGAGAATTATCAATCATACACGATCCATCCATGGACCTTTTGAGAAATCAGCCTCTTTCAAGCCTATGGAAATCACAAGGATGCATGCAAGGTTTCAGTGGCAGCTGGCTGATGCCATTGCAAGGTTTTTGTTTTTGAGTTTTTAAATGTCCTCTGATCAAGACAGACAAATGTTGCACAGATTTTCTAGAAGGTAAAGAAAAGGAGTCCAGAAAACTGCAAGTCAGCCAACCTCAATTCATTCCTGAGTGAAATAATGGAATATGTCCTATTGGAACCCATTTCCAGAGATGTGACACAAAAGGTGACCAGGAAGAGTCAGCATGGATTTACCAAGAGCAAAATATATTTGACCTACCTGATTTCTTCCTGTAATAAAATGTTTAATCCTGTTGAAGACAGGAAAGCAGTAACTGTTTGATATCTTGCTTTTGGAAAGGCTTTTTATCAAGTCTCCTGCATGCCTCTAAACTGGCATGTTATGATCTACTGAACTACTAGATGAACTACCAAATGAACTGCTAGATAAGTGTAGTACTATTTGAATAGTTAACTTCAAAGGATAGTAAATAATGGTTCACACTTTGCCTGGATGGTGGTAACAAGTAGAGTGACTCAAAGGTGTATTCTGGGTCTCATCCTGTTTAAAATCTAGTGACCTAGAGAAGGACACAGAAGTAACCCTCTTCACATGTTCAGGTGATACTAATTTGGGGTTGGCAGTAGAGGACAGGACTGATATTCAGAGATACAAAGAAAAGCTGGAGGAATGATTAAAAAAAAAAAAACTATAAGAAATTTAACAAGGACAAATGTGAAGTCTTGCACTGGAGTTGAAATAAACCCTTGTGTTGATTCAGGCTGGGAACATTGTGAGTGAGAGCAGTTCTTCAGGAAAGGACCTGGTGGTCCTGGATAACTGTAGTCTATAAATGAGTCAAGTGTGCAATACAACAGGAAGGAAGGCTGAAAAGATATTGGCCTGTATGAAGAAAATTACACCCAATCAAGTGATGATTCATGTTTTGTTTATTAATCAACTCCACCTGGAATATATCTTCAAGTTTTGGATTTCCCAATACAAGAAGAAGGGTGATAAATAAAAGCAAATTCATTTGGTGGTCCTGAAAAGGTCAAGATTTGATCATTTGCACTGTGAGGAGAGGATGAAGGATTTAGGCCGTTTCAACCGGGACAAGAGTTGTTTTTGTGGGAGCCCAGCACCTTCAGGTAAATTACCACTCTCTTTATTTAGGAACACAGAGAATTGAGGAAAGACAGTGGTCATGAATTGAAATAAGGAAGTTCTGATTGAATATTAAGACATGAGTTTTCACTATGAAAATAATTAAGCATTGGCACATGTCACACCAAGAGGCTGTTAATTTTCAGTTCTTAGAGGTGTTCATAACATGACAACACAATGTCCTAAGCAATCCAGCTGTGGAATTCAGTACTGACCCTGCTCTGAACAGGGAGTTTGGACTAAGGGACCTCTGAAGATCCCTTCTAATCTGAATGACTCCATGACTCTTTAGTATTTGGGGATACTGAATATGCAGCTCTGTACAAAGAGAAAAATTAAAATAAAAAAATAGATTGCTATATGAAATTCTTCTGCAGCAAAAATATTCAGAGAGGGATGTAAGAATTGGAGAAGGATGATGACAGCAAATTTGCAGATGACACCAAGCTGAGATGTGCAGTTGTTGCAACAGAAGGAAGGGATGCCGTCCAGGGGACTGGGACAAGCTCGATACACGGGGCCCACATGCACCTAAGGAGATTGAACAAGTCCAAGTCCAGCTGCTCCACCAGGGTTGCAGCAGTCCCAGACATGAGTAGAGATTGGGTAATGAACTCATTGAGAGCAGCCCTTTGGAGAAGTATGTGGGTGATTCTGGCACAGGAAGATCTGGGTATGACCTGGCAATATGCACTTGCAGACCAGAAAGCCAACTGCATCCTGGGCTGCATCAACAGCAGCGTGGCCAGCAGGTCAAGGGAGGGGATTCTGCCCCTCTGCTCTGTCCTAGTGAGACCCCATCTGGAGTGCTACGTCCAGCTCTCAAGCCCTCCAAAAAAGGACAGATACAGATCTGTTAGAGCAGAGGCAGAGGAGGTCACAAAGGTGATCAGGGGGCTGCAGCACCTCCCCTATGAAGACAGATGGAAAAAGTTGTTCAGCCTTGAGAAGAGAAGACTGAAGACATCTCATCACAGTTTTAAGTACTTAAAGGGAGTTTGTGTAAAAGATGGAGAGAGACTTTTTGCACAGGCAGATAGTGATAGAACAAGAGGGACCAGCTTTAAACTAAAAGAGGGGAGATTTAGGATACAGGTTAGACAGAAATTCTTTATTGTGAGGGTGATGAGTCACTGGAGGAGGTAGTGCAGAGAAGTCATGGCTGTGCCATCCCTGGAAGTGTTCAAGGCCAGGCTGGATGTGGCCCTGAGCAAACTGATTTAGTGGGTGGCATTCTTGCCCATGGCAAGGGGCTGGAACTAGATGATCTTTCAGGTCCCTTCCTAAGCCATTCCATTACATGATTCTATGAATGTTAGCATTGTGCCAAGTAATAACAAGTTCATATGTGAAAAGCTTCAGGTTGAAAAGAAAAGCAAAATAAAAGGTCGAAGAGCACTCTAGGTGTTCTGGAAGAGAAACATACAATAGAAGTAAATTATGTGAGAATAGACGAACTGAGAAGACCTTGAGTACTATTCCAAAGAGTAAATCCTAGCAAATGTACATTATTAGACCAAGAGCTAAAGAAAATTCAAGGAAAAAAGTGTAGCAAATAGGTTTAAGATTTTTTTTTTAAAAAAAAAGAAGATATGACAAGCTATAGCTTAGAGAAGTGAAGTTTTGTTGGGGTTTTGTTGTTGCTGTTGTTTTGTCTGTTTTTACACAGACTTCTATTTGCTCATGAGACATTGAAGCAGCACAGAGGATAGGCAAAGTGCAAGTCCAAAAGATGAAGTATGTAGTCAGTCATGTTAAAGTGCTTGTAAACAAGCTCTCTGGAGAACAGTCTGAATACAACTCTACAAATTTATCAGTGCAGAGTAAGATATAAAGACTACGGAAAGGAGAAAAATATAATTCTAGACAAGATAAAGTCTTCTAAGAGAACTAGACCATTAAAAGATTATGCTCTTTTTCAAGCATATAGTTTGAAATATCTAAATATGTTCATTATAAAAAAAAGAAGGGGAAAGTGCTTTATCCTGGTTTTTTTTAATATATGAGACTATTGACTTTAAAATAGCAGACTAATAAATATAGTCAGTTACATCAGAAACTTAAAAAATCCTTTGGAATTGAAAGTATATAATCATAATACCAATTCTTTGTGATGCTTTGGCACTATGCAGGAATCACAGTTGCATTAGAGACACGGAAAGCTGAACGTGTCATAAGCCAATGTCTTTTGCTCAATCATCATTGCTGGGCACTTGAAAATACTGGACAATTATTTAATTAATTTTCCAAATTCACCAATGTTTTGGTCTAATTTAGATTCACATTAAGATTCTTTTTCTTGTGAAAATCTGTGTGGATTATAACTGTACTCCTATTTCTTCCAATCACAGTAGTAATTAGGAAAAATCATGCCCAGATGAAACTGTGAATGTAAGTACTTAATATAGATTTTTGTTACTTACTAGGTTTTCTGATAACATTGATAACAGCAGTAGGTAGTACATGAATATTTTTGAATGGGAAATATCCAGCTGCAATATTCATATCTGCTAACCAGGAGAATGTCGTATCATGCTTTCTGTGAGCTCTGCTCACACACAGTACCCTGCTGAGTGTTGTACTCACTCTGTATCTCCACTGCTGCTCAGAAGCAGAATGATTTTGTCCAGCGTGGTAGAAGACTGATTAAAAACACAGCCCTTATCAAAGCAGTAAAACATATCTCCAGATCTTTCCATTCTCTGTGGCTTCTGGCTTCTGCTCCTTTCTTCCACAGGAAAACTGTCTCACTCTAATTGCAGAAGTAATAGTTAAAATTTGGAAACCTATCCCTGAATACCGATTGAGTCCTTAGCTGCTCAAGCCACAGCTTAGCTGCTACAGTCAGAGCCTGACTTTTTCATAAAAATTGGGGTAGAAAATTGGCATAATAGGAGATAGGAAGAACATTTCCAGTCACAATTTAGTTCAAATGAAAATAAATACAGCAAAATTTTGTAAACAGTAAAATCACCCAAAAACTCCTTAGGTAATTAGGAATGAAGCAAGACATTCTGACCCCAAGTGAAGTTTTCCCAAGCAAACTGAGAATCAGCAGAATGTTGCCACCCAGTTATAAAATATTTTTATTCTATTTATCCTTAAAATGTCATCATGCAGATTCTTTGAAGGATGGAACATGAAGAAAATGAGTAATGTGTAAGAAGCGCAAACTATTTCCCAATCTTTTCCTATATACTATTTCTGAAAATGCCACTACCATGCTGAGTCTACTAATAGGATCATTAGCTCATCAAATCAGGCTTAGAGTCTAAAACTGAGAAATGAGACACACTCACAAAATATCTCTGAAGAAATAGCTAATTAGGTGGAAGATGGCATGGTGTGGGCTCTGAAAAAGGTCAAACTAAAAGTAAGGCTTATAGGGTTGAATCTTAGCAACCAAAATATACTTTTGAAATATGAGGAAACAGTATTGCAGTTGGCATTCACAGCCTATAGCCTCTCACATGTAAAGTGGTACCTGAAGAACCAGATATGAGACACCATGGGAATTCTCACCCTTGCCCAGTCTATCATACATTTCTCCAGGGGTGCTCTTTTCCATGTTAGCATTACCTGCCTGGCATACAACCAGCATCAGCCACTGTCTCAGAGACCCTTTCTCAAATTTTATGATTTTGTGATAACTCTAGTTGCTGTCAAGTGGAGCTAAGAATACAAACTTGAATTTCCTCATTGGAAAAAAAAAGAGGATGGAAATTTGGGGTAGTTAACAGAAAATGGACATTATACAGTGGGACTGGGAAAGTATATACTGTCCTCAGGGTTAATATTCTGGGCTACAGTTAGTCTTACAATATCCACCTTAGCCTGTTTCCAGTTGCAAATCATTTCAAATTTACACTGTATCTGTTTCTATTTATACATATGTATATGCATAATACATTCAAGAAAATACAGTCATTCACAGAAACGTGAAAATATTTGTTAATGAGAAATGAAATAAAATATTCCAAACATACGAATTATTTCAATACAGATGAGATGGCATAGGAGATTCAAGGAGCCCTATTTTTACTTTATTTCACTATAAAAATGGGTAGAAGGGGAGAGAAACCTAGCAGGAGGAAGGACTCATTTGCTTTTTAAAGCAAATGCGCAGAGGGTGTACAGGAAGCACTGGATTTTAATTGACTCCTGAAGGCTAAGATAAGGAAATAGGAGAATGATGGCTCCTGATCTTACCCATTTGTGAAAAAGTCAATTGGGATAAAAAGAGAAAGACAAAAAGAGAGGGATGTCAGTAATACTAGTTTCCATGAGACACTGAAATACAGAACAGACATCTGTGAGGGGCTGAGACCAAAACATGGACAGAAAGGTTTTTATGGGACATTTCCAAACCCACAGAATTTAAGGGAGGTATCTTTAAAATAAATATTCTCCTCATCTCACTGTCAGATTTGTCAGACTTTAGATTTGTATGGTTTGAGCAGGAATCCTAGAAGATACAAGTGAAATTTCCACAGTCAAAAAGGTGGACAGTAAAGTCTTGGAATTGCTAACTGAAGAGGGTAAAAATAGTAAGTCAAAGCCTCATATGTTTGATATTCACTTACCCGTAAGATAGCAGAAGAACCCACACTTAATTTAAACTAAATAGAAGTTGCAAACGGCTGTAGAGAGCCTAGTGCAACCTAACACATTTCCTCACTTTCATGAAGAAATGAGAAGAGACAGGAACATTGTGGGTATAAAAGAGCCAGAAACTGCCAGAAAACTTCCAATTCAATCCCACGCTGACATTAGCAAAAAGCAACAAACCCAAGCAGACTATAACAACCAGTTTATGATTGCACCTCTGTTAGAGCAGCTGGCAACAGAGCCACTGCAGTTAGTAGAGAAGCTGGAAAATGTCTAAGGATTGAAAAAGGCACAAGCACAATACTCGTATACTGTCACACAAGTGGAAAATTGTGGGTAAATATAAAAAAAGGCTGCAAGGAAACAGCAAGGCTTGTGAGCAGTGATTGACCTTGTCATCAGAAGTAGTCACAAGTACCTGTGGCAGGTCAGCTGAACTCTCAAAGTGGAAGATCTACATACATATAAATAACAACTACATCAATATGATTGCAGGTATGGTACACTGGCAAAACAAGCCAATCTGTACACCTGCAAAGAGAAGTCATTATACTGATATGCAATAAGTGGACTAATAACTGAGTATCTGCTGAATAGGGACCTATTTCTGAGTTAGTTGCATAGAATATATTTATGGACAGGAAGACTACTTGTAAAGTTCATGCCATCTCATGACAAAACAGACAACTCAAAATGGCCTTCATGCTAACCTACAAATATATGCTCCATTCCTGAAAAGCGGACTTTAAATTTAGTCCTTTTTATACTGACCTAAACTCTATGAAAGCCTAAGAAAAAACATTTAGACTTCCTAGAACACATTCAGTTGGCCAAACACAGTAGCCTTGTACCATTTGAGACTCTTCCAACAGTACAGTTAATGGAACCTAGACAGCTTTTCAGCTCACCCTGAGGAAAGCATGTAGGTCTTGATTCAGTTGGCCTCACATAAATATCTTATATCATTTGAGGTACATTAGCTTATATGGAATATCTCCTGACTGCTCACAGATGCAGCAGAGAATCCAGGGGAGTTTCATGTCCTTTTAGAGCTCTGAAGGCTGGACAGGGCTTGGTGGAGCATCTCAGGTCTATGGGTAACCAAAGCAAACTTACTCAGCACAAAAACTTATGAAGTATAACTGAACTCCGAAGCCCCAGAGTGGTATAATTATGTGTCCAAAACAGGTTGGCACCATCCAGATTACCTTCTGTAAATAATCTTTGGTCTGCTATATTTCAAAGCATGCCTGGGAATTATTCAGGTGAGTATTCTTGGAAATAATCTAAAACTAGACCAAGGACAATTTAATACTGTGAATGATTAACATCCAATACTTCAGACACCGTATTCTCTCTAATTTGCTCATGTAAATGTATCTAGAGGCAGCCACCTTTCTGTATTCCAAGGGCTAAGTCAACTATTTGTCTGTTAACTGTTATAGGAGATTAAATGTTAGTTCTCATGAAGACAGACATATATATATGTATATATATGCAGTTTGTGAACAAGTAGACTTAAACATTGTAATAAAAAGTATTTCATTGCATAAAATGTGTCAGCCCCTCCTATAGCAGTCTAGATGAATTATTAAAAGAAGAAAAAAGAAAAATAAGCAGAAAGCAAAATGCATAATGCATTTCCTCAATTTTGATAAGGAGATGTATCACTGATGGTCATGATTGCATGTCTTCATCATACAAAACTGCTTATGAAAAACCAAAGAAATGAAACATGTTTTTGGGCTTTTTTTAAAAATTAAAACGATGAACTAATATCAGATAGAATTTGGTATAGCATGTGACTTTAGGTGTCTGTAATCACTTGATACACACACAATTCATCAGAAAAGGAATGTCAATCAGTTGTCCTTACACATGAAATACTAGAATTTGAGCTGCTGTTTAAGTATAATTGAAAAGAAAGCTTTTCCAGTAATGTGGAAAAGTTAATCTTTTTTTTGTTGAGCAGAGAGTTCAATACACAAACAAAAATCAGACACTTCTGAAGGGAAAACTGATTGCACTTAAATCCTAAGTACAAACCTTCCAGTCAACATACACCAATAAAAACAGATTATATGAGTCAAAAAGATGCTTACAATAGCAATTTCCTTTCCTAAGTTTTCACTTAAGAAACTAACATCAAAGGAGTATTTGGAGTTTAAAAAACAGCTTCAGCTGCCCATTGACTCTGAGAGATTACAACATCATCTACTTCTCAATCACAGCAAGTGCTGACGGTCTGAAAAGCACACAGCATTCCTTTGTGATGTGGAGCCTATAAAAGAGTTTGATGATATGGAAGACAAATTGTTCTTGGAGATGATTCCTTATTAGCTAAATTGTAACTGCTTAGAAATGCTGATGATGCAACCTTGAAAATTAAAATCACAGGTTTTATAAAGCTTAAAAATCTGGAGTCTTTTGTTAATGCAGTGAATTCAGAGCCTGATCATAGTTAAAACATATTGTAGGATTAGTATATGATAAAACCCACAAATGTGAAAGAGAGAAATGAGACCTGAACAGACTCATTTGTTCTAGAGACAGAACACAAACCTATTCCTGACAGTTATATACCTATTCAGTAAGCCACCATGAAGACAACAAATCATTCTTATTCAGCAAATCAAATTTTCCTTAAAACCCAATTAAAATGAAAAATATTGAATACATGGCAGTAGTCTTGTGAGTCTTCTGTAGCCTCCAATGACCATGCACATCAGCAGCTCTAGACCATGCATTTACAACAGCTTGACATCATAAGAAAGAGGAAAACTTAGGAAAAGAAAACCCCTTATGCAAACCATTAAAAAGATTTAATTTTGTATCACTCCAGCCTAATAGTACCCTAAACTACATATTCATGTTATTAAGTCAATCCCTGTAAAAGTGAGACTTGTCTTTCTTAACTTTATGTGTCTGAAGGCTGATTTTAAAATTTAAGTGTCTAGGCTCTATCTTGGAGAGATAAAAATTTATAGTAGATCATTTGTTCCAACTATATTACGATAGAATGGGATGACTTCTGATGGCATTTAACTCTTATTTTTCACCATGACGAGAAGCCTGATGACCTGCTTATACTAGATGCCTAGGGTATAAAGGTGGCCAGAAGTTGAATTTCCTTGTCACATGTATTTGTAAAAGAAGATTAAAACCTTTAAGTTTTATGATGCATTTTCTTGTCTTTATTATGCAGAAAGAGCAAGAGTACTGTTTTCTTGAAAGATGCTGCTCTTGGTGGTGCTGCCATATGCTCTCCAAGCATTCCGTGGGTGGCTGGAATGCTTGCCTGGGAACTGGGAAATCTGAGCTTAGCCAGACATTCTCAGGATAGTGTAGAAAACAACAGTTGTTCTGGATCATTGAACCTTTCCCCTCAGACGTTAAACATAGTCTAAACCTCCAGAATTCATGGGCCCAGAAGAACAAGCCATTTCTCATATTTTTCTTATAAAGGTTTTCTAAAGTAAAAATGTATAACCTAGGCTTGGACATGGGGACCAGAATTCTCTTTCTTTTTCTGATATTACTAGTTGATGGATCACAAATATTAGAATTCTGCATTTGTGTTCTCCTCTTAAAAGGAAGCAATATTTTTTTTAAAGTAGCTTCTAGAAAACTCCAATATAACGTTTAGATGAGCAGTGCTAATACCTCAGGAAATGTGCATGTGCCTGTGGCTATAGTAAACAGCTTCTTCAAGTGGTGAATCTCTGTTCAGTCAGGTAGCATGCAAAAGTGCTGGACTGGGTTGTTGCGAAGCTTTCTGTTTGGTGAAATGATATAAGGTAATAACAAAGAGAAAAGTAACGTATTTCTCTACTCTAAAACTGTGAAATGAGGGTGAAGATATGTGTCGGTAAAGGCACAGTAAAGGAAACTCTCACACCTGCTAGGTTCAGCAGAAAGAGGGAAAAAAAGAAGCTTTATTTACATTTCTCATACTTTATAGGGTTCTCAATTCCACAAGGGATTGGAGGACATGTCACTTCCTCCTCAATCCCACTGGAGAAAAAGGATGCTCATCAAACTTTCTCTTATCACAAAAGGAATGAAAAACAGAAAATACAGTTGAATAAACATTGGCTATTGTTTACATGAAACTGTGTGAAAATTCTCTGACTCCAATGTTATAACCGAAGGCTTAGCAAAAAACAGGACAACAAAGATAAATATGTGCATATTGCAGAAAGAAACAGAAGAAACCTATCACTTCAAGTGGACAACACACCCAGTTTTACTTCATATATGTGAAATACACCAGCTAAATGCAAACTATTGGGCTCAAATTAAAAATCTTCAGTTAATTTTATCAGGAAAACAAAAAAACCCAAACCAACAAAACCAACAAAAGAAACAATCAACCAACCAACCAAAACCAGCTGAAAAAACCCAACAACCAGAAATCACTGACTTAGACATTTATTAGAGGAACATTGCACGCATCAAGAGAAATGTATCAACCTGAACTACATTTTCAAAGAGCAAAAAAGGATTTCTTGCTGTTTTGGTGGCAGAGGACAGTGCAAGTCCCACTGACCTGAACTATTTAAACCATGTTCAGCTTTCATTTGTGACTCCTCAATTCTTGCAAAACTTTAGTCATAGGTTGAATCCACCTGTAAGTGTGGATTTTCATTGAAAAGGAATACAAATCAAATAAGTTTACTGTAGATAGGAGAGCAAGGAACAATGGCATAATTTTTGTTATCATTCTTACTGAATGTCACAATAAATTTCAGCAGTCAGAAAGAGAGATACCCCTCAAAAGGACTATGGGATTAATTCCATATAAGAGAAAAGGAG
>VYXC01000922.1:152355-205728 GCA_013397175.1 Platysteira castanea | reverse complement strand
GAAGGGAAGGGAAGGGAAGGGAAGGGAAGGGAAGGGAAGGGAAGGGAAAATAAGCCCTCTGCTTCTCCATCTTTTTGGTATTAGAAGCAGTAACTTCAATCTTGAGGGGAAAAAACAGTTTAGAAAGCTTGGCAAGTACAAGTTTAACTGTATAGCTATAGAATTTGCTACAGACACAGAATGCAAAACCTGGCTTGTCTCTCATCAACAGAAGTTCCTGGAGGAATGTTTCAATTAAATATCAATAAAAAGATTTTCTTGGTGTTTTGCCCTTTAAAACATATTAGCTGTGTCAAAATATCATTGAAGGTAAAACAAGATAACTTTAAAAGCAGCTTTTGAATCTATGTTTGAGAAAATTTTTAGGTCTGCAGTCCAGGGTCAGCATGAAACAGCAGTACAAAATCTAGGGTAACATTTGTGAATCCAGTATGTTTTGGAAAGAAGGATAGAACACAACAATAATGAATGTCTCAAATTACAGAAGGATAATGTTCAGGCTGAGTACCACCTTTTAATTTGTTTTGTTAATTGTAATTACCATATTAAAGTTCTTATCAAAATTTAGGAATCTTAGCAGTAGAAATCCACAAGGACAGTAATACAAAGGAAGAACTATATTACTCTTTTCATATCCATAAAGTCCTTGGCCTGGCAGAGCAAATGAGCAGCAGATGCTAAAGATATATCTTGGGCAAAGTGACAAAGAATGAGTGTTCAAAATATCTTTCTATAATTCAATTCACAATCTGAAATTTACATATTCATTTAAATCTATGGTCATACCATCCACAAAATGTTGGGATAGCTAATTCTATTTAAAGGATCTTATAGTATCTTAACAAAATCTGTCATGTGAAAACAGCCTAGCCTGCACATGTCATTTCAAGATAAACACATTCCAAACCAGGAAATCAACATGTCTGATGAATTTATTAAATAAACAATTTAACAAAATCAAAGTATCTTTTTCATTGTCAAAGGCAAATTATTTCTAATTCCATATCTAGCCAGCTAACCAAATTTCCATCCATCTCAGTTTCTCAGAAGAGCAAGTTAGTTTGAGAGGAGAGGCCCTTGCATTGGAACTCAGTCATCTGTAGAGGATAAATACTGAAATTATTCTAACTCAGGCCAACCAGCACTTTCAAATAACAGGTGTATTTGAGAAGACAGCCTGGGCCAGGAATCAATCTCATTAGGCACTTTGCATGTGGCCACCCTCTTTCAGAGGCTAAGAGAGATTAGTAAAATGAATGTGCTGTAATTTTGCCATTTGGTTTTAAGGCCAGAAAGCAAACCTTGGCACTGCTTAGTAATTAAAATAAACATATCCACAAAACATAGCATTTTCTATTTATATTCCCATTGTTTTCACCATTGCAAAAGTTCTAGATGCAAAAGCATCTATGAATTTTTTAGCAAAAGACTGTTCACCTCATTATGTCTAGACTATAGAATAGCTCTGCATTAGAGAAGTGGAGTTTGAAAGTTTTCAAGGAATTTTGATAAGTCAAAAGATGTGGCATGTGTCATATCTTCTTGACATCAATATCCAAGTATTTCAGAAAGGAAAAAATTCTGTTATGAAAGTTATTTACACATTATAAATGGTGGGCTTGAAGCTGATCTAAGCCAGATATGGGTTTAATAACAGTCTCTCTTAAGAGACATAGTCAAGTGATTGTAAAAGTACAAAGAGGTTGAAAATATATATATATGTGTATATCTATCTGAAAAACCCAAAGCCAGTCTTAAAAGTATTACAAGGCTTCTCAGAGAGTAAATGACTCCATCTGTTCTGCCTTTAAAAGATCTAAAGACTTAAGAGGTGATAGAAGAATGTGCCTCATTATATGGCCAGGGAACATAAAATAAATATTCTTATGTATCTTTGACTGCAATGGTAGAAAGCTATCAAGTTGCCTTGATTTCCTCAGACTCAAAAGACTGATACTCTGGTATTGCTACATAATGGAAAAATAATCTTGTGGTTATGCAAGCAGATTTTCCTCAAGTCATAAATTTAGAGTTCACAGCTAAAGCAGTTTGTAAGTTTTAATTAGTCTTTTTTGAGACAAATCAATGCATGAACTTTTGCTTATAAGAGGAAACCCTTTTTTGATAACACACGTTTCTCCCCCTTATTAACATCAAGAGAACAAAAGAGAGAACAAGACACTAAGAAGCAAGTTCACGTGAGTTCTGATTCTGAGACAAAAACTATGGCTAAAACTAGTGCTAGATCACTGCCGACAAAAATAGGGCCAAAAAACCCCACCAAAAAACAACCAACCAACGCACTCATACACAAAAAAAGCACACACACAAGAAATAAAACAAAACAAACAAACAAAAAAACAACCCACAAAAAAAATCAACCCCACCACACTCCCCCCACTTCCCCAAACCAACCAAGCAACCAAAAAACCTTCTAAAGAATCACCTTGCCATAAGAAAAATAATAGTACTACATAAAAAACTGTGGTAACTGAAATAAGGTCATGAAAGCTTTTAAAACAAAATTGAAGAAGAGTGTAAATGTCTGATTTGACCAAAAAAATGACTGTTAAGACTTCTAACAGACCCTATTAAGTAAAGCCACAGAAGCATGGTCGCACTTAGAGAACCTGATGAAATTCTCACCTCTACCAAGGGAAGTGGAAAGATTTACGCAGGAGTTCTGGAGATGTTCCTTATGTTTTTATACCCCCAGGATGAAATCTTATTTCTTTCTGAATTTTAAATAAAATTCAGCTTTTTATCCCCAAGAGTCCCCAAATCCATTTTTGTAGCGTTATCTTGGTCAGCTCTCTCCCATCCCCTATTCATATGCTAGATCATTCTCATTTGAGAATCGCATCTTGCCCTTGTTCCTACCAAATGTTGCATTTTTTTTCTGAGAGTTATCTCTCTCTCCTGTATTAAGATAATTTTGAGCTTTATTTGCATATCCCAATATAGTGACAATCCCTTTGACCTCAGTTACTGACAGATTTGATACATCTACTCCTTATTCTAATGTTTATTCATAAAAATACTGATGAATGTCACGCAAGATGTATCTTGGCAGAGACTATTTTGGCACAACCTAATGTTCTACATATGAACTATTGAAAATTGTTCTCTATGTTCAGCTTTCATGCTGCACTAATATTATGCAAATGATGTTTCCATTTCTAACTTTTAAGAATGCTGCATGGGAGGAAACCAACCAAGACTAGTCCAAAAAATGAAGATATATGGCAACAGGTTCATATGAAAACAATAACATGACTGCCTCTCCTCTTCCCACAGTCTGTTACCCTGCTGTCTTGGGGCCTTTATGATGTGTATCCCCTATCGCCTGCTCTACGCCCAGACCTGAACCCTGTACCTTTAAGAGAGAGGAGGGGGAAGGCGCTGGAATTCCTTTGGCACTGTATTCAAAGCAGAGATAGCTGCTGCTGCTGCGGCAGAGCAGAGGAAAGCACCCTCCTGCTTTTCAGCCAGCTCTCGGCTCTGCTTTCCCGGAGAGAGATGGAGAGTTAAAGTTTTTTTTTCCCTTCGGCTTTTCCCTTCTTCTCTTCTGGAACTGTTTGGCAACACCAAAACATCATCCGGGAGGCCCGGAGGGGCCCAAGTTGACCCAGCTCCGAAGAGGAGAGAGAGAGAGACCACACCCACAGAAAGGACTCTAAAATCTTCCCAAGTTTCTCTCCACAGCAAGAGGTTTTATTATTTAGCATTATTCTCTTCCTGCTGTAGTGTATTTGAACCACAATAGTGTGCCCCAGCCAAACCATCTTTAGTGCTGTATAGATTTAAGATTCTGGTGTGTGCTGTATGGATTTGGGATTTTGACACTGTGAAAAATGCTTATACCATATTTGCTATCTTGTCTACAAAAAGTCCTATAGAAAATAGTAAACATTGTGGGAGCCCAGGAATGGGCTGTAGGCAATCTTGACCCTGATGAATTACAGCGGTGTTGAACCAGGTGTTTCTACTGAGGACCAGAGAGCAGCTGAGCCTCGGGGAGGTGCCTCATAAGAGAGGGGAAAGGAGCCCAGGGGAGGGACAACTACTGCTGAGAAAGCATGCAAGCAGAACAGGAGAGGACTACTATAGAGAAAACATGCAATAGCCCGGAAGAGAGAGAGAGACTAGAGCAGCACTACCCAGAAAGAAAGTAGAACTGAAGCAGCTTTAGGTGATAGCAGCCTCCTTTGTAGCCCTGGACTGAGATTTGGGAGTTTTTTTTGTTTACCAACATCTTCCCATTGTGCATTGTGTCTGTTAAATAAAGAGGTTTTTTTCCCTTTCACTTTCCTCCAAGGAAAATTCTTTCCGAACCTGGTAGGGGAGAGACGGCTGAAACCTGCCTTCTAATAGAGGATGTTCATTTTCAGATGTTCCTCCAAATTTATCTAAAACCGGGAAATTTATCTAACACCTGCTATGAAAAAAAGAAACAACAACTGGATTGTTTTGGTAAAAATTACACTGGCTGTTATTCACCTTTTTTTAATTATCCAAGTACCTACAAATTGTCTGAATATCCTTGTGCAGCATTTTTCTAGGAAATTAATAAAGCTGTTTGACTGGTCTCCATTTCTACAGTTCTTCTTTATCTCCTTTTTAAACAAGGACATTATATTTGCTTTTTTTCCAAGCCTTACAAGATCTAACAGAATTCCATGGGCTTCCAAAACTAACTGCTCAGAGGTCTGGAATTTCATCACCATCTCCTTCTGTCATGGAATTGTTGTCTCAGAAAAGTAAACAAACAGTTTTTAAGTAAACAAACAAACAACATGGCCTTCCATCTTAGGCAAATCAAACTTTAGACAGATAGACACTATGCACCCAGAGCATTATCTTCACATAGAGAAAGAAAAGAGAAAAAATAAGAGCTTTCAGTCAGATTCAGGCATTTAGGTTACACATTGAGGAACATTTCAAGTGTACCCCTCAGACAATTTACATGGATTTTTTTGCAATTTGTAAGTTACAAAAAACAACCAGAGGACTGATGGGTCCTGCTATTTTGGCATGATAGAGTAGGAAGACCCGGGAAAGAGTAACACTGGACGTTTTATTAAATGGAATGAAGAAACTCTTTAATTAACACAACAAGAAGAAAAGATAAAGCCAGGAATGCTGGACCTAACACCACCAACAAAACTGGAATAGAGGTGCAATTTGTTTAAAATACATTTGACTGTATAGTTCCAGGCAAGAGAGCTTCCAAGGTGAATTTTTATAAATATGTACATATATATTTAGTTACATACAGACTTCTACATGTTTTTTATATCGCATTACTTATCTTCTAAACAACACAAGAAAATATGCTCAAATTCATGAAAAAGAGAGATTAGAAAAACAGGCAAAGTCTTTTGTGTAGACTCATTTTTGTTTGGTATTTCGAAAGGAGTGGAAAACTTGCAAATACTTGGAGTCTGGTTACTCTTGTAACCTTGTCCAGTAGATTGACTGCAATGTTAGAAGTTTGAACCAAATTACCTCAATCACAATGAGATTAATTTTTCTGTTGTATGACACTGAATATTTCCTGGTATGTAAGAAAAGTTCAAAACACCATCTGCATGAATCTTTATGCAGAATGTATTTACTGTCAATTTTTACTTAATTTCTAGAGGGATTTTAATATTAATTTTATTCTACAATTATAAATAAATACCATAATCACCAGAAGAAGACCGTTCAAATTAAACAAAATAAAGAATGCAGTTGAAACATGTTTACCGTTCCATTTTTATGATACATAATTGCCATATTCTTGCTAAAATGCCTTGGGATAACTTAAGAGACCTCTTTAAGAACAAAGGTCATTAAGCAAACTAATATATTTTTGAGTGTGCTACATAAGGTGGCACAATAATAGGAATTCACAGAACAAAGCCTTAGGATAAGGAACCAGAAAAACTTTTATCCTTGAAAATGTCTTCATTGCACATTACAAGGAAAATTTCAGTGCATCATTCTTTAATATTCAAGCTAAGCAAAAAGATCATTAGAAATGTATTGAAGATCTTAGGTCACACCTGGCTGCAAAGTGAATGCTTAGGCAACTTATGAGCCTTGTAATGGAATGAGCAGAGGAGAGAAAGCAGTTATAATTTGGATTTGTTTTTCTGTTTCTCTATATTAGAGCTGTGAATTAAATGACTATAGCTCCTAATAATCCAAACATGTCAACATCTCCACAGCCCTCTGTGTATTCTGAGGTGAAGTGGACCATAAGAATAGTCTTTTCTATGTAACCAGATATTTCCTTCAAAAAGAGCTATAAATGTTTCAAGTTGTTGTGTGACATCTTTGTGTTCTTTGGGAGGTGATATGCCAGTAATTTCTGCTTTCTTTTCAATGTGGTGTGTTCTTTGAGAGTGTGACAGTAAAAGGGGATCTGTAACATTAGGGCAAGCATGCCTATACAGAGGCACTTAATGATTATTATAATCTCCTTTACTCTTTCTTTTGTCTTGTTGCTTTTGCTCATCTCTCCTCTTTCTCATCTTGTTCAGAAAAGAAGGAGTTCCTCAGCTTGTTGAGACCAAGACCAGCACACAGAAGGAAACTGCTTTGATGGGGTGCAGCTTTTGATAGAACAAAAGATAAATTGGTTTCCCTAAAGAAACTTCTGAAAAGTGGATAGTCTTGGTCAGTAAAATTCTGGGAAAAGAATGAGCAAGGGTCAGTTCTGAAGTCACCAAGTTTGTTTGGTATTTTTACAGGAAGTTAGAAAATTTGGCTGGTTAACAGAACCAGATGTCTTGAGCATAACTGCCATTAATGCAGTTCTTGCCTTAATGTGCTTACTAATGGTCCTTGTACTCTCTCACTGCACTGCCAACTCCAAAAGCTCCAAAATAACTAGTTTTTCCAGTTTGCTTTTCCTTAGGGGGAAGACTTTGGGTTTGGGAAACTATGAAGTTTCATCTTCCCCTCATTATGAACTCTCTCTGATGACTCTGTGTGTAGGAGTTTGAGTAGGGGAATTAAAATTTGGTTAATTAACCCAAAGGCAGGAAGGCGTTCATATCACCCAATTCACTGTGAAATTTCCCTCTTCTCAAATTTTAGTGAATTCACCAACATATCACCCCTCCTCTAGGCCTGCCAATGACACATTCCCTGTACCCACATGAGGCACTTCCACCTGTACATAGCATATCCCTCCTCTCCACTCCAAATGATTGCTAGTTCCCACCGCACCCCCTTTTCTCATTTCTCAGTCCTGGGAAACAATGCCAAGAGTGACAACAGCTTTTTTTTCCCAGACTGAGGTATCAGTTGAAAGTAAAGGGGGTTAGAAAACAACAGCACCTCTATGGAAACAATCATATCTGCCCAAGATCACAGAGGGAAAACATTCATCTCAAAGCAGCTGGTTCATGTCTTCAGCAAATCTGAGAAAAGATTGGTAAAATTTAGCTACACTTCTAATAAGGAGTCTAGCAGAGCAGGAGAACTCTGCTCTAAAGGCACTTAATGCAGGAAATGTTAAAATTTTATTTAATAAGACATTAAATAGTTTTAGTTTAATACTTTGAGTGTTGAAAGAGGACAAAGTGGAATTGAGTTTGAATGCATAGGACCAAACACACATACATATATGTGCATACGTTTATCTGATGAATGTGCCTCTAATGTTTCTTCTCTAAATTATTCCTAGTCTCAATCTTATTGCTGAATTAGAATAAAAGGTAAACTTTAAGCCACAGGGTCCCCAGTCTTTAATGCAAAATGTCTCCACATCAGGGAAACTGAGAATTAAATGAACGATAAAATTCTTTCAATAATATGAAAATGACATTAAAACTTGGAAAGACCTTGAACAACTAAGATACTTAAATATTATCTGATCACAAGGAAAGGGAGAACATGATGAATTCTATTTAGAGATTTATGTGGGTGGTAGAAGCTTTATTCTGTTCCTATTTGTTGAAACAACATATTCGCATCGCTATATAATTAGTGTTCTCCCTTGGGATATTGTGAGTAGGTTATATGGATCAACTAAACATACCCTTTACAGAATGAAAGGGATTCTTTTGCCCCTTAAACAACTAGGGAAATCAGTCTTTAAGGAGGAAACTTTTAGTCTTTAACTCTGTAAGCTTTTGTGCCAATCTAGAAGAATTTACTCTTCTAAGTAGCCTCCAATAAGTACTAACTTGATGAAAGATGCTATTTTTATTCTCTCTTAAGGCAATATACTTCCTGGAAAAACTACATGATTTGGTGTGGAAAGGATCTACAGTAAATCCACTCTTATTATAAATTAACAGCAAAGTGAAATTCATGGCTTTGAAATTAAATTTTGAGAATATTTAAATTCTTGCTTTTGACATCACATGATAAAAAAATTCTACAGTGAATATCTTTAGGAATCAATGTGCTATTTAAATTTTTGCTTTGTTTTAAGCCTCAGAGGACAAATATATTTGGCTGTCTGACTACAAAGAATTATCATGGCTTACATATTTTAGAGCATATTTTTGGGCCAAGCTGTAGAAGAACTGAAGAAAACCCCTTCATTTTCAGCCATTAAAATTCAGTGTCTTTCTGGATGTGATAGAGATTGACATCTAGTGAAAATAATTATCCAGTACTGAAAGCCAGATTAAAGTATAAAAGTGATTTTAGCTCTGGCTAAAATCCAGTCCCCATCTTCAGTTTTCCACTGGATTAATGCTTTAGAAGATTCTTTTCAGTCTCCTCTCTGGATGTACAACTAAGCAGTAGTTTATTTCTGGTTTGTGGAAAAATATAAGAATTTTTATTATCTATAAAAACAGAAATGCCAAATAGAGTCTAATCTGGGGCTTCCGAGCACTGATGAGATCACCTGGATCAGGTAAATGATAAATGTGACACACTTGGGCAACATCTTCTCTTTGACAGCAGCATATGTATTGGTTCTTCAGGTCAAGCTAAAATAGTTCCTTTCGTTCTGGAACCTGAAGGTTGCTGGTTCCGTGCCTCTTGTGTGTACACGAGGTGGCTGGAGGGGAAGATCTGTGGCACACACTGATGCTGTGCTCACAGCATGTGCTCGGAAAGGGAGAAAGAAGCCAGCCTGCACTGCAATTTCTTTGGTAACCATATGTGTATATTTATGCATATACACATACCAAATATCCATCTGTCTATCTGTCTGTCTGTCTTTATTATCTAGAATATCAAAGAGGTATCTTTTGTTCCTCAGTATTAATCCTCTGACTGTTCCTAAAATGCAGACTATGCCTTGACACTATAATAGTGTATGAGCACTTTTCAGCTCATTCTTGCTATTGTTACTGTATTTTAAAAATCATTGTGCATATAATTGCCCAGTTTTGCTCTTTTTTATATATGATTATACTATTATAAAATCCAATGAAAAATGGGTGAACTGAAAAGGAAAAAGAAACCAATTTAAATTAAATTTTTTAATTAGATATCTAATACTGATAGATTACATTCTTTTTAAATACAACACTCAACAAAAGAAACAGTAAAAATGCAAATATTGTTTCTCTTTATAATGAGATTTCTTTGCACACTAGTTCTTCACCTAACCCTAGAGTTGCCATAGGCATTGCAGTAGCTTACTTGCAGTCCTTCTCTTCTTCTTATTGCTTTCTTTATCAAGCAATGCTAAGTGCTTCTGAATACTTAATGTTAAAAGTTATATTGTTTACCTCATTGGATTTCAAGAGAATAAGGAATTTATTTCATGTGGTAGTGATTTGCCATTTTACAAGACTAATTTCCAAAGTTCTCAAAGCACTTTATATCAGTAAATTTAATATCTTTTCTATCTTTCCATCTTCATTAAGCACTATTAATTTAATTTATGCATTAGGTAAACAAGAGCAATATCCATCTCTGAAGCCATGTTGGACATGAAAGGATATCCAAGAAAGGATATGCTTATTTTAGGAAGTAATTTGGAGTGATTCAAGAGTGTACTTCAGATAAATTTACTCTGGTCCCTTGATCCAAGCATACCGTCTGGATATTTCAAAGCTATCTCAATGACTGGACATTATTTCTTTCCCTCTGTTCTCCATTAGGGGACAGCAAACTTTATTCACCCATGCAGAGAGAAATTTCTCATTTATTACCTTCTGGGAGAAGTCTGCTTCCCATGTACCAAAATCATTTTGCTAGCCAAACCAAAGCAGAGAAATGGAGAAAGCTGAAATACCTCAAAACCATGCATCCATTCTGAAGCAGGTCTCTAATGTTGGTGTGGAAGCAGCTGGAAGACATGTCCAAACCAGAGTAGAATTAAAATACACCTCTCTGAGGCTCAGACAGAAGACAGTGATTCCCAGTTTGCAATTACTGAATAGCAACACAATAATTGGGAGTAGGCTGTGATTGCTGTTAAAATTACAATTAATCAGCCAGTGAAATAAGCTTCTAATGCAACTGAAGTGGTTTGAAGTTACCAGTAAACATCTTCTCCACTCCCCACTTAAACCCCTGTTAAAAAAAAGAAGTCCAACACTTTTGCAGCAAAGTGCCCAACTGATATTTGTATGAATCATCTGCTATTGCCTCTTTTCTCCTTAGTCTTTTTATTACTAGCCTGTCCTCAACTTGAACTCCTTTAAATAGGATCTTCATCTGTCCTTCCTGAAAGCAAAGCACTTAACACATACAGTGTGCTACCATAAAGAAAACAACAAAATAGATGACATTTTGGATCTAGAGCCAGATATGGATGTTGCCATTCATTCCACAGCCTGATTTATCGCTGCAATCTTTGTATTGCACAGTGCCATCAATGTTTTTCTTATATACAGAGGTGGTGGAGAATTTTCAGAAAAGACTTTCATTAATAATTGAATCAAGGTTGGTTTGCTGTATTGCATGAGGTCATATGATTGGCTAACACATGGACAGCAGCTGAAGAGGGGAAACATTTTCAAGATTTCCAAACATTTTCTCTGTAAAAAAGTATAACTCCCTTGCAGGTCTCTAATTATGGAAGTTCCTGACACCTACTTAGTAAACAGAAGCAGTGCCATGGTATTAAGGTGACCCAGCTACACCATAAATGCCAGTTAGAGGAAGCAATCAATTTCCAGTTAGTCCAGTATCTGAAAATGATTTATCCAACTTTCCGATGAACATAAGGAAGTTCCAAGCAACAATTGCTTGACAGAAGGAAAAGAAGATGTATCTCAACTAAATGGGTAGGAAGAATTCAGTCAGCTCTTAACATATTATTTGCAATCTCATTTGTTTTTCAAAGAAGTAATGTTTATTTAACACAGTAGCATTTTGCTACATGCAGTGCTAATGGAGGTTAAATAAAAGACACAAGGGCAACAAAATCCCTCACTTACTTTTCACACAAGGACAAAACTGCTATGTGAGAGAAATGCAGATTAATTTCCCAATCCTCATAGTACTTTTTGACACCACTGGCTATGGGTTACCTCTTAAGGATTTGAAGATTTTACTAGACTAGACTGATTTAGATTTGGATAGGTTTAAATCATACTTGTCAGTGTGCTATTAATTTTTAACCACAGTCATTTTTCCCTAGACCTGTTAATATGCTAGGCAGTCCCAGGAAGCATAAAACTTTGACCCATGCTCTCCAGTATTTGCATATAGCACTTTCTGGAGCTGCTTTATTCTGTAATCAAAATTCTACCTATCTCCTCAACAGCATACAGATATGGGAATGCACAGACACAGATAAAAGGCCCTTCAGACTGGCCATATGATTATCAGACATACAGTGTTTTATGCTAACTGGTCTTTTCCTCTTCAATTTAGATGAAACAAAACTTCAGCTTGCTGCTAAACTTTGAAGACAACACTCTCTCTGGAGGTGCAGTGTGGTGGAATATGGTTTTTCCTTAAAACCCACCAATTATTTTTATGTCTTTTCTGGACCTAGAGATCTCTTTGGGAACCACGTTAGTCAGAAATAAAGTAAGGCTAAGATTACTGTTGCCCCACCACAACATAAATCTTTGTTTGAAGCCTTTCTGACAACCCGTTTGGGAATGAATGCAGCCCCATCTTTTCAGAATTTCAAAACAGATCACTACACAACCCCAAGCTGTCTCAAGTTTTCAAGCTGAGACAACTTTGTAGAAATAATAGAAGCATTTCATTACCATTGGTCTAACATTGAATTTAATTTTTAAAAGCTCGATAAAATATACTTGCAGGCTTCAAAACTGGCAGATTTTCATTTGAAAACTCCTGCATCTATATGATCTTCTCCAGAAATGCTAAATTTTATTCCCTGCAGCTATGACTCATGTTAACTAATCAGTGGTACAAGGTCCGTTGAAGGCACCTGTTCTGAGCTCTGCAAAGGGTTGGTCAGTTTAAGAGCTTAGCTCAAATATCTTTGTTGGAAGGAGAACTCTTTATTACCTAAAGGAACTTCAGTGAATGTGTGGTGGATTGACCTTGGCTGGGCACCAAGCACCCACCCAGACACTTGTCTCTGGATATGTTGCAGTGGGGTTAGCCTGCAACCTTCCCTGAAAAACAGCTTTGGCCCAAGGAAAGAATCAGGAATAATAATCTTGACAGATGTTCATAAATGCTCTTTATTTTCTCACAGCCTCATGGCTGGGCCTGGCACAGACTGGCTACAACAACTCCCCGGAATCATGTGAACACCCACCTAAGTACAGGATTCTCTGGGCGGAGTTACATTTGAAAAGACCAGTGAGGAACAGGATTTAGACACGATAGCATCAGGGAGCTTGGGAACCCCGTGTAACCCGACCCTGCTTCCACTCCCAAGGCCCATCCGCCCCAGGGGCACCTCCACATAGATAGGAGGAGAAAAATACAATGAAAGACTTGTGGGCCAAGATAATGACAAGGAGATTATTTGCCAATTATTGTCAGGGACGAAACAGTGTAATCTTACGGAAAGTAATTTTCTGTCACTCAAAGCAGGATAATGAAAAATAAAAACAACCCCCTTTCTTCAGCTTCAGTCCAAGCTCCTCCCCCTGATGAGAAAGGAGGGGACACTTGGGGATACAGTGTTGGTCTTCCCAAATCACCATTGCATGTGATAGACNCTTGTGGGCCAAGATAATGACAAGGAGATTATTTGCCAATTATTGTCAGGGACGAAACAGTGTAATCTTACGGAAAGTAATTTTCTGTCACTCAAAGCAGGATAATGAAAAATAAAAACAACCCCCTTTCTTCAGCTTCAGTCCAAGCTCCTCCCCCTGATGAGAAAGGAGGGGACACTTGGGGATACAGTGTTGGTCTTCCCAAATCACCATTGCATGTGATAGACCCCAGCTTTCCTGGGGATGTCTGAATACCTGCCTGGCCATAGGAACAGGTGACTGAATTCCTTGTTTTACTTTGCTTGTACACATGACTTTTGCTTTACCAATTAAACTGTCTTTGTCTCAATACACAAGTTTTCACTTTTATGATCCTCTCCCCCATCCCACTAGGAGAGAGTGAGTAAGGCTCTGTGGGGCTGAGTTTCTGACCAGGGTTGAGCAATGAAAGTCTGCTCCGCTCTTAACCTCCCTGGAGTGCCAGGGAATCTCTGCTCTGGTGTCTGAAGCACCTGCTCTCCCTTCTGCACTTTGTTTCTGAAGGGCTGTTCCACATATTCTCACTCTTCTCTCAGGCTGCAGTTGCTCCGCTGCAGGTTTTTCCTCCTTCTTAAACTCATTATCCCAGAGGTGCTACCACCTGATGGTCACTGGTGAATCTGATCTTGGCCAGCAGCAGGTTCATCTTGGAGCTGGCTGGCATTGGCTCTGTCAGGTATGTGGGAAGCTTCTGGCACCTACTTAGAGAAGTCACCTCTGTAGCTTCCCCACTACCAAAACCTTGCCATGCAAACCCAATACAGCCCCACATCTGCATTTGTGAGACTTGCAGAAAGGAGACTTGCAGAAATGCTGCTGAAATAGTTGTAGCTCTGGACATATCACTGTACGTATGCGGTCGAGACTGGTAAGAGTAAACTGCAACCTCAAGCAAGACCTGTGCCAATCGTTTTTCACAGTCACTTGGGAAACTATTATAGAAAAAGAAGGCAAGAAAGATTCCTGCATGGGAACTTCATTTCATCCATGGAACTAAACATTTATCCTAGGATACCTGATCAGCCTTTACTCTCTATTAGCCTACCACTGCCCTCAGTTTTCCTTTCCTCCATAAATCCCTTGCTCTGGCAAAGAAATGTAATCAAAGAATAAGAGAACTGTAAAGAATTCCAGGAAAGAGCTTTTTTTCGACCCTTACCACTCAGATGATTGTTAATTTTCTGTTTTAAAAGAATCTCTTAAAATAGATTCCATATAATTCTCATGCAGTCTGACCTGATGCTTGTCCACATTTATACATTTTTTTCCTTTCTTTGAACCTTGGAAAACTATCAGTAACTTTTCTCTTTTTAAAAATTCAATTTAGTTTTTAACTGAAGAATCATCAATTCCTTAATATTCTCTTTTACATACTAAACAAACTGTATTTTCTAAATAACTTTCTAAACAATATTTTTATTCACTCCAGGCACCTTTTTAATAATAAAAACAAGGAACAGGATTCAAAAAGTATTTTTTCCCCTTATTTTACATATTTTTTTAAAATTTCATTTCATTGCCTCCTTCATTCTTAATCTCTGACATTTATTATTTTATGAATTCCTATCCAAATCGGGCTTGAATCCTCCTTCATAGTTTATATCTGACATATTTAAGACAAAATATATTACAAAATAAAAGAGGAGTCAAGTTGTCCTCATTGCTCTTCTAAGCACCAAAAACATACAAATAATTATTTAAATGAGGAATTATCAAAATTATTATTAGAAGCTATTATTTCAACCTTATAAAAATCACTCTTATTTTTCTTAGTACCACGATTATAAGGTTCCACAGTACTACCTTTACAATTAAAATTTAATATTTTTCTTCCTAAACCTATATTATTCATTACTGAAGGTTTTATCTTTACAAAAATCTCAGTGGTTCTTTGATTTCTGTTCCACAAAACTTCATATTGTTAAAATTAGAGCAACTTGCTTTCATTTCTTTCATTCTTTGACTTGGTATTTTTGTTGGGTTGGGCTTTTTTTTGAAAACTCTCTGGTGCAAAAACTGTCTCTTACTTTGTCTGTAAAGTACATAGTAGAAGAAGCATTAATCCCACTTGAGGATTAATCCCACTATTGTTGTGTTGCCAGGCACAAATATTTTAGCTCTAAAATCTCCAATAAAATTATTTCTCTTGCTACTGTCTGTAATATCTATTTCAGGGAAGAAAAAGGAAAACTCAAAATCCAACAAAAAGTAAAGGTAACTTGGTAAAATGTTCTATCTTTCATTTCAATGGTCAAAAATCAAAAGATTTATTCTGATAGAAGACAAATGGTTTGGGGAAATAGCAAATGCATGTGAAATATGGCTGAAAGCTCTCCTGTGAGAGGCTAAAGAGGACACAAAGCTCTTTAAGTGTGCGAGGGGAGCACTTTCTGTGCCATTAGTGCTTGATTAGATATTATAACAGATAATGTAGGATAAAATTAGACTCTGACAAGAAGCAATTGAACCCTGAGTTTTGACAGTCATCTGTTGGACACCTTACCACTTTTATCCTTAGGGCCTCTTAGATGACACATAAGGATTTTGTTCCAGTGGATAATTATCATAAGTGCAGAGTGAAATGTTATGCCTTTTTCCAAAGATGCACTGGTTAGCATAAGCACTGCCACAGGGGAGGATTTTGGGGGGCCTGATTTTGTATGCTGTACAGTGCAGCAATTGTGGTCTTTGCTGGGACATAGGAAAAATACAAAGGTCATAATATCAAGAGTCTGAAAAGCAGAATAGCCTTCAAATCTTGACGTGCTTCATTGGTAGACAGTTTTAAGCTTTCTAGCACAGAATCGAAGGAATAGCTGTTGGGTTAGTCTTGTCTTCTATGTACAATAATTTTTTTTTGACATATCAGTGTCAAGAGTCAAGCAGTGTCTCATCATGAAATGCTTAAAAAAAGCAAAGAGGATTCACTTTGGAGTTTAAAAAGAAAAAAAGACTTTTGGTATGTGACTAAACATGATGTAGCTTTTGTGAAAAGCAGAAATTTACCACCTTCCCTGGAAAATGTGAAAGTCATGGGCTTTGGTTGCAGTCTCAAGTGAACTTTGCCCCAGGGGTATCCCCTGATGGTACTGTGACATTCTGCCTGTGACAATCACTTCCAAATTACAGTAAAGTTGGATGAGTCTCTTTCTCTAGTGATATAGTCAGCTGCCACGTGTTCTGAAACAAGTGGATCAAAGATTATTGAAGTGTTAACCAAAATCTTGTGTGTGAGTTGTGCTTAGTTTTCATATTTTAAGATTTGGAGTCTAGACAATGTCTAAAAGAATAGGTCTGTCTAGGATGTTAGCAGTATCTATCCAAAACAGCTTGGCATAAAAGGTTTAAACTTCAAAAAATTAACTGACTTTATAATATTACTGTCATTTGGGAGATTTAAATATCATTAACATCGCTGTGTTAAATAAAAATCCCAGGAAAATTTCAGTTTCACTTAAGGCTAAATTTCACTTAAGGCTAAATTTAATCTCTGTCTACACACAATTGTTGAATTTCTCTGTCATCATAAAACAAAGAAAAGCAATATAAGAATTGATGAAATGAATTTTTTCTAAATTGCATGTTTCAAGGACGAGGGTTTCTCTGACTATTTTGCTTTATAATGGTAAAAGAAAAATTATTTATGTAAAAACCCTGTAGTTTATTATTGCAAGGAGTACTTAAATCTTAAGTCTGAATCTTAAATCTTAAATCTTAATCTGAATCTTAAGGGGATTCAGAATAATATTTTAGTGGTTGGTTGTTGGGGTTTTCTTTTTCCCTTTTTTATATTTTTTTTACTATTTCTAAGTAAGGAGAGAGCCTTTGACACCAGGAAAGTCTCTCTGTTTTCTGTCATGGGAGAAGGAATATGCACACAACTTTGGATGCAAATTTCTGACTCTGAAACATAATCCATATGGATTTGTCCACAACTGCAAATTTGCCTGGTCTGTCAAGATTGAGGAAGGGCCCACAGGGAGAGCTCAGGTTCGTAGTCTTCCCTTTCACAGGTTGATAAACTGAAACCCTCCTGACCAGACCATGAGTGGTTTACAAAGGTCATATTAGTGATCTGTGGAGAATAGAGTTAACACTGTAGTTATTTCTACCTGATTTTTATTTTGTATTCTGCCCAACATAGGTGTTTATTAAGACAAAAGGTAAATTCATACAACAAAAAATAAATCGCAATGTAATTTTGCAAGGTCAGAGTAATGGGGAAACTATTAGAGGTGAATTCATTGTTATTATTCATTTCACTTCAAAGTTAAATGTCAGTTCCCATGACCCAGTAAATGGAGTGTAATTACTGAAAGTATATAAATGATATAACAGAAAAATCTGACTCCTGTAGTTGTTCTAGGGAAAAGGTTTTTTTTTCATACATCTAGGTGATTAAAAAATTGAACTCCTGGACAGCAAGATCAGTCAAATTACTTCCCCATCTCCTGACAGAAAAAATACACTTTGAGGGGTCTTATTAAGCAATCTATCTCTATTGAGCTCATTAAGTTCTGGACAGCTAATAAGAATATAATAGAATCTTGGATGTCCTCTATAACATAATCTGACAAGTTGAAGCTGCATTCCAACTTCATTTGGATGGGCAAACAATGAACCATATGCTAGTCTCAAATTCAGCTTAGCTTCCTTTTTGTTTTAGTAGGACTTGTGCATTTGTACAGATAGCTAAAATAAAAACCAGGGTTGCCAATTCCACTTCATTCTAACCTCTCCTTTTTCCTTGTGAATACTAACTGCGACAGTTCATCTCACTTCTCACTCTACAGAAGACTAGAGCCATTTTGTAAACCATGCTTGTAAACACCTATGCACAAAAATGCATTTTAATGCATAACAAGAATTTGGTTTTAATCTGACAAAATGTAGTCCTTAACTATGTATTCATGAACAACATCTACTTTCACCATACATGCTATGTATTTCTATACTTAAATTCATGTCTCTCATTTACAAAGTCCTGTTACAGAAAGTATATAGGTTTAATCTTTTCTTCTGCCCATTTTCTTCCTGTTTTTAGAATATGTGATGCTTTGGTCTCTTGCACCTTTCTTTTTCCTATTGGATCAGAGATCAATCCTGCTATATTTAACCCTTATTCTAGTACCAATCTACTTGGTAATAATGCTGTCAGAAACCAAACATTTAAGTCACCAGCCAGTTCTCCTGAGTGGCTAAGTCAGTTTTTTCAGGTGCAGAGGCCTTAATAGGCAGTGGTTTTCAAGGGCAGGAAGCAAATAATGTTTGCAGCTTGTACTGACCTGTAACTCCTCAGCACAAATGTTCATATGCAAATTCATAGCTGTAAAAGCTTTTCAGATTCCAAGACAAGTCTGGAGAAGACTCAAATTCCCCCTTACAAAGTGAGAGATTATTTCCCTGACTAACAGCAAAATCCTTCTGCTTTTCCTGAAGAGAAAGAGCCCTCCCTGCTCCAAGTGTGTGCTGTGCATTTGACCTTTACTGTTAAAACCATTCTCCTCCTCCCCTTTCCTTAGCAGCAAGTTCAAAGGCTGAGGCATAGAAAGCTTTCCCAACCACCGGAACTGAGCACTGGGTTTCCTCAGCTCATCCTCCTCCCCATCCAAACAGATCTGAGCTAAGTGAGCTCAAGTATGACACTGGGGAAGAAAGAAGTGCCAAGAGGTCTACAGTCCTTGTGTTGCTGCAAGACCTCTGCTACTATTTTAGCTACTCTCATGATTAGATGCCCTGTATTGGCATCAGATCATCTGAATGTACCTTTCTGAGCTAACCTTTTTGCAATGGTGATTAATCCTTGGGGTACCTAAAGGCATGAAATCCTAGATTAGGCTGTAGGGTGTGTGGAGAGAAACTATTTACAAAATCCTTCCCAATAAAAGCATCATTCAGAGGAAGAAAACTGTCATCAGAAGTCATCCAAGTTCCCAGTAATGTCAAGAGGATAATAATGAACTGAGAGGTGATACAAATAGAAGAAAACTTTTAACAGAATTTTTAAAAATTGAAATTTATTTGACCGTAATAAGATGAGACTGATATCCTTCTTAGGATTATATTTATGGGTTATTGGAACTGAATCTAACTGGAAGACTCAACTTTTATTATCACTGTTAAGCTCATCAAGCAGATCAAGAAACACACATTGGCTGCAAAAGGACAGAGGAAGGGAACTGGGTGCTACTTTGTTGTATGTGCTAAAACTTCAGTATCACCTGTAACAAAATTTCTCTTTTTCCACAGTTGTCCTTCAGCCATGTATTTATATTCACCTATCCTTTCAGCTATATAGTATTTGTTTTCTTAGAACAAAATTCACCTTTTCTAGTGCTTCTAACCTGGGACCAAATTAGAAGGAAGCACCTGTTTGTACAGCCCAGCAACTCAGTGAGCATGTCAGAGCTCAGTGTCTGCTTCTTCCACAGCAAAGTCAGGAGCAAATATTATTCCCAGAGATAGAACCTGCCTTTGTTGTTCTTTTGTATCCTTGTTTATGTCCATTTATTTTGCTTTATCTAGCAGCAGATATTATCAGACTTCAACAGCAAGATTTCAAGTTGCCCTAAACTCTCTTTTTTTTCTCCCTTCAAAACAATAACAGAAAGACAGCAAATGTGACCTTTGAATCCTCTTAACTATACATGTTCATTGCAGAGGTCGTGAGATGCTTGTTTTCAGGCAGTACCAGCCAAATTAGCCTCCCTGTGCTCTACGTGAGTGTCTATACTACAGGACCATACTCAAATACTCTCCTTGGGGCTGCCCATTCTTGTTCACTCCTTTGGTATTCTGGGGACTTACCCTGCCTCAGTTGCACACGGAGGATATTTGCAGAGAATTTATATTTCAATGCTGGATCTTGTTGAGATTCACCCTCAGGATCCATCTTGACTTCTACATAAAACCTGGATTCACATCTAGACCCCACATGTCGTTTTTACCAGTTTGGGGTTTTTTTTCAAATCAGATTATGTAGAAGTCTCACATGAAGAAGACTGATGGTGGAGTGCCAGGGCAAGTTTTAAGCATGAGTACCTGCTGACCTGAACAGCCTGAAGTCCACTGACACAGATGTCAACTACTATTCTTTCCCAATTCATCACAAAAGGTTTCAAAAGTCCTGCTGGGAGCTATCAGGCCTGTGTGGTGTCTTCATGGTGGATTGTCAGCTCAAGAGGCAGAAGAACCCAGCTTAGCCAGTTAGCTCAGATGATTCCTTCAAAAAAGGTCATGTGAGAGAGCTTTGTGTGTAGATGGGAAGAAATTAGAAACAAATCTAGCAATGATGTGAATATAATCTTCAGCTGTGTCAGGCAGGGACTTCTCTGAGCCTGAGAAGAGAAACACAAAATGTTGAAAGTAATGAGGAAGGATCATAGAATGCTTTGGGTTCGAAGGGAACTTAAAGATCATCTAATTCAAACCCCCTGCCATGGGCAGGGACACCTTCCACTAGATTTTATGTGGTAGTTGGTTTCACTGATACCTCTGTAAGAAATCTACTACAAAATGATGCTCCACAGCTGAACATTCATGAGGAGAATCATTGACTTTAACCAGATTATCTTTTCTTTTTTCAGTCTATCTTTAATCCATTCTACATTGTCTCCAGCCTAAGAATATGAGTATGAATTACTTTTTATATTGTTTTGTTGTTGGTTTTTCTCCTTTCAGCATTCATTTTGCTATCCTTAGAGAGGAAAAAGTATTTATCCAAACAGCTGCTGATTCAAAAGCATCAGATGAATCCCCCAATTCTACCTGCTCATGCATGCATATAGTGATATAGACATAGAATCTGTCATGCAATGCCTCCTCCTATCAGTGTGCTGCACCCAGTGAGGTGTGACTGGACATCATGAGCATCTCTGTATGATTTGACATGATGTATCACCCCAGCTCTGCTGTCTGCAGTACAAACCACGAAAGATTCAGGTGGCAAAAAAACAAACCACAAAGACAGAACTTGGTAGACACAAAACAAAGTGGTTTTATTACTTTGTCACTACCTGAACTTAAGGGCATGGTTTGCTGAGAAATCAGAATGCACATTTTCCTCTACTTGAAACGATGAAATGAATCATGCAGTGGTTTGTCTTACATGACATAGTCTCCCATGGTCTCCTGGGAATGTCAGCAGGCTGAAAAAAGCACTGGGATTTTTCACAGGATGCTTGCACTTCTGAGGAAAAAGAGCTTTACATCTGCTGTACCCACAGCCCTCAACAGACTTACTTGATCCTTGGTGCTGCGGATGCCCAGAATATCTAGCAGCATTCCTCTCCCAGTTCAGACAAATTTAAAAAAAACCAAACTCGATGTCTTTCCTTCTCCTTCTTCCCTTACATACCTCCAGAGGATAACAGCTTTAAAACCCCGTGTTTTACAGTAGAGAAGACAATAAATGTCTGCTTTTGAAATAAGAGCTGCTTTATCTTACACAAGTTTGAGGAACACATGCAGATTTCAAGATTTATGCAGGATATATATAGAAGACCCATGTTTTCAAGAGCACCACTGTGAAAACAAGAAAAATAATGGACAAGCATTTCCAAGGAGCTCATCACTATGATAACTGGCAGATACTGTGCTGAACTATCGACTCTCATCACCTGATTTACCTGAATTTCTACTGCAGTGTTAATACGCTTTAAAAGAAAAATTCACATTTAATAATAAAATTATTTTAAAGGAAACATCATGTCTGTCTGAAACCTTAGAGTTTATTAACTGCATTATAAGAAAGCAATCATGTGCATGTTAGTAATTTTTCAAAATTTTAGTATTGTTGAAGACCTCTATATCAATTGAATTAAAATCCTTGTGTATTATAAAATTAAGCTAGTATTGTCAAAGAAAATACCTGATGTAGGTAGCTGCCACCTATGGAAATTTCTGACAATTCCAGGTTAAATGCCTGCTTGTTGCCAATTATGTTTCAAACCGCATCATGATTTTGGTACATATAGCTCCTCATCACTGACCCCAGCAACCACATGGGATTCTTTCTTTTTGAGAATCATGAAGTCTAATAGTCCTATTATCTATTTATGAATATTTACATTTTAATTCCACACATTTGGGGGGAATTTGGTTTAAGTCACTCATTCATCTAGGTAGCTTAATCAAAAACTGAATTCTACCCTTTAGGTCTAATGCAACCTCATCATCTGCTGTCAGGAGCTGTTCAACAGTTCATATGATTCAGAAATAATACATTACAAGATCAAAAGGTGAAGACTATGTTAGAACTGTCTTCCAAATGGAACTCCTTTGCGTGCAAAATTCAGACATTAAACGTGCCTTCATTTCTAAAGAGGAACAAAAGTTACAATCTAAGGTTTTCCTGCAAGGCACAAAGTTTCAGAAAACTTTGCTTCAAATGCTCTGAAGCATTACATTTTGATAAGGTAGAAAACTGCAGTTCTGATAAAGTTGAAAAAGTTGCTTCATCTTTTTTTTACTTTTACTATATATTAAATGATAACATAAAATAAATGTCAAAATGAAATGTTTTGACCTTATCAAAATGTCTCATTTTGGTAATTTTCCCATCCAGGTTTAAAATTAAATTGGTACATTCTTGAAAACATTCAGGTGTTGTTAAATTGGCATTTTCTTCTGGCAACCTCTTACACTGAAAAAATCTTGACTAGCTCTTGTCAACAGACTCTGCCAAATACGGCAGTTTTCTCCTGGAGATCTCTGTGCCTCTTTGTTCTGTTTCAAGCTCTCTTTGTGAGGCAGATTAGCCTTCACTGAAGTAGCTGAGCTGAAATGATTTCTAAACCATGAGTATGGAAAGGTGAACTGTGGCTTGTGCTGCCTGTGTTTCCATGTAGCTCCCAAACTGGGGCTATTTCAGGTGATCAGTGGTGTGACAGTCATGCTGGGTGGTTTTGGGTCACTAGTTTTGGATGAAAGAAGCTGGTAGGAGCTGCAGCTTGCAGCCACCTGTCTATAGCCCAGCTCCCTGTGACGGGTGGTCAATGCCATCTCTGCTCTTTTGTATTCGTCCTTCCCTTGAGCTCTCTGAGCATGTAATGGCTCTTGACAACTCTTGTGGGCACCTCCAAGTATGATCGCTGCTGGCTATGGGTTCTTCAAGCTGTTTTACTGTTCTACCTCCCTGAAGGACAAGAGAAGCATAAATGATCAAATGTGGTTTATTTAGATGAGGTAAATAATTTACATTTAAAATATATATTTGTTGGTTAAGGAAAAGTTATAGTCAAAGCACTTATACCTGAAATTCTCTTCTAAGGACTCTGTGGCCTGGGCAGTTAGATTTTCTTCCTAAAAATTTGCTAATTTGATTTTGTACCGTCTTGTGGGACCCAGAAAAAAACCCACAAAAGTAGCATAGAGGGAAAAATATGCAAAATCACAGTCAAGTACAGAAAATATTGACATCAAATAAAACCATTGGCAATAACCAATGCATCTCCCAGTGCTGGTAGGAAGCTAAAAATCTGTCACCAGCTAATATTTACTACACAAGACACTTTTATATTCCTGTTCGTTTCTAACTTCTTCACTCTACTTCCTATCTTGATTAAAAGACTATCTTCCATCTTCACAGATGTTTCAGTTGGAAAGTTAAAACTCCTGCTCCTGTGAAGACAAGATTTACAATTACATTAACTCATCTGTAAATAGCAGCAGAGGAAAAGGTAAAGGAAGGAATGATAGAAAAGGGGACCTGAAGAAAACTCTTAAGTAACTTATGTAGTGGTTTGTATCATGTGGACAACTCAATAGATATATTTTCAGCAATAACTTTTTTTAATTGTGTGCAGAAGACATCCTAATCATACGGATTTCTCCTACCTGGGCCTCTTGCAGAAAATAGTATTTTAAAAGATAGAAATAATTCCAGTTCAAGGGAAATACTAAATACTAAAACCAATCCCTTTTCCCCTTCAGAATCCCTTGTTTGACTGCAACAGGACAAAAACATATTTGGGTCTCAGCACTGGCAGAGATGGGAATGAATGACAATTTTATTGATACGCGTACATTAGAGACAAGTGATGCATAATTTAGATTCTCTCCTGGCTTGTTGAATCTGCAGGCAACCATGCTTTCTGTTGCATTAACATTTTGATTGAATGAGCTGGGTCAAAACCATCACTTTTCTCATCTAGAGAAGGAAAACTGTTTTGAAGCCAATCATCAATCAATGTATGTAATCAGCCTTTTTAAAGTATCTTGGGCTTTACACATAACTCTCTCTGTCATAATAAAATCCAAGTATCAACCTATTTTTCATTCAATAGTCATAACACATATACAATAAAGTGTTAAAAGGACAATAAAGACTTGAAATATGTTTTGCTATTAACAAGATTATTGAAATGGATTTATTCGAAAGGTTGCCCCACTTCAACTCCATGATCTTTGGTATAATAATTAATTTGCATATAATTGTTTATACAGTATTGTAAGGCATAATATCATCTTGCCACTTTATTCATTTTCTTGAAGTTAATGGCTTTTAAAATAAATCCAATAGTTAAAGAAAATGTCACTAATATCAACCAAGTATACCTTCCAGTATAATTTAATAGTCATTGACACTCTATAAGCCATAAAAGCACTGTGCAACTCTCTTTTAACAAGATACTGGTTTTTTGCAATACACTGAAACCATATAAAATTATGCTGGTGGCAAGTACCAGAGCAGTAAAGGTGGTTAGTGATTACATAGCGACTTTCATTTGTCGTGTTTCACCAAGGATATCCAATTTGACACATGGGAAATGAAGACACTAAGATTTGAAAAACTTGACCAAGTTTACATAGTGAATCAATGACTGAGCCATTTCCAGAGGGAGAAGCTCAGTTGCTTATCTCTGCGCTCTCATCCCTTCATCCTACCACCCTCAGTGTGCAACAGTTTTAGTATACCTGTTCTACTAACTGGAAATTGTCTGGGGCAGTATCTGGTTTGTGGGTGTGATTAACTCTGCCAAATATATCAGGATCAGACTTGTAATAAGCACAATGCCATCACCTTGTTTTCTGAAGAGTAATAGTGAGGTTTATATGCTTTATACAACCATATCATGATTATCAGATTGTATTTGTTGTTAATATAGATACCAGCGTAACATGATTTTATCTCTACACAAATTTTTGCCCAAGCCATAGTGAAGGAAACATCAGTTTCCGGTACACTCACATAAGCACTGTGTGCCTAATTTCAGATTCCAGTTTTCTTTATGATACCTCTGTTGGACCAAATCGCTGCTTCCTCTATAAGTGTAAGTATCAAATAATATCTCATAGTTACAGGAACTGGTGAAAACTAACTTATGAAATCATAAGACACACATACAAAATGTATGTTCAAATGTAGCATATTCACTTTTAAAGAATAGTGTAGGATCAAAATATCATGCAACAGAAAATTTGTGGAAAGTCCAACAGCCCAGGACAATAATTTTAAGGTCTTTGAACCTCATATGGCATTACCTCTTCTCTTTGAACTCACTGCAGAAAATGGTTCTAAAAATCTCACGTAATGTTCTGTTCTCTGCCATAAAAAACCTGATTGCTAAATGGAATGTCACTAGGTGTATTTCTCACTGTAATTGCAAATCAGAGAATTTGCTTGTGGTAGTCCCTGAATCTCTAAAACTTCTTCCAGGTCAAAAGGCAGAAAGTAGACACCTGATGGCTTCCCTGCAGACTTTGGATCCCCATCTAAACATTTACCATTTGTAGCTCAAAGAAGTCTCATAAATACTCTAATTAAAAGAGCTTTAAACATACAATAGCAAATACTAAATGTGAGATCCTACCCTATCACCCTTGTCAGGTGAATATCTATATCCTTGGAAAGCTGACAGAGCCATTACTTGGCTATTCAAGACAGTAATCAGATTTTCTGAGCATCAATCAGCAATCATGGAGTCAGGAACATTTTATCATGAAGTCAGGAATACAGAGGGTTTTCATAAGCTAATCAGCAGGCATCAAATAGACAATCAATCTAATTAGTGGCTCACATTTGCGTGGCAATCACAGCTGCCAAACCTAGACGACAAATTTCATTAGTAATGAAATCTGAGAACTATGATGTGTGAGACCTATCATCAGACTGGGATTGTGGTTATTTTAAAAGGAGTATCATTATGGTAGCTGGGGACATTTGAGGAATTTAATTCGCACTGTGGACTTCCCAGTCTGGTGTTTCTTTTTTGTTTTCAGAGTAAATCAACACTCAGGGTCACAGGTTTCAAAGAGCTCATCTTTCATGGTAAACAACAATTTCAAATAAAGTTAGCATTCAATATTTAAACATTTCTTTTTTTTCCAAAATGGAACTGAACCTTTTGCAGCTCCTGATTTCCAAGAGTTCTTTGAAAAGTAGTAGGCCAGAACTAGTTACACCCAGAGTAAAATCATAGAATCAGTGAATGCTCCAGCCCTCAGATGATCTTTGTGGCCTCCTCTGAACCTGCCCCAAAAGGTTCACGTCCTTCTTATGCTGGAGACCCAAGAGCTGGATGCAGTACTCCAGATGGAGTGACAGTGGAGTAGAGCGGAAGACAGTCATCTCCCTCAGCCTGCTGCCCACACAGCTTTTGATGCAGCCCGGGATGCATTTGGCTTTCCGGGCAGTGAATGTGGTTGCCAGGTCACACTGAGCTCATCAGTCAACATTCCCAAGTCCATCTCCTCAGGGCTGCTCTCAATCCATTCACGGCCCAGCCTGTTTTTGTGTTTGAGTTTGCTCCAAAACAGGAGCAGGACCTTGCACTTGGCCTTGTTGAACTTCGTGAGGTTTGCATGGTCCCAGCACCCCAGCCTGTCCAGGTCCCTCTGGATGGCATCCCTTCCCTCCAGTGTGTTCATCACACCACACACCTTGGTGCCATCGTCAGCCCTTCTGGGGGTGCACTTGATCCCAACATCCATGTCACAGACAAAATGTGAAACAGTGCCAGTCCCAGTCCTGATCCTTGGGGAACATCACTCATCACTGGTCTCAACTTGGACATCAGCTCATTGACTGCAACCCTTTGACTGCCACCATCCAGCCAATTCCTTATCCACTTAGTGATCCATCCATCAAATCCCTGTCTCCCCACTTGTGCCAAGTTCTTCTACTGCAGTAAATATTTCTAGAGCTGAAAATTTAGACACACACATATGTGTCTAAATTCATGCATAAATTAACCATCTACAAAAGAAAAAATAACCAACGGAATCAAAAGGAGAAAATGTTCCTGACATGCAATATGCCACTTACTGAGACAAAGAGAAGAGAGTAACTCCATCAAGGAAAAGTATTTTTTTTCTTGAGGAAGCAGTGCCTCCTGTCCTTCAAACACAGATATTTGCTGGTTTACTTTCCTTGGCTATATACCACACCCCGGTCTTCAACAGATCACAAAGTGAAAGGAGTTGCTTTTGTCTTGGAGTAAAAGGATTATCACGAGTTCTTCTTCAATCCTGTTTTACTAAGACTTTATGCTGTAGCTCTGTGTTACCATTCTGACCTCCACTCTCAACAGCTAGTATGCACTGATTCTCCTAATCAAGGAGTTGGAAATGTCTCGTGTCCCTGTAGTCTGAGAAATGAGAAGAAACACCTGGAATTTCAGATTATTAATGTCCTGGATGTTGCAGCTGTGGAATGTAAAAAGTGATAATGACCTTGAGAAGGACTCTATTATGATGCTGTTTATGTATTTAAGTTCTACTAACTCTGTATAATACTATGTCACAGCCATATTCACACGTAATCATGGAGCCTATTTTAACAGTGGTTCATCTTTTGGCATTATACTCGCAGAATAAGTACTTGATATACACAGAAAAGAGAGATACATATTTAGGCTACTCTGTAAAATGCAGTTGAAGCACCCTTATGAATCAGCATTGAATATTGGATCACTACCTTATTTGAATGTTCACTGATTTTGACTGGAACTGTCCCAGATTTCACAACACAACTAATCCAGCTGCCTCTAACTACCATCAGGATTAACACTGCAAGGAGCACAATGCTCATCATTATCTTAAAATAAAAACAAAGATTAATATACTTTAGTTTAATCACATACTTACTGTTAAAATTATAATTGTAATGGAAAAAGTCAGATTTCTATGTTAGCCTTAACTGAGTGTTAAAATCAGACCTATGTTTAAATCAAATTTAAATGGATGGAGACTGCCACGAGGCTCCAATGATTTGAGCTGATCCAAGGTTTCCTAGCAAATTCAAGATGAACCTTCAGTCATTAAATTCCATGTTTTCTCATCTTGTAGTTTAATCTTTTATGGCACGAGGTTGCAATCCTGATTTTAACAACCTTTCCGTACAAATGCACAATATTAAAAAAGATGGCAGAAATACAAAATATTAAGTAAAAGTTGCTGTAGAAGGGAATATATAAGCAGCTTGGATATATTTTTTTTCTTTCAAACTAAGAATCACAGCGTGAATTAGACTAAATGCCAAGAATAAAGTAACAGCTTAAAATGAACAGTTGAAATTAACAGGTGTTACAGCATATGCTAGATTTAACTGCCAAGTATTTCACACCTTCATTAAAACCTTTCATGTCAAATTTAAGACAACGTTAAAATAAAGACAAAAAACCATAACTTAGAAATGAATAGCTAATTGTTAAGTTTCACAATCAGGATATATGGTGGCAGAGAAATTCTCAGCTCACTTTGTGTAGGAATGTATTTTAACTGGGAAGATGTTCAACCAGAGTATATCACACTCGATTTTAATTCAAGTGACTTTGTGTTTAACCTTTAGAAAATAATGTAACCTACAAAGCGTTTCAGTAGGGGAGGTAATGGAACAACAATGCATTCCTGTTTCATGGGGATATGAAAAAGGCAAAACCGACCAAGAAGAGTGAGATGACAGACTGAATCCTGAAACACCTGGAAACCTCTATCCCAGAAAGCTGGCACTGCTTTTGCTAATATCAGCCACAGGTTCTCCACTTAATTTGTAAGGTTTCAGGGCTTGTCAGGATAATGTTTTGTTAAGTTATCACAGTAGAGGCATCTTTTTCTTCTGACCAAGCGGCTATGCCTAATTTGCTTTGGTTTGCTTTCTTTACTGTATTGTAGAGTCTTATTTTCATAATGTGAATAACAAGCAGTTTTTCTGTGCAGAACAAGGTTTTTCTGACTCTAATAATGTCGTATAAAGGACTGCAGAACCATGATGAGAGCAGAGACTTTGAGTAGTGGATAATATGTACAAGAGTAATTGCATAGGGTTTGGCACTAGAAATCCCACTTCTATTAACAAGCCACTAACTGTCAATTAAAGAAATGCAGACCTGTAGGTGGACCATGTTGGTCTTAGGAGTAAAAAAGAAAAAGGAAAAATACTATATAGCTTACAGAAAAGCCACTATAAATAATAAATTCAGTTGTAACATGGAATTACAGACCATTTAAGAAAAAGCAAAATGTACAAGAGTTTTAGCCCACGTGTAAAAATAACAGCAAGTGGATTCTGGTTACAGAGCTAAAAACCAAGCAGGGAATGGAAGGGTGATCATAACTCCAGGAAAATTAGTAGAATATAAGAATAGTGTGCATAACAATAATAACTTTATTATTACTATTGAGACGTTTTCATCATAAAAGTATTCTTTCTTTTTATATAATCATTAAATCTGAGTTAAGACTAATTCTTAGATGAGGCCATTAAGATTTCATTCACACAATGAATAGTTACTTGGCTTTATGAATAAGGAGTGTTTCCTCTTTGCCCACAGAAACCATTTTGGTCATAACAAACTCTGAGCAGAAACACAGCATCAGCTCACTGAGACTTGTTTTGTTCCCCCATCCATGGCAAGATCTATTTGAAAATTCCACATGAGTTTTGTTCCTGGTGAAATCATCACCAATGAATTTTTAAGAAAGCATTCTCTATACAATAACATTCTCCCACAAGTTTTTATTTATTTTGGGGGTTTTGTTCGTTTTCAGAAAACCAAGCTGTTAAAAAGACCTAAATCAGTGGGCAGTGCATGCCAATGTTATTTATGTCCTTTTAGCTGCAGCATGCAATCACAGTTTAAACATGTTACAGTCAGATTCCCTGTGTCTCTGAGCCTGGAGTTGTTTTTATTCTGAGAGAGAAATGTAAACTTTATAGTATATTTTACAAACATAGCTTTTCTTTTTATTTTTCCCCTGAAAAATGTGTAATAGAGAATATAATCATTTATTTGCAGTCCAGTAACACATAGAAGATCAAAGTTTTATTGATGGAGATGTATGAATATATAACAAAAACATGGCCACCAAAAGATTATAATCTTAATTCAGGTAAAGAGACAGGATTTGGCTTCTCAATACAAATGCCACAGGCACATCATAGAAATGAGAATTCTGTGAGTGTGGGAGCATTCATCAGCAGTGTATGCTGATTGCCTAACCAGTCCAAATATTCTAGAATTTCAGGACTACAGTATTCTTTAAAATTGTGAGGTAATAAATAAATATTTGAAGCATGATTTCCTTGTCAGAAGGTTTTAAAGGAAATATTTGAATTTAGCACATAACTAAAGAAAACGTCACCATTCGTTGTAATAATTGCTTTCTGGTGTATGCAGCTATGCCAAAGGACAGTTCAGGACTACAAAATCAGGCATCTTCCAAAAAATAGTTAAGTTGGGAAGTTTTTATTCCCACTCCATAAGTTACTCTAGAACTCAATTCCTTTGGTAGCTTTATGAATGCATTATGATAATGCAATTCTAAACTTTTTATTTTAGCTAATAGCTATTTCCTGTAGGTGAACACAAATGGTGTTGAAGAGTGTTGTAAAGAAGAGACTGGGAATGGAACCAGAAAATGGTATCTTAATCTTTTTGGATTTTGAGAGAAAGAAGAGCAATTTTCTCTTTCAGATGGATGTTTTTAAAATGCATTGTCCTTAGCCAATGATGATATGTGAGGGGAATGCTTAGATACGTAGCCAAGCGTGAATACATATCTCTACTGTCATCTCTATTTTTTAACTTTTGATGAAATCATAGCATTGTAAATTTTGAAAAGTGATTGAGCAAATTTTTCCACTTTTCTCATCTTTCTCTTTGGCTGATTGTTTAAAATAAGCATATGCTGTGACACAGTCTTTATGTTCTGGGGAAGGGTTTGTCCTCCTTTTCCCTTCCATTCCCTGATTTCCCTAAGCTGTTGAACTGGACAGCAGTTTCAGCTGATAGAGCAAATTGACATATAAATAAAATCCAACAAAACTAGAGATACAGAGCTAGAACATTCCTGCATTAGTGGCTTGCTGGGTGCATTCTTCTCCTTGAAAAATTATCCTTTTCTGAGGATGGAAATGCTTTTTTTTTTTTTTTTTTTTCAATGAAGAGGTAAACAAAAAAGGAGTGATTTTCCCAGCCATTGTTTTTTATCATCTCCACTGCTTTTTTTTCTCTCTTCATTCCACTTTTTCAATTTGGAAATAAAAAAAAATAGAAAAAAATTGAAATAACAAAAAAAAGATAATAATTATTAAAAATTACAAATGTTTATATATTTAAACATATAGAATATTCTATGTCCTTTCAATTTCCATTTTTTCCCCAGAGGCTTTTAGAATTCACATGGTGGTCTTCTTCATCTTCAAGTAGTCTACTTTTCTGTGAAGTTAAATAAAAAACTAATTAGCAAGAATTGGCTCTAAGTATCACTGATAATACAGATTTTTGAAATTTTCATTCAGTGTCCTGAATCTTCAGCCACTGACTGAGAGTATTTGTTACATTATGCTTGCATAGAAACCTAAATAAGTCAATTTTTTTGTTTCTTCCTACTGGATACCAGTTAAGGCATCATCAGCTACACATCATGTCTACAACCCAATAAATACTTATGCAACTTGTGCAAGAGCACAGCCCCAGTGCCAGAGACATCCATCCATAGAAAGGGCACTTGATAATCAGTTTTACAAAAGTTTGTGCCTTTGGAGATTTGAAGTATCATTGCTGATTTATCGCATGTGACTAAAAAATAAGCTTAGTTTCATCATTGTACCTATATACTTTTTATTGTCAGGACTAAATTTCCAGTGAAATTACTGTGAAAGAAACACTCTCATCTTCATGTTCTCCTGCTGGCTTTTTCAAGAAAAAATATCAAAGCTTCAGAGACAGACAACCCTGACAAGTTTGATAGACTTCAAAATGGGAGCCTGCATGGATGAAGATATAAAAACACAGACTGGAGCCTTCTGCTAAAATCTGAACAGTCTGGTTTCTTACTCTTTTAAACAGAACTTGGACAGAAGAACTGACCACAATAAAACAGAATTTCAGTGCTTTACTGTCAATCTAAATTCATCATATGGAACCTGTCATTTAAATCATATTCCTGAGAGCAACTCAACCACAGCAGAAAGATTCCACATTTTCTAACAAACTCTATTGAGTGTAATTCTGCCATTTTAATTACATTTTTAAATTATTTTTAATGTAGCTTCTTAAAAAAAAAAAAAAGAGAGAGAGAGAAAGAAAGGAAGATCCTTATAAAATCTAAAAAAAAATCAAATTCATGTGTTCTGGCAGCATGAGTTGACTTGTAATAATCCTGGACAATCACAAAATATTTTTCCCTCTGAATGGAAAACACAGAGGACAAGCATCCTCTGTGTTACAAAAATGAATCATAAGTTTCTCACAGCTGGATAGCTTGATGCTGCCAATTTTTTTTTTTTTTAGCATAATTAGATTGTAGTTAGATATGGAAACATCACAAATTTTTAACCCAGCTTTTGTGTATAAATTATATCTTTTCCAAAATATCAGCATTTTCTATTTTGAGTTAGGATGAGTAACCTGTGTTTAGTGCAGCAGGCAGACCTTGTGCTGTCATGAGACAAAATATGCTTAGTTCAGAAAGAAGCTTTCACCCCAAGTGCCCCAAAGAGCACTGGTATTTCTGAAAGGACCAAGCAGCACTTCACAGCCCAATGATTTCAGCTTGGTCCTTTTGAGATACCTGAAAAGATTCTTCTTTTGAAAAGATTCTTCTTTTTTTCAGAGTGACTCTTAAATCAGCTCAGTGATCTTAGTGGTTCCTGAGTTCCCGTAGGCTGGGGGTCCACAAAAAGAGGTCCACACGTGCAGCTGCTAATTTACTCGACTGAAGATCGCAGAAAGGGAGCACCTGTTGTGCTGAGTTTGACTGGGCTTGTGTTAATTTTCTTCATGGTAGCTTTTATGGGAGTATGGTTTGGATTTGTGCTGAAAACAGGGTTCATAACACAGGTTTAATTATTGTTGTTTAATATGATGTTTTACATTTTATTGATATTTTATTACTGAGCAGTGTTTATGCAGTGTCAAGCTCTTTTATGCTCCTTAAATTACTCCACCAGGAGGAGGTTGGGGGAGCACAAATAAGTGGGAGAGGACTTAGCCTGACTCCAACTGACCCAGCTGATATCCCAGACCATATGGCATCATGGTCAGCACAAAGGGCTCAGGGAAGAAGGAGGAAAGAAAGGGGACAGTCAGAGTGGTGGTCTCTCAAGTCACCATTACATGAGATGAAGTCAGCTTTTCTAGGGATGGCTGAACACCTGCCTGCCCATGGGAAGAGGTAAATGAATTCCTTGATTTGTTTTTCTTGAGTGTGTGGTGTTGCAGTGGGGTTAGCCTGCAACCTTCCCTGAAAAACAGCTTTGGCCCAAGGAAAGAATCAGGAATAATAATCTTGACAGATGTTCATGGATGCTCTTTATTTTCTCACAGCCTCATGGCTGGGCCTGGCACAGACTGGCTACAACAACTCCCCAGAATCATGTGAACACCCACCTAAGTACAGGATTCTCTGGGCGGAGTTAGATTTGAAAAGACCAGTGAGGAACAGGATTTAGACACAATAGCACCAGGGAGCTTGGAAACCCCAGGTAACCCGACCATGCTTCCACTCCAAGGCCCGTCCCCCCCAGGGGCACCTCCACAGTGTGGCTTTTGCTTTGCCTAATAAATCATCTTTATCTCAACCCATGTGTTCTTTCACTTTTACTCTTTTTCACACTTACTCTTCTTCACTTTTACTCTTCTAATTCTCTCCCCCATTCCACCAACAGGATGTGAGCAAGTGGCTGTGTGGGGCTTAAGCACAACACCTGCTAAGTGACAGAGGGATCCCAAAAATCCTAGAATTGTGATATGTTTGGTTGGTCCCATTTTTAATACATAGTAGAGGAAAATAGTCAACTGTCCATGAAAAGTGGATATCTATCTTAGTATTCAAATTGCAGCCTGGGGAGTTTTTTTTTTTTGCATCCAGCAAGGGCCATTTATGAAATTTGTAGAAATTTAGAAGGAAATAAACTATTTGCACTTCCCATATTTATATTCCATAAAGCCTCTCTTCTGTTATTTTAGGCTTGCTGTGCTAAATCCTTGTCCAGCCTGTATAAAGAGGTTGCTGGTCCCATGCAGCACAGACAGCTCTGACCCAGCTACTCTCCAGTGTGGGTGCAGAGCTCACACTGAGCCATGTGCCATGCACACTGCCAGCTGGAATTTCCCTGAACTTCCAGAGGCAAACAGACCACTGCAAAAATCCATTACTCCCTCTAAGCAACTTATGAAGACCACTTACCGTGAATGCTGAGGCCTCATAGCCTTAAAATACACATGTGCTTTTCCATTCTCTGACTTTTTGGGAAATAACTGACTCAGTTCAAGCGGAAAGGTTACATGCTGGCTACCTGACAAGCTTGCTTTTTAAAAATATGTTAATATTGATCCAATTGGTTAACGTGAAGACGTGTTCCTGTCATTGATTTGTCCTCTCAGGGACTGAGATGATGACAAAGGAAGCAATCCTGGAAGGACTAGCATCCCTGCACAGAGGCAGCTGCTTCTGAATCCCCAAGTGTTGCTATAAGCAATTGAGATGGCAGTTCATGTGCCTGGAACCCTTTACAGCTCCTGCCTGCAGAAGCACAGCTTGACCAGAAATAGCCCAATGAGTATGGAAGGAAACGATTTCATCTTCCCATCTTGTGGTTTAAGCTTTGTCTTGGGGCTCATAGCAATTTCTCTGCTGTAGATTACATGGCTGGGTACCTTTGGGATCCCTTCCCAATTTAAAAAGGCCAAGGGAGAAGCACATAAAAAATGAACTCTTCCTGGCATCTGATTCAACACAATGTTTAGTCACATGTTCCTCCATCTCTCTCCAACATAGAGCCAGAGAAATATACAGTTCAGTAGAATCTATGAATATTTTTACCATCAGCTGTAATTTTCCTATTTTGTCCAACGAAGAACTGATGGAGGGTTTTGCCTATCCACCAGCTCCATCAGAAAATGCCTTAGAAATATACTCACTTATATAACTGTACTCCGATTTTATTTTATTTTATTCTCTTTCTGGTTTGCATGTATGATACATCAGCACTGCCTTTTATGTCTACTGATCACATCATTAATGCCCAGTGATTTCTATTTTCAGAGTGAAATTTTTCAGTGAAAGATCCCGCTGTGGACATGGAAGGCCTTGAGCTGCAGATCATCACCCATGTGGGATGGCAGATGTGGGAAATTTGACAGATGTTGCATGCATGCATAGGTACATGTGTGTCTGTGTATGTAAATCATATTTCCACATGTTCAATATTCAGTTTTGGTTACTGCTGGAGACAGGATAGAGGACTATAAAAGATTATATGGGATTGGTTTGACTGAATAAAACATTTTTTACTCATTTGTAGACACACCACCCCCTTTAAAAATATCAAATTACTGCTTTTTAAGTCCTCTTTTTTACTTATGCAGTGCCAATTTGTGCTGCTGGCCCTTCTGCAAAGGACAAAGTAGTTATTTCTATGAGAAAGACATGGTGATAGAAAGAGTTTCAGCACTGAAGAATTCTTCACAGATAAATTTAAATTGTGTAGTTTTTTATTGCCTTTCCAAAAAATGGAAGATGAAGAAAAGAGATGTTATTATACCTTACATCTCTTAGACAAGAGAAAAGCAGAGCTGTTTTGGTGGGGTTTTCTCCTATTTCTCCAGCAGCTTCTGTGTATAAATTATACATTTTCTTAAATATCTGCATTTCCTATTTCAGGTTTGAGCGGATAACCTGTGTTTTTGCGCAGTAGGAAAACCTCATGCTGTCACAAGTGACAGTGACACAGCCTCGCATTTCACTTCCCTTCATCCCAAGGAGCCCTTTGCTATTATGCCATTAGAGATAATGCAGAGCTTTGAATTGAAACACCACAGACACCCGTGACGCCTGACAACCTCTCTGGCCCAAGAACTGCCACCCTACACGGGGACCTGCTCAGCTGCACCAGCCCACGTTGAGAGGAGATAATCAGTTCTGCAGAGGACAGTGTCAAGCTGACACGGGGTCCCAGCTAAAGACCTGAAGGAGTCTTGTGCTTCTCCTCTGAAAAGATAGAAATTCATGTATCAAGATTGCAAAAAATTACATATATATGCAACATAAATACTCTTAGAAACCAAAATAAATATCCAAACAAGTTTGGCTTCAGGGTGGCATTGCATGTGTTCTGGGAATTGTTTGCATTTTGGAGTACAGAAGCTTGGGGGCAAGGGTGCCGTCATGAATTTCTTTTTGCAGAGCTCAGAATGGCTGCACCTTCTGTGGGAATGGGGATGCAGAAATGTGGCCACTAAATCTTACAGCAAAGGATCAGTATTAAAATCTTTTAAATCTTTTATGAAAAATGCAGAAGACAAGGAGATAATCTATTTGTTATGTAAAGTGTTCAAGGAGACTTTCATTTTAGCTGCATCCATTATTCCCCTTTCTTTTAGCTGCAGAGCATTTTTATGGGGAAAATTCCCTGGTTGATAGTGTCTTTTTATACAGTATTAAGATGATATTAACTCCCCCTTCGGGAGAGAATAATAAAGTAAAAAGCAGCTGAGATGGCTGGAGCTGTACTTCTTGTCTCCTTTATAGGAATCCGGGCCTGCTCCCTCGAAAATAAAACAGGACAAGCACATATGCAAAGAGACCAGGGAAAATAGGCAAAAAAACCCCAAAAAGCTTCTGTTTGTTCTGTTGACTCTGATTTGCAACCTTGCTGCTGGAAAAAAGACTAGCACAGCACATAGTCTTATCAGCCACTCCAAGAATTTGGCAGCCTTGAACTGGTGTCAAGCTGTTTAAGACATTGCTATTAGCTGCCTTTCTGATCACAGTTTGAAGCAATAAAAACAACAACAAAAAAATGAACAGGAAAATTAAGAAAAGAGAAAAAGAAAGAAAGAAAGGAAGAAAGAAAGAAAGAAAGAGAGAGAGAAAGAGAGAGAGGTGTGGCCAAGCTAAGCCATATCCTAATTAAACAGAAAAAGGTGGGAAGGGACGGTTAAAGAGAAGAGGGAGAAGGTTGAGAGCTACACCAAGGGCACAAGGCTCATGCTGTAACCAGCCCTCAGGACCAAAGCTGGTGCCAGAAATGCTGCTGTAGCACATTTCCTCTGTATCTCTTTTGTCCACTCTGCTTCTCTGCTTCTCTGATTTCTCAGGATCAGAAGAACAGAAATATAAAAGCATCACTGCAAAATCCTAAAATATGGTAAGCCTGGCAGCTGAAATGAAAACTGTTTTTCCTTTCTGTTTCATTGTCTTCCCAGCAGTACTGACAACCTATCCCTGCCAAGCACGGCAACTGGTATAATATTCCATCTTCACATCTTTTTATTCATCTGTTATAGCTGTTTTTTTACATGCCACTGTTGGTCCATTGCCTTCTCATCTTTGTTCTTCTAATTTACCAGAAAATTGGAATCACCATCCAGGTTACCAGGAGGCCTCCTTGTTTGGATCATGTTATTTATATGTAACTTTTATTTACCTTTGGAAACAATGTTTTAAAACCTGTTTTGTTGGTCTTTTGCTGTCTTGAATGATGGAGACCATACACTTCTTTGCTGCAGCCTGAGTGAAATAAACAATTCCAATATGCAGCCCATGCAGTCCTGGTACAGTGCATCTAAGATCAACTTCCCAGATAAGAAAAACTGGACCCTTGCAGTGGTGTGGGGAGAAAGTTGCAGACCAATTCACATTTATTTCATCTACAAGAAGCCCTCAAACAAAATAAGATCTCTGCACTTGATCTTCCCCTGTATGAATTGTGCCAGGTCTGCCAGGACCTCTCTGTGAGCCATTTGGGTTGACCTCTCTGTTCTTTCACATACTGAGCATATCAAGCATGCAGAAATGGAGGGGGCAGAATATCCTGGGATGGCAGCTGAGCATGGCCTGAGGTGTTTGTGAATCTCAGTCCCTCTTCAAGAGGCAAATGTCATGTGACTACATTTGAGAACAGGAAGTTATTTTATGTTCAATACCAGAAGAGCATTTCTCTATGTTACAGCAAGCCGTTTTTTTTTTACTTATTGCCCATATCTTCATCATTATCCCCTCCTATTCTTCCCTTACTCCTGCCACAACCCACTTGTCTCCAATCTCTAAGGAAGAAAAATAATTCTCTTCTAAATTTGGGTCAGGATAGTAGTCTTGCTGAAGAAGCGACGCCACACGATGTGAGTGCAAGTCTAAGACAGGGCAGTAAGATCTGACCCCAGTTTCAGATAAGTCAGAGAAAAGAAGAGAGATAAAGAAAAGCACTGGCAGTGTCCTTTACATCAGCCTTGATGGTGGCTGGCTGGGGTAGCTGCCTGCTCCCCCTTGTGCTAGGGACTGATCTTCCCTGTCCCTATGACAAGTAGCATCACTTAATATAGTGACTGAGAGAATGAGAGCTGGAACAGTGTCTACAAAAAGGGACTACAATGGGGTCTATCTCTTCTGGTTCGTGTCACTTGTTAGCAGAGCTAAGTTTGATTTCTATCCCTGGAGAATATGTTTCTGAGGGAAGGAAAGAGTGGAGGACAAACACAAAACCCATGAGGCTCCAAACCGCATTCTGTACAGTGCTAACAAACTCTGCAATGTTGGAATAAACAAACAAACAAAAACCCAACAACAAACTTTACAGAACCAATTTTATACATTGGACACATAAATCACAGAGAGGAGTTTAGACAGTCTTGTGCGCAGCGTCACTCAGTGAGTTCCAGATTAGGTTGATATATGGGATTTATACACTGTTCCACAGAGATGCCACTGTCTACTGACTTTGGGGGTAGGCTTAGGCAGCTCAGGTGCTTTGTTGGGAGCTATTAGCTGGTTTTTTTAGGGAGGTTATTGTCTAATGGATAGATCATTTCTCATTCTTCATCTAAACTGATCTTCAAAGACCCCCCCCAGTTAGTCTCCACCATTCTCAGGTACTTGGTGACCTCCACATAGTAAATATTTTCTGTGAAAACGCAATCCCGCTATACTAAAACACAAGCCTGTCAGAAGATTCAGATGGTTGTGTATTTCTTCCTTTACCTTTATTATGGAAAAAAGCAAATTCTATTTCAGTCATTATGGTTAAAAATATTCATTTCCAAATATGTGCCCACCTGTGAATAATTGTTTCAGTTTTCCAGTCAAATGCTTCAGTGCTGAATCATTTTCCTAAAGTTGGAGCAACAGTCTTTTATTTAATCGCTTTGTAATGTGCTATACTACTTAGGTATTTCTGATGAGTAAGACTTGTAGTATCTTTACATTTTCTCTTGTTCAAAAGAGAGCAATCATGATTCAAAATGGTACTGTCATCATGCAAAAATAGTCTGGTTTTCTTAGGACATTTAGCAGTTGTTTTCTTTCTTTCACAGACCTACTTGGCAGTAAAACAAGAAGAATTAAGTGAAAGCAGGAAAGCAGTTCCAGCACTGGGTCTGGATCATGTGGTACATTTTGTGTCACTACAAAGGACCAGTATAAAACTGAGCATGGCATGACTTTGCCCCAGTATCCACTTCTGAGGACAGAGGGAGTCAGTAAACAGGAATGTGTCAAATGCATTTATATACTCCTAGGGGTAGAAAGAAAGCTAAACAGAAATGCTAATCATGTAGCAACTTTCTAATAATTTCTGGTTTACCTTGGTTGTCAGACTGAAAAGCTGCAGTTGGTAGCTGCACAAAGAAAGAAGTCAAACATGAAGGAGTCACAAGAGGAAGGAGCAGTCAGTGGAGGGAGGGAAGGCCTACATGAGACCCTCAGAAGATACAATCTATGACTGCTCCTCTCTCATTTCAGTCTTAGGGTTGCATTTTTGGGCTGGCTAAATCCCATAATTTCTGTTTCTAGAACTACACAGTAGAGAAACTCATCTTTCAGTGGTTGCTTTAAGTTTCTATGGGATTTTTTGACACAAATCTAGAAGCCATGTTTTATGTAAAAAAGAAAAACACAATAAAAGTTAACATCATTACTTTTTTCACTGCATATTTCAATATCTATCTTTCTATTCTTTATTTGGCATCATTATTTGAATAAATTTAAGGGGTTTGTTCAGGAAAAGTCCATACACTCAGACTCCTTACTTATTCAGAGTGATTCAGAAAGCTTTCTTAACAAATCTTCAGCTTTGGGACTTTCACATGTTTCAAGAACTTTTATTCAATCTGTGCAGGTTTGCTGAACTGAAATTACTTGCTGAGGGCCATGATCCAATTCCTGTTGAAGTCAATGGAAGTCATTCCAATTATTTCAGTGGAGCAGGATCCAGTCCATAAGTCATTGACTGCTTGAAGTTGTTCTGCAAATGCTGAGTCTCTCTTAATGTGAAAAGCACATTCAGTAGCAAGGAACAGGTTGTAATGGGGCTGAGGGAGTACAGAGTGTCTGTATACAGCACTTAATTAAATACATCATTCTATACTGCCATAAAGCATTTCCCACACTAAGTGTTGTTCACATCTCATAGGAGATTTAGGGCTTTGGAAACCCCCACAAAATGTTGCAGCTGTTCTATAGACTATATCTTACAGTACTTGTCACTGTGTGTAGGAAGGGTCATTAACCTAAAGAACATTATATTTCACTGCCAAATGCTAAATGTCAGTGTTATAAATTTCTTAATGTAAACAACACACTTAGAAGTAGTAGGAGAGATGGAGATATTCTTTGAAAAGGTATTTCACTAAGGGACTTGATGGCCCATGCACCTGTCACAAGATACCTTAAAGCCATCTTTTCCAGTTCTGTAGTGTCTAAACAATCAGTAGAATCTCGCTGTGAAGGGAGATGCTTGAGAACTTAATGTGGTAGATCTGACTGCACACAGAAGTAGTCCTCTCTTCTCCTAGTCACACCATTATTCATAAAGAGCTTATTTGCTTGGCGAATATTATGTTCTTGAAATGGTTGAAACATGGAATTTCTGTCCAGTGAGACTTTAATTTTTTTCTAATGTATCACATTTTATCATGAAAAAAAAAGATATTTCATAGTCTTAAGTAGTTTTCTACTTTTTTTGTGTGGTGTTTGGGTTTTGGCTTTTTGTTGGTTTGGGATTATTTGCTTTGTTTTCATCTGCTTGTATTTATTTGCTTTTTTAAAATAGAAGCAGCCTTCCATGGTATTGCTCTCTAAAATCAACCTTTAACTTACACTTTTCAGCTATTCCCTGTCTCTCTCTTGTTCCAGAAATGTTAACTGATCTTTCACAGCTTGTGAAAGGTTTTGGCAAGTTAAATAGAGTTGAGTATTTCAGAGTCAGGGAATACTCTGGCTATAGGAAATCCACACCTCAAAGAGAGCTACTTCAGACTCCAGACATCACTGATGCAGAGGCAGAAGTGTAACTCAGGAACCTCTGCTCCAGCAAAAGCACTTGGGGCTTGATAGCTGAAAAAGCCTGGGGGGAATCCATTGACACAAATTTGGTGAGCCTCTCCCAAACATGTGGATTCTGAAGTCCATTATTCAATAAGAGCTAAACTGCGTCTTTTAGACTGGTAAATCACTTCTCTGAAAATGAAATTACTTGGAAATGCTTTTCACTGAGAAAATGCCCAGGCAACTCTGATATGTTTACCCTGTCCTATTATGTGGTCTTTGCTAACTTCATAGGATTAAAGAACATGAACTTCTGTGACCACCAAAAATGGCTTTTGACCTTAGACTGACCTTGCCTTTTTTCCTAGTATTAGACCTTATCAGAATTGAGTGATGTAAGTGCAGATGGCTCTTCTGAACAGATCCTTCCTTCTAACTGAGCAATTCTGACTTCCAGTATCTTGTCCAGTATCTCAGAGTGCTCTGCTTAGAGGGCAAAGAACTCTGGGCAGAAGAAGATAACCAGGATGTGAGGGAAAGAATAAAAGGAAGAAAGAAAGATAAGCATGGAAGAATAAGCAAGGTTCTGAAATAATTTGATCTGTTCATGGTAACTGCATGTATACAGAAGGAATTTCAACCTCATTTGGAAATCTCTGATGGAAAATTGGAATTCTTTTCCAAGACTGATACTTCGATTAAATCCTCTGCTTTCTGATTTTGAATTCTTCAAGCCAAAAAAGAACAACAGAAAAACACCCACTATGATGGGGACTGACTATAGCCCACCGCACTCCATATGTTTTGTATACAAAAAATATACACTCCATGTATTTTGCCAGCCACTCTTACAGGAGAGGTCTTGGTCTTATGATTATTTTCTCTGCAAATTCTCAGTTCTATTGTTTCATGCCATTTTTGAGGAGCAGTCTTAAGCCAAAAGTCATCAGAATTTCTCTTCAACAGCATAACAGCACAAGCAATAATCCTTGGTTGGCAGTGATCTCTTAAAAAGGAGGAGATAGTCAAAGGTTTGGGTCTGCATTTTGCATTTCTTTATTTTACTTCATTTATTAAAATTCTCACTGCAGTCAGGATTTTGAAAATGAGAATTCTGGCTACTGACAACACATGCAATTATTGTTGTGACTTTTTCATGGAAAAAATGCAGGTGTATTGTTTTGTATTTATTCATCTGGAGAAAAACCTTTTCTCAGCATCATGGCAATTATTTATGAGTTGAAAATTACTAAGTAGTTCATCTCATTTTTCCAGCTGTCAGTTTTCTTCACTGTCTTTTTCTCCTTGCAGAAAGTGAAAGTGTCCAATATGGCTTCCAGTTTTTTCCTTAAGACCAAGTACAGAAGAAATTATTAAAAATCCTTTATCCAAGTCTGAAAATGTCTGAAACTATTGACACAAATTTATCTCATGAGTTTCTTGTCCCTATTAAAGAATTCACATGAAAGATACTCTAAAAAAAATTTCATGTTGGTACTACTGTATGTAAATAACTTGCAGCATTTTTAACTGATTTGTTAAGGTTTTAAACAGATACTCCCGAAATTAGATGTTTTGATTACAGAGGCAATAGAGTACACCATAATGAAAAGATAGAGCTTTCCAGATTTATTAATTGCAAAACACTGACAGGCAAAACTGTACATTTAAAATGAATTTTAAAATATCGTACAAAAAATGAGCAATGAACTTCAACTCTCTCATTTAAACGTTAGTCGAATATCTATGAAAAGGATCTTTAATTCTGAATAATGCATTCCAAGTAAAATATGCCCACTGAGAGCGAAGCAATTTATAGACAATGATAAAACCTTTTGGTCCTACCTATAGTGTTACACTGCAAATATTCCAACTGGCAAGCTTTCTTGCCTAAGTTCTCATTATTTACTTACTGATAATACAGGACCAAACATTTACAATAAACAAGCCTGATACTTTTTTTGCAAAAGTCATTCTTTGTAAAAGACATCAGGAAAAATAAGGAAAAACCTAACTGATTCATGCTCCTCTGGGAAATTTGAGAATGACAAGTATTCATCAGTATGTAAATACCCACATATTTGATGTTCACATGTATTTTCTGATGCTCCTATCAAAACATAGCTCCTGATGTAGGAACATAAAAGTTTGTTTAGCCGCAGAGCAGTAATCATCTTCTCTGTAGTTAATGACAGCTACCTTCAAAACTTCCTCCTTGTTTAAGAAAATGATAACACATTTTGGGACAGAATCCATGGCTTTTTTAGTAGCGTATCTATTATCTGGCATATCTATTTTACTGCATAAAAAATACCAATGGGATTGCACATTTCTGATCCCATTAATGATCAGTGGTTATCTGTGGAAATCACTCAGGAGTTTGTTCACAGAGGATTTATGTTTCATTTTCATGGTTTGTGGGAAGACTTGGTTACCCACAGCATACATCACAGATATTGCCAAGAGGCAGCATGCACCTACTGATATGGTATATTGTCCTCTATGGAAGTAAGTAAGTAAGAGACTTTGAATGGTATGCTGTAGAAATAATTTTATGTTCTATAAACTTTTGATGAGAATTTGAGCCCATAACTGCAGTCCTGTATTTATTTTTCTAAAATCATCGCTTATGAAATATGACAAAGGGGATATTTTTTCTTCAAGTTAGATAAATTAGCTACTCTTAAGTACATGTGTAACTTCACTCCTGTAAGGGAAACTCCTGGAAGTTTTCTTAGGCTTAAGTTACCATAATAATCAACTAAAAGCAAAGAGAACAAGTATTAATACATTTTTGTCCTGAGAGTGACCCATTTATCAAAAAGAGTTATCCCCGATACATAGGTCACTGTGAAACACCTTCTCATTTTATTTCCCCTGTATACTAAATTTTCTTTTCATCATAAGTAGACTTAATAATAACAAACTTATGCACCTACTTAAACGCTTTACAAGTTTGAGAACCTCTACACTCCCCATTTAACCTGAAAATAATTGAGGCAAAACTGAAATACTTAGAGAAAGAATAGCTGGAATCAACAGGGTTCTTTGCTTTCACACTGTATAAATTTATGCTGAAACATGGGCACTGACATTTCATTCTTAGCTGTTGTCACACAATACTGCATAGCAGATCAAATGCAGCAATTAAAAATGTTTTGAAACTGCAACTCCTACTCCATAAATTACCATAGTTTTTTGTTACAGAACAACTGAGTCAACTTCCTGTTTGCACTTAAACTATTCACAGCTTCAGCCGATGTCCTGCAGTGTCTTTTCCAAAGGTCACACCACAGTTTTCGATTCACACATTTGATTAAAAATATAAGAATCACAGTGTCCTGGGAAATGATCTGCAGTAAAAATAGATCAAACTACCTGCTGTTTCCAGAATAAACCAGGTTTATTTTCCCCTTTCAGGTAGCATTGCAGAAAGAGGGGGTTATATGCATGTCTTCAGAAATCATACTGCTAAACTAGGGAATTAAAAGTGAGATATTTGCTTTATTATTTTTATTTTTTTTAGAGCACAGCTTCTGTAACTCATAAAAATATGCTTGGTTTAAAATATGGTTAAGGAAAACCAAGGGACAGAAAACTAAGAGTACTTAGATTTTATGAGGACTAAGACCTCCTTTCATTCTTCTTCAACTGCTGCAACACACTTTTGCACAACTGTCTTCAAACCATATTGTCATAACTTTCCTTACACTGATGAATGTCCTCCCTGAGGTTCTATTTGCATCTATTTAATGAACTTATTATGGAAGAAATTATGCAGACTACTTTGTCTTTTCTTTGTCTCAAGTTCATGTCCCTCAGCATGTGTGGTAAGATAATTAAATTTCTATTCTTTTTATCAATAGTTGTAATACTTTGGTGTCCAACAACCAGAAATTTTGAAACAGCATTTGCTGCACATGGTGCAAAATCCTGGCCCAAAGTGAATAGAGTACAGGAAAAAATGCCATGGTGAAATAGATCTCTGTCAAATTACAAATGCTTTTGAGAATTCCTTTTCGTTTTCAATGTGTGTACTTCATTTTATGTCATTAGCTCAATCCATCTAATCTCATTTAATCTAAAGCAAGGTTATTATGTTGTCCAAAAGAGATATTCACACCAAACCAGAGGACGAATTTTAAACTTGAGCCTTTTTCTGTTCTTTCAGCTTCTTCCTGCATTGTCCAGGGAGACATTAATTCAGAATCTTCTAAGGAGGAGTTCTCTATCTGGGAGAGTGAGTATGTGGGGTTAGAGTGTATTTTCACCAGCCTGGGGAATGCTTCCTTGGAGCCTCTGCTTCCCAGAAGATTTGGATACAGGAAGAATTGGAAAATCCTGACTAGACTTTACCCAGACCTTGTAGTCACACAAAGTAAAACATGGAATGTGGTGTTGAGACAATTCGTAACAGACTGGTGAGCATTTTGAGTGGGAATGGGCCAAGTTTTAAGAGCAGATCTAACACATGTTCTTTCAAATGTAAATTGGATTAAAAACTGTTCCATTTTACTTACTCTACTGTGAAATGACATTCTGGTTTATTAGCAATGCAGGTCCTGACTAAATTTTAGCATGATTTTTATCTTATGAGTGACTCTGTGGGAAACTTTACATTTCTTTGAAGATTTTCATTATAGCTTTAGCTATATTTAAAATGAATTTTCATGTACATAGAACATCGCATTCTTTTAAGCACCAAGATATCAGGACAGACTGAAATAGCTCTGTGTGAGCTCTTGCTGTGACTATAGGCTTGGAGCATGGGGGAAGAAAATAGATCCATGTACAGGTAAACAAGTAGTGGCACAGATCTAGTCAACCCTGCTTTTGGAAACATATTGCTGCAAATTTCTCCTTCCAGTGATAATTTGTCCCCTTCAGTTATACACATCAGTCTTTCTATGGGATCTGTCAGCACGGAACTCCACAAAATCTCCTTCATCAGACCTTCTTTTATGTGAGTTGGAGCTGAAACACACATTTTCATAATGAATATTATCGAGCTGATGGACGAGACGTTAACACAATCATTTACATGGGTACTCAGGGAAGCAAACGTAGTGATTTACTCTAATGGTTCCATTACAGTGCTGAACATTGGCAAAGTATGCACTGTCCATTTCAGAATCTTTGCCTCAGAAGAAAAATAACTCTGACTATTTATATTCTAGCCTAAATAACTGTTCTTATAAGTTATTCTTCTAAAAAGTACTCTTTTTTTCATTCCCATTAAATATATTTTCTGCGGTCAACATAAAATCTCAAATTGCAATATTTGAAAAAAGAAGCTTTGCAAGCCCCTACTTTTATATTCCCACAACTTAAAAATAGCCACAGCAATCTTCTTTGTCACTACATTTTCAGAAACTATACTGTATAGCAACACTACATCGTTTTGATAGCTCGCAATTGCAAGTATGCTTTCCTGATCCAATTTCAGCTTGATATTTCTGCAATAGATCATATCACAAAAGCGTTGTAGACAGAGCAAAAACTTAGCATAATTCCTATATTTAGGGTTCTGTCAACAGATGCTGAAAATACAAAGAAACTATTTGGAAAATAGAAGTCATGGCAAAATGGACATTTGTCTAACAAGCCTGAAAATGTGTCTGGCTACCTGGCTTGCTAGCAATTGCATACATTATTGTCCTTGGACTGTAGCTGTAAATGCACCAGCATACAGCAAAGATGCCCAGAGAAATAAATCAGTCTGAAAGTAACCTACTTCTTTCTTTCAAATTACCATTAATATCATTTTGCTTTTGCAAGATTAATGCACCTTAGCAGACAAAGAAAGATACAGTGAAACCAACTGTCTTGTCTGTGCTCCAGCTTTCAGTCATGTTACTGTCTTTTTCTGCATTACTTATGTATGTATATGTTTCTAAGAAAATTTAGAGCTCAGATGTACAGTACAGCAGACAGGGCAGATACAGATGAAGCAGCAGTGGCAAAGTAGCTTTCCTCATGTCTTCTTTCTAAGATAAAGGGAAACTTCTGTGATTAAAAGAATGTCTCTGTCTCCCCAGGCAAAACTAAAGATAATGGGATTTATTTTTTCTTTTCCTGAGAAAGAATAGAAAAATATTAAATCACATGGAGACCACCATCCCAGAACATCATTTATTCAGTGGTTCTTTAATGATTAGTAGGTGAGTTTTCTGAGAGATCTGGTTCCTCTTGTCCCAGTACTGCCACTATGCACTCCTAGGGCACAGAGACTTGCAGAAGGGTGATGGTTCTGCCTCTGGGAAAGTCTCTCTTGTCAAGTAAAGCTCCATATTTGCCAGCACCTTCACTCTGAAGAATCACAGAATCACAGAAACAAACATTTTCTGGCCCAGTTTCCCACCTTAATGCCACTGTAACTTTGAGCACTTTTCTATTTTTTTCAACTCTGCCTGCTCACTTACTTGAAGTGCAAAAAACTATTTACATGAACAGACCCCTGCCTGGGGTCTAGGTCAATGGGTTGGACAGTGAGGGGTTACCTGCACTGTCACAAAGCTCTGTCTGTCGCCAAAGTTCACAGACTAGAGCTGGGATTCATGGGGTTTTATGCGTGTTACTTTACCAAAGAGTTCCAAAACTTCAAGAATGCTTTTTGTGAAACCAGGACTTGAGGGAAAAATACCTGGAACAAGCTCCCATGATGGGATTCAGCTGAGCAGGCATAGAGCAAGAATTCAGTTCAGGGTTAAGGACACCTGAATGAGGGTTCCTAGAGGGACACCTGGGGCCTCACCTCCCCTTTTTCTTATGGACAACTGCTCAATAGGTTTCAGGCTGCTGGACACTGGGGGAAGAGGTCAGTTGTATAAAATCAGACTTGTAGTGCTATTGGAGATGTTCTGTGGTGTCCAAGACATCCTTATTCAGCTGACAGATACCACACAGGACCTGCAGAATATCTTGTGCAGAATCAGCCTGCTGCAAGGTAGAATGTCCCAGTTCTGACTGCAACAGGCACAGGCTGCCATGCGAGCAATCGAATTCACACCTACTTTAGAGTGATGTGAACTTGCCTCCACGCTCCAGTGGCTGCACTGATTAGACTTCTGCTGACTATAATGGGTGCCTTGGACCCTTGCATGTGATGGACGCCTGTGTTTCAGTGTTGAACTACACGTCTGCGCAGAGATTCCTAGATTTACATATCTAAATTAATAAGCTGATCCCATTGCTGTATCTAAACTAACCACCTGAAACACTCTTAAAAATAAGTCAGGGTAGAGAGATGCACTTCTAAAGTGAAATTCATCCTGTCTTTATGTGATAATTCAGCACTTAGACGGGCCTGTTTATCTCCAGTGACTTCTAGGGACCTTTGGGTAAATCCAGGGGTAGGGAGTTACATGGGAGCCATAAAAGGGAGGGATTCCGTTCTCAAAACACAGATTTGTCGTTTTGTCCCCTGCAACTTTCCTCCTTTATCTCCAGGTGTTGCTGTGGAAAAGTAAGAATCTTCTGTGCCAAATCTAGAAGCCACTTGTGAAGGACAAAACAGTTTGAAACTTTCAACCCAAAATGCTGGTTTTTCTTTGTGGAGGTGCCCCTAGGGGGGACGGGCCTTGGGAGTGGAAGCATGGTTGGGTTACACGAGGTTTCCAAGCTCCCTGATGCTATTGTGTCTAAATCCTGTTCCTCACTGGTCTTTTCAAATGTAACTCCGCCCAGAGAATCCTGTACTTAGGTGGGTGTTCACATGATTCTGGGGAGTTGTTGTAGCCAGTCTGTGCCAGGCCCAGCCATGAGGCTGTGAGGAAATAAAGAGCATCCATGAACATCTATCAGGATTATTGTTCCTGATTCTTTCAACGGGCCAAAGTTGTTTTTCAGGGAAGGTTGCAGGCACCCCACTGCAACATTTCTTCTTTCTTTTTTTTCCCCTAAATAAGAGACTAACTTCCCATCATCTTATTTAGAGAAAATGTTTCCTTTCAGCATGTGAATAAAAGGCTTTTTGTTAACTGGGGGCTGCCTCTTGCATTTGGCTGAAAAACAGGTTTTTTTCCAGTGATATGTAAAAGTCTCCACCCCTCTCTTTTGTGGCTGTTCAGCTTCTCCCACTGAGGAACGTGTCTCTCACCGAACTTAAATTCAGTTAATTGGTCTTTACATTAAAAATGTATATGATATGAATATTTGAGCACTTCAGGTTTTCAGTAGAAATTATGTATGTTTCTGGTTCTTCACTGAGACCAGACACAACAAAACACTCCAGAATGATGGCATGATTCTTAACCTCTTCAGAAACCACAGCATACTCTGGCAACAGAAGTAGTTTTGAAGTACTTTATTTTCACACACAGTAGAAAAGTCATGTTTTGGCTTGCCCTGAAGGACAGCACAGGGCCAAGCTCTATGTCTTCCCTTGCCTTAGAGTTTCCTTGTTGTCCAGTCATGATCACAGCCGTATCTCCAGAGAGATTCAAAACCAAAGTTAGAATGTGGGCTTGCCAGACCTTTGCACTCAAAAAACAGTAGAGATCTAGACATTCTCTTATCTTATTACTTCATTAATAAAACTAAAATAAGAATGCTTCTTTGTCTGCCTGCATGCATTTAGATTTATCGCTCACTCTCTTACTTGCACTTCTGCAGTCCTTTCATCTAACCCCTGAGGTTGTGGTTATCTTTGCACCCATATCACTGGTTATGAATTTGTTAACTTTAAGAAGTATCAGGGAGCTACTACATAGAAAATTCCGAGAGCAAGCGCTGAGTGGGAGAACAGTGCCTAAAGCATGTGGGAACAGCTGTACTGATCAGCAAATCACCAGAACTCACCTGGGATGTTCAATGACTCATAAATTTCATTTCCTTCCCTGGGCTATTCAGACTGTCAGCACCACAACCATTTCAACATATTCCCTGCACACATAGATTTTCCTCTCGTAAAACCTTTCTGTGAATTAGATTATTTCGAAGCTTTTGCTGCTGTCTCTGCAAGCGCTGGTCTTCTGTTTGCCTTCAGAACCTTGTTGGGCTCATCCTTCATGTATCTTGTCATTTCTCCCTGTCAGTGTGAGCACCTCTGCAACTGCAGAAGGACAGAAAAGAGTGAAAGCTCCAAGGCTAAGTGACTTAAGTGAGAATGAGCACAAAAGGACACTTAACTCAACTTGACATTGTAGGTGACATTTCTAATTTCCAAAAGCCTTTCAGCCCTTGCAAAATGCAGAATGACAAAGTTTCTCTGAAAGACTGGCAGACCCATCTGCGTTGCTATAAATGCTAACAAATTACATCTGTGATGAAGGTCAGACAACGGCTGGGTAATATTCGTCAAAGAGGAAAGAACTGAAATAAAATGGAAAGTTTTCCTTCTACTGAGAACAAATCTTGTGGGGTCATCATCATCTCACTGGATCCTCCATGCCAATCATCTCCCTAATTCCAGAAATCTTGAATTTAATGCAATGTGAGTCTTATCTACTGAGGTTAGGACTGTCTCCTGGAAAATATAAGGTGTGGGTCTATATCAGCTCGAGGTGAGCCTCAAATGTGTTTTCTCTTGTTTGAATAAAGTTACTCTCATCTGTATAGAAAAGACAGACACTGTGATGTTTAGGTTTGGTGTGATCTTTCTCGAAAAATTTAGTGGAACCTTTCCATCCTCTGTTCCTGTCTAGCAGTGGTTTTTAAATGTCAGATAAATATCTAGGTCTTATTTGGTTTATTTCTGAGTATACACTGGTAACTGTGCTTAGGCTGCTGGGAGTAATTAATGTCCTAAAATGGAGGTGTTGCTGGGTTTTCAGCTTTTGAGGATAGGCAGACCTAGATTATAGCTTATCTGGACATCTAAATCCATTCTGGTTGCCACAATAGATAGTTTCCCAGAAAGTAATGGAAAGATTTTGAGAATGTGAAATATGTGGAGGGAAGTTATATGGAGGATATTGCACCTTCTAAAGTTGTGTGAAGTCTAATTAAATATCAAAAGATATATTCTCTTATTTCTAAATTATGTTTTCCCACAATACTTTCTCTATCTTGCCCAAATTCAAATCTTTTTATTTTTAAGCATTTTAGGGAAAACACAATACAAATGCCTATATGAACATGGATTTTCACATCCTTTCAACATGAAAGGCTTATCTATAAAATGTGATCACTTTCACTCAGTGAGGCAGACAGATTCGATGTTTCTTCCACCTTCTTGGGATATGACGTCTAATTTTACTCGAAAGTATGTGTATTTACTCCACTCAGATAAGCTTATATTGATGTCTGTAATAAAGTACTGAAAAACTTGAATTGCTATCAGCTTTGCATTTCATTAGGAATGCTTTGTATGCCTCTGATAAGTATTTGCCAGTTTGGATTTTACCCAGACTGTTAGAGTCAATACCTCTGATATCTCAAAAATATAAATGACGGCTGTTCTTTATTAATAATGGGTCTCCAGGCACCACATTTACATTTTATATAAGAGCTTTATGCTTCCAACAATATCATGCACTACAGAACAGTGTTGTGTCACTGATTTAATGCCTGCCTCCTCCTGACTGCAGCACTGGTGAGCTGCTCTGCAGATCTGCTGTCTGCAAGTGTGATTCAGAGCTCCTAGTAAATACAAAGATTCTCAGTGACTTCACCTTTTATAATAACATTTATAATTTTTATGACACATAAAGGCCCCAGCCAAGACTGTCATTAGTTATGTATCTCATCAGGAATTCTTTGTGCGCTCCGAGTGATTGTTCTCAGTTGCTCTGGAGCCTGACAATACCACTAGAAAGAGGCATCTTTTCTCTAAACAATTTATGATGCCAGTTGGATGAGACAGACAATCAGAGGCCCAAATTCTTCCCAGGACTGCCAGTTCTGGGTACAAAACTAGAAGAGTCTGCATTTGAAGCCACAGTTACGCAGTGCCTGACATACATGGAACTCTCATGACTCTCACTCTCCCATTGTTCTTCATGGTAATGGCATTCTCCTCCCACCCCCATGTCCCCTGAGTTGGGTACTACATAAATATGTGCAATATTGAAAATTTTTGGAAATTTTTGTGTTTTGGGGCCAGGATCCAAGGTGGCAAAGGATGAATTCTGTTTCACTTACTAAACATGACAAGATTGTACAACATATGTCCCTGTCATGCTAGTAACACCAATTTTGTTTTTTAAAGTGCTTTGGTAATAGTACCAGAAAGGTGGATGCTCTTGTTTCTGAATGTAAAATTAAAAACATTCTAGCAGTGATTCTGTAAATGGACATGTCTAAAAAGCATGTCTAAGTACAGATGGGTACAGATGCTTGCAGATTATTTCACACATCTCAGCTCTGGCCACATACAGGAGTTACAGGTGAAACAGCTGAATCTGAATTAACTCAAACTTGATGATTTGAAAAAAAATGGGGGGAAAATCATGATTTCAAGTAATTTTACAATATAGCCAACTTCAAATATGACTTCTAGATGATGATAGTGAATTTCTTTTCCATAGTGTCATCAATTTTTAGTGTTACTTTAACTTAAACCTAAAATGTTTCCAGAACCTGTTTAGAATGAGAATAGGGAAAAAAAAAAAAAAACAAA
>VYXC01000922.1:50204-152325 GCA_013397175.1 Platysteira castanea | reverse complement strand
AAAAAAAAAAAAAAAAAAAAAAAAAAAAAAAAAAAAAAAAACAAAAAAAAAAAACCAGATAGAAAACTTCTCTTAATAATGACAGTTTTTCAACTAATGCTGTCTTAAAATTTAACAGCTCTGCATGAGAAACAAAGAATCTTTTACATCCATGGAATTCAAACAAATATTATTGCAGCCAGCAATATCCAAATTTCTAAGAACAGAATAACAATTGCTGAGTGCACATGAAATTTCAGCTGATAGATACATATTGAAAAACAGCAAAAGCTTCAGGCAAACCTAAGCCCATCATTATTTATATGAAAGATGTGTAATCAGATTTATTAGGCTGGTTAGAATGATGGATAATCTAAGACTTGGCAAGCGCCCCCTCAGATTTTCAAAGATTTAAGTGTGGATTTAACTCTTTGCAGCTGATAGGAGTCACACGGACTAAATTGCATGCATTGCCCTAAAAATGTAAGGAAACAGCCATTGAAGGAGAAGTGTTTCAGAGAATCCTGTACAAGATGATGTGTTGCTTGCATACTATTATATTGAATTGCAGGCTCTGCACTAATTTCTAATGGGGGAAATTTATCACTGCAGAGAAGACCTGTCAAAGCAAAGATGAGGACTGGCAGACTGTTTGACAGGCAGGAAAGAAGTGACCAACCAAAGCCTGTTCCACAAATGGAGGACAACATGGAAGAATAGCACAAGGATACTTGTGGGGAAATATGGGCATCATGAAAGATGTCACTCAACAGGAATCACTTTAATGGTGTGGGGAAGGTCAGAGCAAATCACCTGGAATACACAGAAGAGTGTGTCCCACTGATCAGAGTGAGAATGTAAGGACCAGGGTCTATATAATCCAGCAAAAAGATATGAGAGCTACAGACCTGACAAGTCTGATGTAATGGAGGGGAGTTTCTCGTGCACTCTCTGCCTACTTGCTGGGGAAGCAGAGCAGGAAAAACAGAAAGCCTCAGTGCTGAGCAAGCACTGCTTAGCAATAGCCAAAAAAACATTGGTTTATCAACACTGTTTTAGTCACAAAGCCAAAGCATAGCACTGTGGGCTTCTAGGAGGAAAATTAACTCCATCCCAGGCAGATCCAGTCTGGTACATTGCTACAGACAGTTCCTCCAGCTGCCTATTGCTAGACACACTGCTCCTCCTGAACAAGAAATTGCAATTCCAAGCTGGTCTGACAGGACTGGCCTTTTTCTGCCATTGCCCATCACACCACACTGCACCAGTTCTGCACTCAGTTTGGCTTGAAAGAAGTCAGTGGAGAGGTTTTGCTACTCAAAACTCAACCTGATGTGAGCTTTTGTGCAGTACTGGTCAAGAGAGGAACCAGGAATGAGGAGGAAAAGAAAGGAAAATGTTCAGCTTTAACATCCATTTGAAATGAGACAGAAAAAGCAAAATGGCGTTCTGAGTCAGACGAAAAAATGGAGTAAAATAAGTCTGCCATTTAATTTGGACAATGTTCAGTTTCAGGTAAGGGGAAGAAAGTTAAAAGGAGATGTGAAAGACTTAGAAAAAGATGTAAAATACGTACTGTTTTGAAGAGAGAGCAGGACCAGAAGCTGGAAAATAAATTTGTGAGTCAGTATCAAAAATATGGCAACAGAATAGTGTGACCTGGTGAGATAACAAAAACTCAGAAGTGCAAAGACAGTTATATATTCCTTTCCCTTTTTACAAATAGGGTTTCTAACTTGATATACTGCCTGCAAGAGTGCCATCTGCTGATCCACAGGTAGGTTGCAAAAATGACCTTCCCAGGCACGCTGCCCTTAGAGCTAGAAAAGAGATATTTCAGTTTCTCAACCCTCTGCTGCTTTCATGGGACCAATGCACTATTACAGGTATTTTACTGAGAAAATAAAAATCATTAGAACTCACAGGGGAAAAGGCTGGAACAAACATACTCAACATTTGAATAAAATACAAGCAAATCTTTAGCAAACTTTGCACAGAAGGTATACACACAAAATCCTATTTGTGTTATGAGCGTGGAAATGTGCTTTACAGAAAAAGGAGTTTGGGGGAGTATTTACATAGGTTTTTAACACTCTAGTTAAATCCTCTCTCTAGAGTATATAAAATGTTAGGTAGTAAGCAGTAAAGGTAGATTCAGTGAGGCTCATACTTTGTCTTTAGAGCTCTTTGTAAATTTATTTTATTGTTGTTCAGTTTGTCTTCTAACCTTTATAACTAAAATTCGCTGGTATTTCCCCCTCTTACTGCCTGAAAAAAATCTCACTGCCACAACAATTAATGTTGTTGTTTTCATTTTATCCAAAGACTGAGATGAAAATCTGAATTTGAATTGGTCCAGGTGATTTTTTCATTATCATGAGGTGAGGTCCCTGTGTCGATCAATCTGGTGTTTATGTGACCTAGGGGACTTGTTTTGTGTAAGAAAGGAAATGCTTCATGCAGAAAACTGAAACAGAATTAACACACTGCAAATCTCCAGAAATGGTGTTCGAGGAAAGTTCTCATAAGAGTTATATAAGTGAAAATCCCGTTCCACTCCACTCTTTTGGTAGTGACTCCATGTTTTCACCAAGCTTAGGTTAAGGTTCGACCAAATTCATAAAATACCACCGTAAACAAAATGCACTCCAATTTAAGCTCTCCCCTGCTGCAGGAACACCAGCTCTGAGCATGGACAAGCTGTCCAGAAAGGGAGAGACAGAGGTCCCACATTAACCCTTCTAACCAGAGGGTTTGCCAGCTCATTGGTAAATAAGGTGAGAATGATGGTGCTTGTAAAGGAACAGAGATATGCAGAGATAAAGTGACTTGCCAAATATCATACACAAAGTCCTTACCAGAGCTGGCAACAGAGTCCACCTTAGCCTCCAGGGCTGAGCATGGCCTTAAATGTCAGACCACACTGTCCTTGCAAAGAGACCTTTGATACCCCAAACCAGAACCTGAACCTGGGTTAGGAACTGCAACCACTTGAAAAATAATTTCATAAACAAGACTAATTGTCCACTTAATCAGTCATATTTATATTCATTTAGATGTAAGTGAAGATTAAGTCTCTCCAGGGGGCAGGAAATAGCTGAAATAAACACAAAATATTGTCTTCAGAGACACAAACCACAAGCAGTTTCTCATTAAAATCAGCTTTATTGCAGAAGACTGGGAAGTAGTAAATGATGTACCTAGATTGAAAGAAGAATAGATTCTAGCAATTGCAGTCAGAATAGATTTTGCTCAGTACCTGGTAAAATAGCTGAAATACTAATTAAAGCTAGATAGAGTAACCAAATTGCACACGTGAACAGCAGTTAGCAGGGATTAATACAGTTTGGAGAAAAGTCTTGCCCTATATGTACTAGAATCCTTTTATTGCATTAACAAAAGAGTCAGTGAAGAGGAGCCAGTTAAAATAGTTTACTGGAACCTCCTGGAAGCATTTGATACAGTCTCTTACAATAGGCTGTTAAAAAGACAAAATTAACTCCACTGGGACTGGGATTTTGCTCTCAGCAGCTGGAATGTGCTGTATTTTTAGAAAATGTCAAGGCTGCAGAAAACCAACTCAATGGATCAATTTGACATATGGAAAAAAAGGTATCAATGAGAGACTCTAAGCTTCAAAGTTGTGTTCAATGCTGTTGAGTGATCTATGTGAAAAAAACCACTGAAAGTCCTATCAGTAACAGATGCATTTCGGCATCTAGAGAAAACCTTATGAAAAACTTGAGGGGTCTCCAGTAATGATATAAAAATAGACATGTGTACTAGGCTTTTAGGTTTTAGATTACTTAAAACAACCAACAAAATGAACTACTTGACAGCAAGGATAACTTCATTTTCCAACAATAAATGGGAGCGTAGGCAAAAATCAGATTCTGTTTCTGTTGTCCTTCATTGCTGACCTCTTCCATGAAAAGAAAAAAAATCCCAGGTTCCTACTTATTAATGTTCCAGAATCCACTTTTCAGTAACAAAAAGAGACTGTAGGATCACAGTTTTACATTTGATTGCTAGGTTGGTACACATCTTTGGATATTGTTGCATAGAAGTTCAATACATGCAAATCTTTGAGTGCAGCAATACATGATTAGAACAAAATTGTTCTTTACCTTCTTCAGTTGAACTTACAGCAAAACATGGCTGGAAGACAACCTACAAACTTTAAGTAAAAGTGAAGAGATATCAACACTTTGTCTGTAAAACAACATGTATGCCATCAAAGAAAATCTCTTTTTAACACCTCAGAAACACTGTTAGGGATTCTCATTTTTGCCTCTGAGATCTTGATTGTCTGCTTCACAACTTAGTGCTCACACATCTGAGTTATTGGAATGGACTGGTATACAGCTGTATAATTTCAGAGAGAAAATCCATAGTCTAACCAAGTGATCTCAGGGTTGATGGAAGTTTTCTGAGAAACTTTGCCAAGTAAAATCCTCTGTCATTCAAGTTAAGCTTTAATTCTGCAGTAAAGAACTGGACAAATCTGGAAATAAACATTAACTCTGTTTAACAATGGTTAATCTAATTCCAAACACCCAATTCCTATGACAGAAAAGAAGTCCAAAATAATGAAAGCAGTTTATCAGGTAGCTTTATGCACAAGCTGGTGTTTCCCCCTTTCTTGTGTGCCTTCTGACATAGGTGCAAGTGAGTTAGGGCTGAAATCTTATTGCTAATACATCTAAAAAGGCCTAAAGGTGAGACAGGAGCCATAACTCAGAAATGCCCATATAGATATTATAAATATATACTAACAGTTGTTATAAATATACACACTGTTCTATTATTGATGAAAACAAGTGCACATGTTGCACATGTGCATGTAGGGCAGCTGGGCACAGGCTTCTTGCAGTTCCAGATGCAGTTCACCATGCTGACAGTGCAACCATATGGCCATGTCTGTGTGAAGTGCTCAAACGGATGGCCTTTTTATTCCTGAAATTATGTGCACGTCTTTCTAGAAGTCAAGCCCTTGATCTTCTTCTCTATCATAAGAAACTAGTTTCAAAGAAGAATGAGAACTGCTTCAAAATGAATGAAAGGAAATTTCTATGCTGATAGTGCTACTGAATTATGGCCATGGCTAGCACTGTGTATTTTTCTTTTATTGCTACTCAAATCCTCAGAATGATAAGATAAAAGATCCCCTGAGAGCCATTCACAAGGATTTTATTCCTGTATTGTTATTGCACTGTCCCTCAATCCCAGCAGTCCAAAACTACCACCACCCCAAAGTCAATTAGATCTGATTGTGCGTGTTCTCCATCAAGAGTGAGGTTCACATGTTGTTCTCATAGTAAGTGTTTAAAGATGAGTTCTCAAAATGTCTATTTGTATGAAACATATATTTCTAGTGCATAAAAGGTTATGTACCAAGGTTTGAACTATGCCCTACAACTCCTCATAGAGTCCTTCACTCACAATAGGTAAATGATTTCTTAGTAGTTGAATATTAACTTTCTACTTTGCATTCATATTCAGTGACAGCTTTTATTTCCTGGCTGTAAAATTCTTTTTTTTTGGTCTTGTCAAAGAGACATCAGCAGTTCTAAAGCCAAAGTGGAGCCATCATTAACCCTTTGGAGAAGAGTTAGAAATTGATTAGCCAAGTGAAGGCTTAGGAAATTATTTGGGGGCACTGGAAATCATTTAAACAGCTGCGCCTGAAGGAAAAAAAAAGGATTTGAAAAAAAATAAAGTCTGACTTCTGAAATGGGGCTTGTTTTTGCTAGAAAGTACATATGGGTAATTTTCCCCCCCAAGAATTAGAGCTTGGATGAGAACTACCAGTCACAAACCACCCTTGCCTTCACTACTCCTAACCTGGGATTTCACTGTCACTTTCTTATCTGCCTCCTCCTTCATGACACACACTCTGATAAACCACAGGAGAGCAAGGCTGCATATTGCAGCCATTTCACAAAAAAAAAGAATAAATCATTGTTTAACTTATCCTATGTTTCAACTAAATTATTTGGTTTACTTTGTGCTTTTCACAGGAATGGATGTCACCTATGATGCCTTATTCCAAGTTATCATCAATTCCAGGTAGCTAAGAACACAGGTTCATAAACAAGCATTTCCTGAGATGTTAAATCACTGAGTCAGGAAGAAGCAACAGCTACTGTCTAAAGTTTATTCTCACAAAGCAAAGTTAAAACAAACAGTAACCAGATTAATGTCTGCATCTGTTTAGTATCATAAGTAACATGAAAAACTCTTAGATTTTGGTTTACATCAATTGCATAAATATATATACGCACATATGTATAGTTTTTCACAAAACTATTGTCATGAAAAACATAGTTTAATTTCCCTGTGGAAAACACTCAAATAAGTGCAAAATAAGTATATATGGTGTAAGAAAAGGCAAATTCAGCTGCTCTCTGAGAGGAAGAGTACTGAACTATAAATCTTTCTGAAGAGAGAAATGCAAAGAAATCCTACTCATTATGCTTTGTCTGTGTATTCCAGTCTTCCTCACAGAATTAGGTAAGAGAGAGAAGGTACGTTTGGCTGCTAGATAAGAATTAAGAGAGGTGGACTCTGAACTGATAGAGAAAAATGAGACCTGGAAAATTACATTTGGGGAACCAGTTCAAATTCATTTTGATTTTTGAGTCTTTGTGGAGGGAACAGAAACCATCTTTTCAGGTTTTCTCCAGAAGGACTGAAGACTTAAAAGGAAGGTAAGAAATAATTTTTGTCTCTGTACTTAAAAAAACAAAACAAAAAAAAAAAAAAAAAACAAAAAAAAAAAAAAAAAAAAAACCAAAAAAAAAAAAACAAAAAAAAAAAAGAAAGAAGAGAGAAGCAGAAAAATATTAAATTACTTCTTCATAGGAAATTTACAACTGAACAGAAGCTATGCTGAGCAGTGGGGATTTAGTAAATAAAGCATAAGACCATCCTGAATTTCAGAACTTACTTAAAAATATCTGGTCCATATGCACAAATCTTGCTTTTAAATCTGTCAAGGTCCAACCACTGAAAGCTTGAAAGCCTAAAATACAAGAAAAAAATATTTTTATTTTTCAAATTCAAAAAAGAAACTTTTAATAGTATTCTTATAGATTAAACATCAATTTTCACCCTAGTTTATGGCATTTTTTAGGAAAATCAAAATTTCTTTTAGCTTTGCCTTACATCTTTTTTTATCAGTGCATTAATATTATATATTTTTGTCCATGTGTTCTTGAAATCAGCTTCTGCTCCCATAATTGCTGTAACTCTCAGTATGAAATTCAGAGGGCTAAATCCAGTGAAGCAAACAGCAGCAGCAAAAGCAAACTCGTCTTCTTGTCAGTATGTAATGCATAGTGGAATAAGCTCAAATTGAGAGACTATATGAAAGGAATCAGAAACTTAATAGTATATCTACCGATGAACTGAATAAAATACATGTAATTAGAGTGATGTTTGAGAAAAAAAATTAAAGATTAGTGTCAAAACTCAGTTACTTCACCTCTGAGAGCAAGCAGGTAACGTGTCAATAACTGTGCTCATATTTATGTATCTGCACTATTTATGTATATTACTCAACCTGACTAGGCCATGCTGTAGGCTCCAGAGACTAAACCACATTAATTCTTTCCCTGAAAGCAGTTATGTATATTATTGTAATACAAAGGTATTTTGACAGGTTTGCGAAATCCTATTGTGTTTTTTATTTTGAGCCAGAATGACATTTACTATTAGCATCAAAATGCATCAGCTACATAAATGTGATTTATTTTTAAAAGTTTCAGCTTCTGGGTCACCAGAACAGGAACTAATTAATGATTACATATTTTTCAGACTCTATCACAGCCATAATAACCTCAATTCTCATGCATTTCCTTGTTCTTTTTCAGAGTTGCAACCATGAACCAGGCACATCAGGACAAATAAAGATGCTCATCACAAAAGAACATTTGACACTGATCTAAAGCAGCATTTATGCAAGGAGAAAGAAGGAGTTACAGTGGTGACATCACGGGTCTGGCCTGTACCATCATCAAACAGAGCTCAAGGAGCACAGCACAAGCAGAGCCCAGAGGTTCTCTTCACATGAAATAATAAAACACCATAGAATCACAGAATTGTTTTAGTTGGAAAAGACCTTTAATCATAGAATCATAGATTGTTTTGGGTTGTAAGGGACCTTCATGAGACCAGGTTGCTCAAAGCCCAGTCCAACTTGCCCTTGATGGGGTCCCAGGGATAGGGCATCCACAACTTCTCTGGGCAATCCGTGCTGGAGCCTCAGCTCCTTCACAGTAAAGAACATCTTTCTAATTTTTAATCTAGACCTGCCCTCTTTCTGTTTAAAGCTATTCCCACTTACATCATATTGATCCGTGTGTGGACTTCCCCACACACAGGACAGCAATCGTGAGGGTGGGTACTGCTATAGCTGTGTAACCCTAAGCATGTGTGTGATCCCACAGGAGTCACCATTGTTATTCTTCTCCTCAGAGCAAGTTTGGGAATTGGTTAGATCTCCTTAAGTCTCTCTAGTTAATGATAGGCCGTATAAATCATCTTGTCTGCAGTGTCTGTGCCTGGATATAAGCTAGTCATCCTAAATCCCTTTTATATTTAAATGAGGACAAATAGCACTGCAAGGGGGTTATTCAGATGGTCTGTTGAACAAGTCTACACTTGGTCAGAGGAATTGGTTGCAGCTGAGCAGAATTTAGGATGGGAAGAGATCTGTGTCTGAGCTCAGCCTATATTATCCCTGGAGAGAACAGCTTTGGCCTCAAGTCATCTATTACCTTTTCAACCTGAATTCTTACGGGTCAGAAATAGGAATCAAAACCCTTTTTTACACCAAAAGTCTGGAAATTCCTCAGATGCCCAGCAGCAATGCCCCTTGCTCTGTTTCTCGTGGGAGACACAAAATCCCCAGGTACCATTCAACCTTTTCCCTTTCCAAGCCTAGATGGATCCTTATGCTATTTCTTGCCCATCCCCATGCACTTGTTTGCACAACCAGTGCAGACTTCTCTTTCATACATGTCCTAGGAGTCCTTCAGACAGCTTCTTCTGTTGGAAAATTCTGCCTTTGACGTTCTGCACACAGGGAACAAAAGTGGAGCCAGGACTGAGTGCAGGTAAGGAGGTGTATTGGCTCATAGACTGGCAACAGGCATTCCCGGGGCATGAAATTTGCCTGGCAGAAAGTGCAGAGGTGTTTCTGAGAGAGAGCAAGGTGCTGCTCCCACTACTGATGTATATTTGCAGGATGTGTCTGCTGCAATGAAAACGATTTGAAATGCCAGATTTGAATCTCTGGAACACGGAGGCAGGCCATCAGATTTCCTTTTCAAAAAAAATAAAACTCCCTGGTTTCTCTTCCCATGGGGGAGATGCTGGTGGCACGATCCCTCCAATGGTCTCGCTGCTGGTTTACTCGAGGGAGTAATTTTCACTGGAAACTAATCTTTACTATGTCAGAGTCTCAGTGTCAATTTTATCTGTGTTTCTTGCTGTCACTGCTATTTTCCTCAGCAGCAGTGCCACTAGCCCTGCTATTAGCCACAGCTGGGCTTTACCTCAGAAGAGCCCAATGTCTTTTTGCTCAAAAAAGTTACAGAAAGGGGCAGCATTAATAACAGTAAAATGATGCTAAAGACATTGCTGAAGGGTAAAGGAGGTTAACTGGGCAAAGCCATGTTGGTCTGACCCGAGCAGGATCCCAATAGCAGGCTTAGAGTTCACTGATTTATATTCACATCCTAACCTGAGCTTTGCAACTGGAGCCCGTTTCCAAAGACCTGTCTAAATAGGGGCAATCAGGAAAATGAACCTGACTTAACCAAAAGTGTGACTTGAAAGTGGATTAGCTGCTGTGCATTTGTGAACACTCCTAGCAAGAATAAAAGTCGACTTGTTTCTATTTATTTTATTTCATTTTTGGCAGAGAGCTAATTAAAACTAATACATTTTTATTCTCGGAAAGGATGTTAGCTATTGAATTTAATGTAATTTAATGGAATCACTTTAAAATCTGAGTCATGCTAATGTTGGGGTTATTCAGTATAAATGAGATCTATTTTAAAAAGTCTTGCCAGAAATTTAAACTCCCAGTATCTTCTCTGGGTCCTGCTTCTGCAGCAACCCCAGTTTATTCCTCATTTAAAGTTCTCTTGAAAGCCAGTGGCAGTGGGAAATCTTTCTTGCTAAGTGCTAGCTGTAGCAAATGAGGGCTGGAGAAATTAAACAATCTGGTGGAACAATGAGTAGCAGTTTTGACAGCTGAACTCTGTTCCATAACAATGTTCTCTGAACCCCAGGAAATTAGGGTGTATTACTTCCTGCTGTAGCTTGCGGTCAGCCTTGCGTGCTGTAGCCAAGTCTGTAGACACAAACCACCAACAACATAAAGACCACAGGGCTCTGTGGTTACACAATTGTTTGTCTGTGGGATCTGCATAAATTGTTTGTACTGATAATCTCAAAGGAAAGGAAGTACAAGCAAATGCATCAATCCCTTTAAGAAATAGGAATGTCCTTGTCTTAAAAGACATAAGATCTCTATTCTTTCACTTATTCTACCTCTAGTTTGGTTAGTAACATCTTTCCCCTTTTGTTTCTGATGCAATGGTGCACATGCTCCTGTCTTACTGAGCCACTATAACAGGAGAGCTAGAATGGCAAGTGCTGTTTAATAAAATACACTTGCAGAGCTACAGTGCAGTAATTTTCCATAATAAATAATTTGAATATACAAAAATAGCAACCTGCTTAAAAATGTTCAATATTTTGCAATACAAATATATTATTAACAATTTTTAAAAGAAAGTATCAAAGCAATTGCCCAGTAAAAGAGGAAAAATGCTTACTTTGACTTATACCACCCCAGCATAACTCAGAGTAGTAACAATTTCATAACACGTATTCATCTTTAATCTCTTTCACAAGCTTCTGCTGGGTGGCAGAAGGCAGACTATTTCTCCTTCTCCCCTCTTTTTTCTTCCTATTTAAAAATCGTTTGGATTCATCATAATCAACACAATATATGTGCAATTATGAAAAATAGCCTGCAGCTCTGCTGGATGAAGCATATCAGCTTGTTCTCCAGTTTTAGAAAACTCTATTTTATGGTTATCGCAGTTGCAATGAAGAAGCAGAACTGCAAAGAGAAGCTGTTTGAGAAACATACATAAGTATTTTGACAAAAAGACTAAATGATGACAAAACAAGGTCCTTATGAAACAGTTGAAAAATAAAAATTAATAAAAAGGGACTTCACCAGGGAATCACAGAGGTGATATTGTTATCTGTATTGTTTGAGAAAGTAAAATCATAAGTGAAAAAAGAAAAATAATCTCTGGTATATAAGCACATCTTGAGTTCTTTCATGATGTAGAAGTTCACCCTTGTCCCTGCAAAACCAAAATGCAAGTAAATCTAGCAACAAAGTCTTGAATTTTCATCCCCTTATTGCAATCCTCTGACTTGTAGATTTTCTGATCTACTTTCATTCTGTGAAATTTTAGGTTAATGATACAAAAAAAAATTTGCCTTGATAATAAAGAGTTTTGAAGATCTCCACCTCTGTTTTCAATGCCTCATTATCCTTATACATAGTGTCTAAAATCTGCAACTTGACAAGCCTCCATAATGCTTTACCTTTTACAAGTCTGGAGAAAAAGCATCCTACTTGTCCTCTACATGTTTAGTGCTGTCAAATCATCAAAGCTCTCCCAAGAGTATCCCTCCTTGCCAAATTTGAGACCTTATTAAGATTTACAGGAGGAATTTGAGATTGGTGAACAGCAGTAGTATATTTCCCAACAGAATTTGCACCAGACAGCCAGCTCCAGGTCTTAGAAGTTTGTCTTATTTTGCTGAAACTGCTGTTTCTTAGGGATCACAAATAATGATAAACAAGAGTGACAAAAAATGAGCTGAGAATAACAAGAAAAACTAGAGATTAATCTAGACAGAAACCAAGCTGAAAAGTGCGCTGGCCTGAATCAAACCTGACTGAAGGAGAAAGGACCTGTAAGTTGAGTGCAAGAAGCTCCTCACCCAACTGCAGGAGCAAACATGAGAGACCTTGGAGCCCAGTGACTGAGTGAAACTCACAGACACTGAAATTCATGTCAGTCTTCACTGCCAATCCTTAGCCCCTCCTGCCAGGTGGATCTCAAAAACATCCCCCAAATCCCCGAAAATGCAGGCTTCTGTAATTTCCCCTGTTCCACAGAATTACTCACACTGAACTACAGAACTGAAGATACAGTAGGGAAACTCATCCAACTAATACAACAGAAAAAAATGTCAGCTGGAAAAAAATATGCACCTCTCTCTGCAACCCTGTGTAGTTCTTCCTCCTGGATAACCTTAAAGAAACAAAAATTTCAAGGCTGAAAGTGATTAATAGTTTTCACAGAAATGATAGTGGTTAATTAGATCTGAGAGTGATGGAACTGGGAGACCTGGGAGAAGATGCAGCTCTCCTTCCTGAAAGAGTAAGTGACAGGTAAGGTCACATACTTTAGAGCTGATGCCTGAGGTAAAAGGGGTTGTAAGCATATGAGATCATGGAAAGAAGGAATTAGAAGTGAACACTAGCAAAGGCACCTCTGTGTATGTGTGTGTGTGTGACAGTCTTGAACTCTAATTCTGCCCTTCATTGTGTTTACACCTTCTCCCACTTTTGCACCAACACACATTGTTGCAGACAATGAGACACCTGATCTCTGCTTACACCTTTACGAACAGGTATTCGTCAAACATTTAGTAATTTATATTAGGTCATATTTCTCCAGCTAGCATATAAAACTGGCATGTAGAAAAAAAGTCTAAATGATGATTTTGAAACAGGAGAATTGTGCTCATTCTGTTCCCAAGACAGAATGGGCTGAAGCTGTGGGAAAAACATGGAGATAAATTTATGACAGGAAGACATCACCAGAAGGAGAAATTAAAATCTCATGGTGAAATCAAAGAAACATAAAGAAATTGATCGTTCAAGACAGGGCTTGATGATTTCAGGATCCACTGGAAGTTCATTTCATCCTGCTGCAAGATTCTAGTCTTATGGTAAACCTGATTGCACCATCTCTTCTTAATATATAATTATTTTAATGGCAGAAATTCCTCTCTTTCATTCCCAGATACCACACACTTCTTTAATTCCCTTGTATTTCCATTGAAACAAATGCCCTGAACCTCAGCAGGTGGCAAAAAAAACCACTGGAGCAGCAGAGGATTAAAGTCCATTGGAAAGCATCTGTTCTTCTACCTGCCCCTCTAAGGGCTCAACCTTGGGCTCTGCCACTTAGCCAGGTATTTATTTCTTATGATGTTATATTCATGCTTAGAGTGCCTTACAATCAGTCCCTTTTTACCTTCCCCCCACTCCCCAGAACCATGAGGAAATCTGCTGCCCCTTCACCTTCACTCCTTTTCTTGCAAGTGTCAGCTTTGTCAATCACACAGAGATGATCCAGCTCATGAAAATGTGTCACAGCAGCCAGAGTTTCTGCTCTGACCTTCAGCTCTGCCCTCTGCTGTGACAAACAAGTTTCATTTGCCACTCAGAGAAACCTGGTTATTTCCAGCAAAATATAACTTCTTTCTTCCGAGAAGAAAGAAAAAGAAAAGACCACTAGCTGAGGAAATGCAATAATTTCCGGATTTTCTTCACTTTTTATTCAGGTCTAGGAACAACTTCCTTATATACCAGAAAGAAAATCTATACGGATCATTAAAATTTGAAGAAGAAATCTATCCTTTAATTAATTTTCATCTCTTGTTTTTTAGGGGAGGTAGTTTTCATACAGAGACTGTACAGTGCAGAACAGGTTTCTATCAGGAACAAAGAAATAGATTTCCAAACAAAAATGGTACTATATTTTCTTTGATACACGTATTCAGGATCTCATTACTTGCCATCCACAAACACTTAATATCTGTGTATTTTTAAAATGTCCTACAACTGAAGGTTGTTATTACTTGAGATTATATAATTCCAAAATTCCTGCTGAAATCTATGAGGTGGAGGATAATGGATGTGGATGGCTGTGCAGTGCAGGATAAAAGCTTCAGTGTCCAAAGGACTCAGTAGCTGAAGGGCTAAACCTACCCCTAATCGGACACGGGGCCCAGAACACGGTTTGAGTTTACTAGAGACACTTGAAAACATGCCTGAAGATTTAAACACTTTGAGATAAATCTACCTCCATGACTTTAACCTGAAAGTTTCCCTTGAGGCAGTTGGTCCCATTCTGCACATATCCTGTGGTGAACACCTGGGAGTTTTTATGACAACATAAATTGTCACAAAATACAGAAACAAAGCACATTATCTTAATGCGAACTGGAAAGTGTAAATAGATAAGCAAATACTTCCCTTCTTTTTGATTAATATCTTTTCCTTATTGAGCTCTCAGCCTCCCAAACTGTCTGTGCAATGTGCTTTTATCGGTGTCAATTTTAATAGCTTTAAGGCAAAATTCTTTATTATCCATAGGGGAAATACATTTACTACTCTCTCTTGTATACACCTCCACTTGAAGACTTACTGAATTATATAGTAAAACTTGAGTACTTCACATATAACCACTGCATGTTGTGATTGCATAATCCATGATCATGCCATAAAACTGTTTTCTGAATAAGAGCCTATAGCCTCCTTTTGAATTTCCTTGGATAAAACATATTTTAAAGAAGAGTATAAATATCCACTGAGCACCCACAGACTTCTGTTTCATTGCTTCTGAATCCCAGCACCTAATCTTGCTTTTATGTCATGTACTATATTACAAGGAAATGAAATGCAATTCAGTAAATTATCCACTTCAAGTTGTGGCCATTTAAGTAGATAAAAAAAAAAAAAAAGTTCTTCATCTTCTATTTGTTTTAAATCCCACTAGGATGCTGGCTTTATATTTACTCTTAGCTTGGGCTTTACTGTGAATCTTCACGAAAGCTCCTCAAGTAGAGATATAATGAGCAGAGACGTCTTGAACAAAAGTAATCTCTGACTCTTAACACAAACACTATTTATTGCACATCTAGTAGCAGCAGCACTGTATCTAATTCCTGACAGCCAAGCCTTTGATAACTAATAGTGGTGAATCTAACATTTCACTCTTGCTTTTAACAATTATCTAGCAAGAACACTCCAGAAAAGGCATTACTGTTAAACCAGGAAACAACAGCTTGCAGTGTGTGAACAGCTGGAACCAAACTGAGCCATGGTACAGCACATCACATCAGTGTTTAGGCTACTTACCAGAATATTAACACAGAGGATTTTCTTTTAATCTATTTGTTTTAAGACTCCAGAATTGTTGGAGATTATTTGATCTACTAGTTAATACCTATCAGTGTGAGAGACACTGGGAGCACAATGTTCCATACAGATGTACCATAGTCCCCGGTCTTTGGCTCCAAATTCAAGTGTAGATAGATCAGTATTTTTATTGCTGGAAGTCACTGATGCAAGGCACCTAATCCTCTGCCTAAGTAATTCCACTTGTTCTGGTCTGATATTTAAAAGTGTAGAAATTTGCTTTTGAATTAATCCACCCTTTCTTGCAACAAGCCTCCATTAGCTGAGATGACCAAATGGAAGATCTAGCATGTAATTTTATGCTCCAAGGTTTGGAAACTCTTTAGTTTTCAAGAAAACTGATACACATTTTAGAACAGATCCCTCTCCAAGATAAAAAAATCCCTGACCAGTGATAGCATCTTGAAATACCTTACTGAGAAATATAACATTAGCAAAAATTATTCATATTCAGCTTCTATGGGAATTTGATCCTTAATTAGTTAAATTATTAAATCCTAATGCATAACCACATGAATGTTTGAAGGAAAAAGAAAGAAACAAACAGACCACACTGACTTTAAAAATATTGCTACTTTCCCCCATCCATTTGACCTTGAAATTAAAGGCTTTTCTTTTTCCTGGCTTTACTCACCTGATGTATTTCAGAGCAGCATTATTACTGAAGTCAGTAGAAGCATTGATATGGGTAAGTGCTACTCAAGATGAGGAAGACTTGCACTATCAAGCCCTAAAATTGTTTGTTTACCAACAGCCTATGGAGAAAAAAGATAATGGTTTACATGGAAAGATGAGCTAGGCTTGATATGAGAACTATATATGCATCCTCTGATGAAAATGTTATTCTAATCTACTCGTTGAATAGAAATAGCTGGGAGCAAGGAGGTTTTGGTGGCTCCTGTTTGTTACATTTTAAAGAGAAAAGGGTAAATGCTTCTTTAAGAAAGCATGATATGTTCTCAGAAAACAGTAGCTCAAAATTAAATATTCTTGCATAGTTCACACCTGTAGTGTATTAATAATTAGTACTATAGCTATTTTACCTCTAGGAGAGAAAAGTAATTGCTACTTTTAAACATTAGCTGACTCTATGCTAAGCCAGACATTTCTGACCAGGGCTAAACAAAAAGATTATATTATATACATTAACCAAGGAATATTTATACATATATATATGATTCTTCACTAGGAACACTGATGCAAGTGGACTAGAAAATTAAGCTTTTCATATTTGCTTCCTGGTGGAAGCTATGTAAAACAGAATAACAAATGATTGTCACTTTATTTCAGAACATTAAATTAATCTTAGAAAACAGAAAAGTCATGAACAATATTGCAGCAGTATTTCATGGTTCACTGGTTATTATCACTTGCCAACTTTAAGGTCACAAAAGAACATTTCTCATTTGTTGTCTAGAGTATCTGTGACTATATTCCTATTGTCAAACCTAACCTTTTGGAGAACCAGAGAGGCAAAAAGGAGAGGAAAAAACTATTTAAAAGTGTGCTTTCTTTTTCTGCAGTATGTGGAAAAACAGTAATAGACTTAAAAGCTTCAAGCTTCTGAAAATAGAACAGGTCACAAACTTTAAATATTTAGTCCCTGATATGAGTAAAGCATTAATAAGTAAATTAGCAGCCACACGGGATGAATTCCCTAGAGTCCAAAACCAGATTTCTGAAACCATCAGTGGTAGCCAAGCCTTCACATAATTTGAAGTTTTGCTAAAATGGGCAATATAGAGAATAAATTACTTTGGGGGTAACAGAACCGATTATTTCTTGGTCAGTGATTTGAAAGTAAACATGGATATTGGTGTACACAAAAAATAAATATCATCTTTATGGTTAATCCAGAACACAAATTCAATACACTCATTTAAAGAAATGTTGTCTATCCATCAGTTATACAGAATTCCACCCTTTTGTGCCACTTGGGTGGGGGACTGAAATAAATTGCTTTTCTCAATCTTCTGTCTAATAGAAAAGTATCCACTTCATCCCCTCATGACATTTACCACTAACTGATCATATTAGGGTTTGGGAAGGAGACTCAGTACAGCAAAAAGCCTGTAAGAACTATGGCTCCAATCCTACTTGTATTTTTTCTGGAAAGACATTTTCATTCTCTGTAAAAGGTTCTCAAATGGAGACACCATTAATAGCAACAGGATGCACTCAGTCTTGCAAAGCTTAGGAATTACACAGGTGACACAACACAAAAAGAGACTAAGTCTATGTGAGTAAAATTTAATTTTCTCCAGATCATTCACTTGACAAGAAATAGCCTGAGTCAATATTAATAAACTCTCCTGTTCTCCAGAACAAAATGTTTGCACCCAGGCAGCTGTTTGAGAATGGCCCTCAGCTCATGCTAATTCTCAAAATAAGACCACAAATTATTTGGTAGAGTGCCAGGTGACACAAGTTTCCAGCATGCCAGAAACTGTCCCGACTACTTAACAGGAACAAATGAACTGCAGTGTCTGAGAAGGCACCAGCATGCTTTTCTTTACTGACACAGTTGTAGCCAGCATCTTCCAGACTTTCAGTAGACTCCCTTAAAAGATCTTTCAAGAGTTTGGCTATAGAAAAACAAATACAAAACAAACCAGCTTAGCCCATCTCCCAAAAGAAACTACATCACACTGAGAATTAGTGGATGAATCATTCATGGTCATTGTATTTAGGAAGAATAGGTAACTCTTCAAATATTAAAAGATCAGATTTGGACACATTACACATTTGGTAGACTCAAGTATCTACTTCCCCACTGATGTGTGGGTGATTTATGAACATTATTTCCATTATCATCAATGGAAAATGCTAAAGTCAACCCCTCCAGTGTATCACATCAAGGGCAAATTCCTACATCACTTGCCTTTGTTACTGATTCAAATACGAGCTGTGAATAGACCAGTACACAGATTATACTACAGCTCAAGGAGTGGGAAAAAATCCCTCCATACTATAAACACACTCCTTATTTTTATTTTATTTATTTTGTTAATAAGATACAATGCTCTCCAAAGTGACATCCAGACTGAGACTCAGTGCTGGCGGGGTAAGGGAAATAAACAATTACGTTTGCTCCTATAAGCTATTTTTTGTTGTGAGGTCGTGAACTCTTTCCCCCTGACTAGCTTCACTCTAAAATAAAGTGACTGGCTTGGATATAAAAGTGTTTGTGTTTTGACAGCTCTCCTGCTCTGCTTTTTCAGCCCGAGCATAATGGGCAAGCAGCGCTGCGTTGGCAAAGCATTTCCAATTAAGCATATAGGGAGCTCCTTTGCCAGTCTCCTGCAAGTGATCCTACCTGCAACCCCCAAGTGTTCTCCTTGGCCAGAAACTGATTTTGAAAGCTAATTAATTCTTACATTAAGCCAAATTTAAGAACATCTTTTTTCAATATAATACTGCTGATGCAGAGCAAGCATTCAGGAAGACCACATTATCAGCAATGATAATTTTCTGTATTTTTTACATTATGGTTCTTATGTTGAGAGATTTCAAAGCACTACATAATTATTAACCTATGGTGGCAAGTGTCACCATCACTGGGATGAAGCATGATGTCTGGATGAGCACCAAAGATGCACATCTCAATGTCTTCCACACTCTTCATGTTATGTATTTTAAGCAGCTTTCAGTTTGGAGAAATGCAAATAAATGAATAAATACATTTATAGTGCATTATAAATAAAAATTTCTTAAGCCCAAGTGAATGAAGCATTACTTGTAGGATGACATCCTCCTGTAGATACATGGAAGTCTCTGCAGCTGAGCAGAAGAGGAATAAACATTTTCTCATTTCATTAGAAAAAGCATATATATTCATACCTGGTAGTAGAATCTCTCTGGGAAAGTTTTTTTCCTAAATGTGCCATTAAAAAAATTAGAACAATGACTGATCTTTTTAATAAATAAAACAAAGGCCAGAGTATTTTCTTTCACTATTATATTTCAGAAGTAGCTGTGCATAAGATAGGCTTTGCTATGAACCCTGAAGTGAGGACATGTTGACTGATAGGTGTGTTAAGGTTCACGAGGCTTTCCACAAACTCAGACTGAGATCTGAGTCACTTCCAGGTGCCAGAGAAGGATACAGACAGCATTTTGAACAAACCACGAGAAATACAGCAGGTTTTGTTTGATTTCTGCACAGAAGGATTTTTATCAGCATCAGGTGGGTTTTGCTTTGATATTTTCACAGACCCACATAATTGGTGAGGTTGGAAGGGACCACATCTGGTCCAACACCCCTGCTCAAGCAGGGTCATGCCAGAGCTCATGGCACAGGATTGTGTCCAAACAGTTCTTGATTATATCCAGGGAGGGAGATTTCATTACTTTTCTGGGCAATCTGTTCCAGTGCATGTACACCTGCACTGTAAAGTTCTTATGTTCAAGTGAACTTCCTGTGCATCAGTTTCTGCCCATTACCTCAGTCCTATTGCTGGGCACCGCTGAGCAGAACCCGGTCCATCCTCTTGGCACCCTCCCTTCAGAGACAGGTATCCTTGGATAAGGTCCCCTCTCAGTCATCTCTTCTTGAGCCTGAACAGGCCCAGCTCCCTCAGCTTTTCCTTGTAAGAGCTGCTCCAGCCCCTTCATTATCTTTTTCACCCTCCACTGGACCCGGTCCAGGAACTTCATGTCTGTTTTGAATGTAGGAGTCCATCACTCCTGGTGTGCCTCACCAGGGCTGAGTAGAGAGGCAGGATCCTCCCTTGACCGCCTGGCAATGCTCTTCCCAATGCACCCCAGGACACTTTTGGCCTTCTTGGCCACCAGGGCACTGCTGGTTCATGGACAGTTTGTTGTCCACCAGGACACCCAGGTCCTTCTCCAGGGAGCTGCTTTCCAGCAGGTTGGCCCCCATCCTGTACTGGTGCATTTTGAGTTTCTTTTAACTGAAAAGCAATGTGAAAGTCTTATCCTTCTCAAACTGAAAGGGAAGCAAAGACTTTGAGTGCAAAACCACAAAAGTTCCCATAAAACTCATTGAAATTATTTAAAACCATCCTCAGTGAGACAACGACTTGATAATGATCCCTTGCTGAGGACACAGTAAGTGACAAAGAATTCAGTGCCAAATATTTAGGGGCAGTGGGAGTTTGCCCTTGCTTTGGTTAGTATTATACCAGCAATGGTCAGGAAGGACTTTTCCCCACCAATTGAATTTAGGCAGAAGGTGAGTTTATTCCTTTTGTTCCTCCAGTTACATAATCATTCATGTTCTTACAAAGAATTCTGTCAATAAGGCACATTTCCTGACACAGAATATAAGGATTAAAAGGTTTCAATTAAGAATCCAAAGAAAACTGTAGAACTGGATTAAATCACAGAAAATGTTGTCTGAAATTTTGTAACTAAGCCAGGTAAGTAAGGTCTGGAAGGGTCATAATTATTATTGTTATCAGATCTTCCTCTTTTTGTAGACCATTCCCTAGAGAATGATGAAACTTTCATGGACACCATTCCTACTCACTGAATACATTTTACTGAATCATTTATAAAATGCCTCCCCATGGACCACACAGGATTAATAAATAAGTCTCAAGCAGGTAGAAAATCAAAGGAAGACTGTTCAACTGACCAGGAAACTTAAAGGAAGAAGGGGATTTTGCTCCAGAGAGAAAATAAGCGTCTTTTCTCTCTTCACAAGTTAAGGGAGTTATAATTCCACAAGTTCACAATAAATTATTAATTCTGGCTTGTAGCAGAAATTGATAAAACAGATGAGAAAAAACAGAGTAAGAAATTCACGAATGTCTTGAAGCACAGTCTCCCCCTGTGAGTTCACACCCCCTTAATCCACAGCCTGCCAGTGTGTAGGAGCCATATGTTCTCCCACAAAAGGCACATATATTCGCCCACCCCTTGACACTGCCTTTGCTGGGGTGACTGCTGTGGCAGGTTGAGAGTCCCCAGGCAGAGCCCTGGGATCTACTAAACTATTAGCAAATCACTTGGAGATGGTTTTCTTTTCCAGTGATTTTCAGGGATGTAGTCTGTTCCTGTTTAGGCAGCTTGGGCACAGTCCACGCCCAGGTCTTCGCCTGCAGGAGGCAGAGGTTTAGAGCAGCCTAAGCTCCTCCACAGCCCTGCCCAGCCAAGGTGTTCCCTCAAAGAGCACTGGCTCTGAGCTGTGGAAGCAGGGCTCTGCTCTCCTGTCAGGAAGGTGAATTGGTAGAATGTTTTGAAAAATAATGCAGTATTATCATAATGTAGTTGACACTGACTTGCTGGAAAGACAGAGAGAGAGATATTTCTTCAGCCAGTCAAAATTAATGGGCAATCCACACTGCCTTTGCTATGGTTTAGTGTGGAGTTTGGGCTCCACACCCTGACACAGCAATGATGCCAAGGAAGGTTTTACTACCTTATAATTGTTTTACCCTACATTCTTCTTCCCACTCATACTCCCTCCTGCAACACTGGCACCATCTGAGCAACAAAGGGAGATCGTGCACTAGGTCTGACTTAGAATCAGTGAATATTTCACTCTCTTCATATTCTGTCTACAGGAAGGACAGGAATGTATGAGCATCCTCCTGCTAAACAAACTCAGTCCTCAAGAAGGGCTCTGTGGCATAAGACTGAGAATTCTCTCTTCCCTCTTCATTTGCCCCCCCTGCACCCAGGTTGTCTTGTTATAGCCTAAATTATATATATATATATAATTTTTCCTATATATGTACTCATGGCCAATAAGTAGTTATATAACCATTAACTCATATTTCCCATCAGAAATGTTTGGCAGATAGACATGTGGCATCGGTTGATTTTGTTTCTGCAGTGAAATTAACGTCTTTTCTCTTATATTCTTGGGTACTCACTCTTATGCCTGTGTTCAAACATTTCCAGATTTAGTGTCAGTACGGAATTTCCCTTAGGAATGGTTGGTTGAGACACAGTAGAACAGGATACATGTGCCCTGTAAGCTCATCTAGTATATTTTATCCAATGGATTCCCTGCCATTGCTCTGGCCTCCAGCACTGTTGCTATTTCAATTCCACTTGATCTTTACCTGTGGTGCACCCATATTTATATCTGTGGAGAATTAAGTGCCTTATCATATAACTGAGGTTACTCAGCTCAGTATGGGGACGTATTTCATGTCCTGTCCCTTATGGCTTTTAATTCCCTGTAAGATACAGCGAAATACTTCCATAACCTAAAACACTGTGTACTTTCTGAAGCAAGACCTTTCTACAGTTCATGTTTTGACAATGAAATTGCAAATTCATCTGACAGGAATATTTTTCCCAAATGTAGAATTCAGAAGACAACACTGAGTACATGGATTTCTTTCCGTTGATGCTGTCATGCATATTTCTCTCTTTCTCTCTCTCTCTTTCACCGTCATTTTCTTGATTTCTTCTTTTCTGCTCAATATACTAAATGGAGGGCAAAATCAGGTTATTAGACATTTGTTTGTAATAGTGGAAACAACACAATGAAAGGGCACCCTTTGATTAATGTCTTTTCTGTCCATTCCTATTGCTTCTGCTAATAATGTGGGTAACTCAACACAGGTCAAAACTCATCCTGACCCTACAGCTACTGTGTTGGCTTCAGACTCTCTTTTATCCTACAAAGAGAAGGGGAGAGGCTGAAAGTGCAATGTTTCTGTAACATAATTTTTCTTTTCCTCTGGTTATTCTAAAGTTTTGGGAAGTATTTCTCTACAGTTAAATATGCTTTGGACTGCACTTCTGAACAGCTTGCAGAGACTACCACATAATCTAGTGAGCGCTATACTTGAAGGGTTGACCTCATTAATTGGCACTGTGATATCCGCCTGATCTCTTCCTTCCTGCTTCCCAAGAAAAGTGTCAACATTTAAAACTCAAGATTTATCTGCTGATATTTTTTAAGGCATAAATAATTTGATTCATAAGACTTTGAAGTATCTATTCAATCATAATGTGATTACAACAGAGTTTCTCTTTGTAGAGTGAGGACAAATCCCTAACTGGGATTTTCGGAACAACTCACCAGTCTCTTTCTCTGTTGGAAAAGTCTAAGTATTGCAGTGCAGGACTGTGGAGAAACCTGAGCTCACATGGATCTTAAGTTCAACATGGAAAGGGTAAGAAATATCTTGTGAGCCTTTAGACAACAGCTGAAAAAGGAAAATTTCTACCTAAGTTATGTGCGATGACATTTTATGACCAACACAGAAAATTGTTCTGGAATTTTTTTCTGAAAAAGGGAAAAAAAAAGAAAAACCAAAAGTCAAACTTTACTATTTTTGACATTATTCTGGTATCACAGGCAGGAATGAAAAAAATCCCCATAAATCCATTTTGTCCAACAGAATTTATCATTCCATGTATGGCTAAAGTGACAGTTTGGATTTCTATGGACATATCTAGGAGCATGAGAGAAAGATAATTTCTGCAAGCTTCTAGACACAAGCAGGATTCATCTGAAGATGTCAGTAGCTCTTTGGCTGCCAATACTCACTGGAGATGTAACAGTTTTCTAGAAAAATATGACTTGTTATTTTGTTCTAAGCTATTAATAAACAACTTTTTAAAAATTTTAAAGTTATTTCTGTTTCAGTCAATTCAAATTTTTTTTTTCCTTTTCAAAAAGTTCTGCTAAGAAAATATAGTTGTACATATGTAATTCTTGCTCCTCTATTGCTTCTGCTCATTCTGAGTAACAATTTCTAAACTTCCCAGAGCAATAGACCTCTCTCATGCCAGGAGACCATCTATATAAAGATTACAGCCTTTAAAGATGCACAATTCAATGCATGAAATATACTGTCATCCACTATTTATTTTTTTAAAAACACGAAGTTATAAACTGATAAAGAAGGAAAACCTGTGTACAGAATTCAGATGAATAAATAAATTATATTTACATTATTATAGGAATAAATGTCCTTCCTATTACAGTGTCAAAAATGTAAGGAAATAGCAACAGTGATTGGCAGAGTGTTATCTCAGGAATGAACTCTGCTTGATCAATCTCACACCACCTTGCAACTTTTCTGATTCCTTGATACATTCTTCTGACCTACAAATATTCAGAAATATAGACTTTTTTCAACTTTGCCATTACTCACAAAGAAATCTAATGGCAGAAAAGAATGGGGCATCTTATCAGAGCATGTGAGCCTGAAAACTAAAACAGAAAAAGTTTGCTGGAATTTATGACCAGGAGAAAAAAAAAACCCTTTTTAAAAGAGGAAAATTTCTGCTTACAACCGTGTGCTTCAAATATGTCCAAAATAAAAATTAACATAGAAGATGGTTTATCGTGAAATCACAGGGGAAAACAAAAAAACATTTTTCAGGCAATTGAGGTAACATAAAATCAAATATACATCTATACAAAGCAAGAACTAAGTGTCTAAGAGTCTCAGCTTCAATGAATTCTGTGGTTTTTAGTTAGGCTTCAATTCATTGCAACTCTCTTCCTAATGGACTGGCAATTAATTATTCTATTGGCTATTTAAGAATCAGGGCATAATACTGCACTGGAAGAAACACAATCTAATTTACATTGTTCTGGCCCAGCAACAATATTGGATATGATTACTCCATTCTGCCCTCCTAATACACAACCTAAAGGACAACACACACTTTTAGCAGACATCCACAATAATTCAGCCTCCTCACTTCTGATGTGGTCCTGCATAACAGGATTTAGTTGTAAATGTAAAAGATTGTTGTTGGTTTTAACATGGACATCACAGTAATGAGTTGAGCAGTCAGAAAACCCTTTTACATCCTCCAAGTGTGCATCCCACAGTGAATGTGTGGGACCATCCTGCATCCCACAGGATGGTCCCACCAATCTCAAGGGACAGTCTCACCCAGTAGTAAAAATGATGAAATAACTGTGTTAGAAACTTGTAAAACATATTATTTAGAGGGCTTTAAAATCCTTGCTTGGAAGTAATTAAATAAAAAAATTACCAAAAAAAAAAAAAAAACCACCAAAAAAACCCACCCACCCCAAATACGTATTTTCCTAAGATGAATATTGTAGAAAGTTAAAAGCAATAGGATCTAAAGTCTTGGCTAATATGTCATTTTTCTTGCAGATTTTTTCAGGCTTTGATACTTTCCATTCACTTGTTGCCTCTATATGTAGACACATTTTTATATCCCTTTCTTCTACAAACAGATTTCCATCTGTTGCTGACAATCCACTGAACACCCATCTTTTCCCTAAATCGATATATTTAATACGTAAGCAATCCTTTTCATCCGCAGTGCAAGCATGCAAACCCTACCAGCCTGATGAGCAGCACAGACATTTCCCTCCTGGTAGGGTGTTCAGCATCTCCCAGATCGAAGGTTAATTAGCTCAGTACTAAAATCCACGTACATCCACGCACACAGTTTCCTCTGATTTTGCCATTTTCACTTAATGCAGATGTTATCAGAAGGAAAACCTGTTGCACTCAATGTGTATTATTTTTATATACACACCCCTAAAGGGTCTAAGCATTCAAAAGTTAGTTACATGGCCAAAGATTTCACACACAGACTAATCAACACCTACAATAGAAAGACACGGTCTTCCACAACCTTGTACAAAGAGCATTTCCAAAATATAAAAGAGGAGACAAATTTCTGGGTGATCCCTGAAGATTATATACTCAGATATATCATAGATTATCCAGACACATACACTAGGGATATCATTCCATACATTTCCATAGGAGTATCTTCACTTAGATGTGCCCTTAAACTAGAAACAACTTTTTGTGGGTTGTCTGCCTTTCTGACAATCTCTAAACCTCAACAGGGAATTTCCCAAAATCAGCTGTTGATTACCTCCACAGTTCTATTGAAAACAACTAATAATTTCTAAAGTAAATTTCTTTTTATTCATTTTTGATTTATTCCAAGGTTTTATTTTAAGTTTAACCTTTTCAATTGCCAGAAGAGTTTTTGTTTCTCTTGGAGATAACTGAACACTCAAGAATATCAGTCTTCCTTTAAAGAAAAAATAATTCTGCCCTCAGTGATGAAAACTGCAACATTATAAAATGAAAACCAAATGAAAAAAGGTCTGGATTTTGAACAAATTGGTCAGATTGGATGGAGACTTCAGCAACCTGGTGTAGTGTATGTCCATGCCCATGGACAGGGGGATTGGAACTCAATGATCTTTAAGGTCCATTCCAAGCCAAACTGTTCTATTGTCTGTGATAGGACGAAATAAATTTGGCAAATTCACCACATATACCAGATCATTTTCTCAATTGGCAAACAGTTGTTTATTTTTAAAAGGGGTGTCAGACCTTGCAGCCACCCAGATTTGATGCCAATTTTGCAGGACTCTGGAGATATGAGTCCTTGATGCGATCTTTTTTAAATATAAGTTGGTATATTTTTATCATTCTAAGCATCTGATTAAATGTGCACCGTATATGAGATGGGAATAGTAATCTTCTTGTAGAAGTTCCATATTAAGTGCATCTCTAACTGATCAGCTCTGTCCTTACCCTGAGGGAGACATAAAGATCAGTGAAAGGACACATTTTGAGACGTGCTTACCACACACAGTGATAGTGATAGGTTCTGAAACACAAAGCAAACCTTCATGGAATATACCAGTGTTCATTAGCTGCTGCAACTTTTGAATGTGTCAATGGCTTAAAAGCTGTTGCATGGCATAATTACCCTGTAAAAACTTTGCCCAAGCATGAAAACATACAGTGGGTGCTCAGAAGATAGTCCATGTAATCTTACCCTGTTCATACACATTAACTTTTGAGTGTGTATCTATTTCCAAGTGTCTTTGAAATTCTGAGTGTCCTTTTTTCCAAGTGGCTGAATAAGAATAGTTATAAACATTGGCATGTATACGTGCTGTGCTCAAAGCTGAAGGACAAAAAAGATGGGCTGTTGTCATTGCATTGCCATGCAATTGCTGTGCAGCTTTCTTTAGCCTTGTAATGCAGGGGGTCAGATAAAACAGCCAGGAAGGTCCCTTTTAATTGGAAAATCCATTAAATAGACAGGGAGGAGTGGGAAATGTATACTGTGAAAAATACAAGCATTAACCTAATTTCTGCTTTGAGATCATATGCTGGAAAATATTTACCAGAAATAAACAGAGCTCAAGGCAAGGGTCAAGCAGCAGAGAGCTGAACAGATAGTGCACCATTAATATAAGGGATTATAGTCAGTATATGACTGAGAATAATTCTGTGGATGCTCTGGCAAAGACAAACGTACAAAAGACTCCTAAATGAAACCAATGAAGCGGGAGTTCAGCAGCACACTGGCATGGTGCAGCTGAAAAAGGAAAAAAAAACACCCACTGGGAGAAAAAAAGTAATAAACTCTTGCTACCCATGGGCAAACTTCACAGCAGTTGAATAAGACAAATAGAAGAAAGCGTCTGCTGCTGCCCAGAGGGAAATGTAATGACCCAAGATATGACCTGCCATAGAGAGAGCCCTATGGAATAAGACAGAAGTAGAAATCTGGGAAGTTCTGTGAAACTAAAATAGGATTTGAATTAAGTCCAAGTCAGCCAAGCACTGATGGAATTGAGAGAAAATTTTGATAAAGCACTGCTGCTCCCTTCCCCCACTCGAAGATAAATTATTGCCGAGGCTACTCAAATCCAAACATAACACATGTAATGGGATATATATTGCGACTGAATTGTCACACTAGCATTGTTTATACTGGAAATAGGGTAAGTGTAGGAGTCTCTGAACAGAGATTGAGAGTGGCCCAGCTGTTACATCCACATACTATTAACACTGAGCCACCAAGACTGTTTTTAAGTCTGAGACAGTATTTTTTGTTCTCTCTGCAGTACAAGCCCTTAAACTTCATAAGGACTGTAAAACTTTACTGTCCTTGCTGAAACAAATCAATGCTGTGAGAGAAATCATTGTTTGTGCAAAGTCTGACTTAAGAATTGCCTTGTTTCTGTTCAGTTGGGGTTTATTGGGGTTTGGAGTATATTTTGATGTTTTGGTTTTGGTGAGTTTTCTTTTTTGGTCTTGTATATCAACATCAGGAAATGCAAGCAGGGCAGCTTTCAAGGATAGAAAAGATTGCCCAATGTATAGGATCCATGTACATCTTTGGCTAGAGTTCTTCTCAAGTAGCAGACAGTGCAGAAAATATTGGAGTTATGGGTTAGAAAAATAGTGATTCTCCTGTTTCTAAAGGTCTCCCAGGTTTATTTATTTTCTGAAAATAATAGAGCTCATTTTTCATCATCCAAGGTAATTAAGCTGAGCATCAGCATGCACTCATTCTTTACTGCTCTTTCTTTTTCTTTCTGGCAGTCTTTATCTATTTGACATGAGAGATTAACATTATCCCTTTCAAAGAAAGTATCTGGCCCAAATTTTCCTCCACAGTCTCACATCCTACAGCTCCTTTTAAAACAGACTGAAAAAGTGAACTTTTCATGGAAATGCTAACATGAAACCTGTTGACCCATCCTTCTTCCCCTTGAATTGCTGAAATATTTGTTGACTATGACCTAAATCTGTCAATAGTTTAGCAGCATTGAAGTTATATTTTCCAGCAAAGAAAGTTTCTCTGAGAAGAGTAAAATTCTGCCCAGTCTGTGTTAGATGCTGAAGATTATAATGCACCACCTCTGTGTACTTTCTTTGTATCATTCCTTCTATGTTTTTTGTCACAGGTGTTATTGATATCCATTATAGATATAACAAATTATTAGAATAAACATAGAGGCATCAAGATGTTTACCCACAAGACCGGGAAAGGCATAAAAAAGTGAGCATTTATTGGCTCCCATATTTGCATCTGAAAATGGCAGGAGAGATTTCTTTTCTGAATCAAGAATTATAAACTTGATCCAAAATACCCAGGCTTTTAAGCGAGAAAACAAAAATAAGGTTAAAAGATGGCTGTTCATTCTTTTTTTTTTTCTTTACCCTCAATTGTTCTGTATGTATCTAATCTTATCTAAAGTTTCTGCCTTCATTTTATTCTTTGGTGATCTGTAACTATTTGTTCTTGCAGTGACGTTCTCCTCTGCCTTAAACAATTATTTCCCTTCCCTGTTGTTTTTGGTCTTGAGTTTGCTTATAAGAATCAATTACGTCCTTTTTCAGGCTTTGATTTAAGAGCCTACCCAAGCTGTGCTCTCTTGAACATGTCTTTATTGTCTTCTGTCTCACTGAAGTGCAGTCCAGAGATCTCTGAGCTAGAAAAAAATATAAGCTAGTCTGCCTGCATGATTCACTGCAGCATCCCATGGAATCACAAGTTTAGATCTCAAATTAATAAAGTCTCTGTTGTGCAGTACTACATTCTTGCTAATAATATGCTTCCTTCTGCCTTCTAATCTTCCTCTCTTCCTCCTCTGCCCTGAATCAATTTACACCCACATTTCTATTCTGCCTTTCCATTTTATCACCCCTCAATAACGATCACCTCCCACTGAAAAGAATCAGTGGATTAGTGTTTGAATATGATCATTGGAAGAACACACAGTACAACAGGGAAGAGAAATGCAGTAGTTTTAAAAGAGATCAATTGGCAAAGGTGGTGCCCAAAAGGCAAAACAGAGTTAAGATAGATGATGTGAATCATTTTGGATTTATTGGGCTGATAATGAAAGACACTGAATGTGTATCACATTTACTCAGCTCAATAAAAGTTGAGAACAGCGTCTGTTAAGAACTGGATGGAGGAGGAAGCAGAGGGATATAAAACAAGTAATTAAGATACTGTGAGAAAGCGCAATGAAGCCACGGAAATTAGAAACAGAAGGGATTTAGGAATGGCTGCCTAGTTCATTAATAGCCAAAACAACACTTTCCCTTGTAGCACATCTTCTACAGGTTCTAAAATCAAATTCTAAACAAGGACAATAAAATGTCCTTGCAGATATTTTGGAGAATGGGCAATCCCAATATTTTGGTTCTCTTTCAGCCGAGGGAGCAGTTGCCTAACAGCAAAGAAAATGAAAGCTAAAAAGCCTACAACTAAAATGACAGTCCCTATTCTTAAAATCACACTGGCAGCTCTGAAACTGGTTTGTACAAAAAAAAAAAAAAAAGGGTGATTTGTAAGGAAGAGGGGAGGGTGAAAGACATCACTTTGTCCTCTTAAAGGCAGATGGAAAACTCTGCCGAGCACCACTGTGGTGGCCACCTGCTGTGCTCTGAGTGGGGAGTGATAAATAGGGTGGGTAAGTAAGGTACTCTAGAGCTCTTTTACTTCTCATTTCTGCATATCACAGACTTGCGTTGTGTCAGTTCCTGTCTACTCAGATCACCAAACTCATGTCCCACACTTCTCTGCTGATAGATGTTATACATTCCTTTGGGATCCCTCCCTATAGGAGCTGGGTATGAAAAGATCTTCTAGATGAAAAATGCATTGAATGAGTATCTTGAAAATTTTCCTGACGACTGTTTAAGTGGGAGTCAAACTACTTTGGTTCATGTCATAGAAATCAAAGCAGTTTTTCTTGAAACACAGGTGAAATATAAGTGCTTGGAGTTTAGAGTTATCTTTTCAGTCTGAAAAATAGACTGTCACAGGGTTAGAGGTGAAATATGCAAGTACCTCAATCCAACTGGCATGCTCCTATAAATAAATGTAATTTTAATGGGAATTTTCTCAGGCTAACAAATGACCAAGGAGCACTTCATAAAGCCCAAAGGTAGTAGCTAGTATTTCAAGGACACTTTTTTCTTCCTGAAGGGGATTTCACTATCTAATATCTACATGTAGCAGTTATGAAATATACATAACCACTAACATAGAAAGACAGAATAAATAGTGAAATGAGTACATTTGCATATCTGGGAATCATGTAAGTCCCTCATTTCTGTACATATCCCCACAAGTCAAGAACTTCACCCACAGTCACACATGCTAAAGTCAAAAATCATGTTTCAGAAGTGGCTTTGAAAACTTTACAAAATTGCCTTAGTGGAAAACATGCTCAAATACATATGATGGTGTAAGGGAATTAAAAAAAAAAAAAGTTGCGAGAAAAAGGAACTTGAATCTATGTAAATATCACTGTGCTGATCCATGGGTTTTAGATCTCTCTATTAAAAAAAAAACATATAAAAAGCTTTTTAAAAAAATTTAAAATAAACTAAGCCCCAACAAAACCAGTAACAGGTCAGAAACACAAAGTTGCTGAACATCAGACTCTAAATCTAAAGGTGAGAAGGGTTTAATAGACGAGAAAAAATAATAAGCTTAAATTTGGGGGGTGGGGGGTTAGGGGTTCAGGGAAAGAAAGAAAAGGACTCACAACTAAGCCTAAATAAAGGAAAAGACATTTGTTATTACAGGGCATGGGACATGCTGTCACAGCTTTACAAAGTAGAAATCCTTAGATGGGAATGAGGGGGTAAGCCCAGCTGTGGCCAGTCATTAGTGCCATCCTCAGGGCCACTGCTGGGGCTGACGCTGGCTAATACCTTCATCAGTGGCTGGAACGAGGTGTCCTCTGGCACTTGGCTGGAGAGGTGGATGTGCTGCTCTTCAAATGGACTTTGTCAGGCTGGAGAAATGGTATGACACGAAATGCAAAGTCCAGAATTTGAGACAGATCCCCACCAGGCAGATATGCAGACAGGCTGGCTTCAGAGAGAGCGGCTGGGAAGAGATGGAAGGGTTTTAGCAGCACAACATAACACCGTGGCCACATTTCTCCATCCTTTACATAAACTTTTGCTTCTTCCTTTTCGCCACTGAATTTAAGATCTGAAATAATACTGAGGGGAAAAAAAAGGAAACTGAAGGGTTAACACACTTAAATTTGACAGAGAGCCCTGCCATGTGTTTTGAAAGCCATCTGACAACACAGAGCAGGAGGTGTGGTGCCCTGTAGTTCAGAGGGTACATTGTTTACCATGAAATGCCGGATTTGCATATGGAAAGTACTTTCTTTTATTAAAAAGCAAGGCAAATAGTCACACAAACTCCTCTGTAAATAGCAAAGAAGAACACTTAGCCACCCAGACTGAGGAATTACACCAACTGAAATGGCAGAAGAATCCGGCCAAGACATTGAAAAATACCCAACTTATCTCTGAAAAACTTAAGTAATTTTTCTTTCCTCTGTTTGGTGGCAGCTTTCCTCCTTTATCATCTGTACAAAACCAAAAAGAGGTGAGCCCCTCCTGCACAAGAGAAAAACCTCTTATTTAAAAATAAGATTTCAGTCTTGTGTGGGTTATGAAACCCTACCGGCAAACAAAGCTCCCAGGAACCTTTATAACCTATAGGATACACAGTTTATCTTTGCTCTGATTAAATCTTCCATACATTTTAATCTCTTCTCTTTCTTTGCACACTTTATAATAACACTCTCTTCAAGCAAACACTCTTTAATCTTATAATTTGAAAACTAATTCCATTTCAGCTGTCTTTTTGGCAAGTGACCTTTTCTTCTTCTTTTGCTACAGGTAAAAAAAAAAATCCTGTCTTTCTGATTTTTATCCTCAGCATTCTGTATCTCAGAACTGCTCATCTATTGAGGTTTTTGTCAGCAATAATATTTCTCATGCTGAGTTTCTTAGTGAACAAAGCTTATAAAATGTTCCTTCCTGAAAGCCATTTGATTAATTTGTCTAAATGCATTTCTTTTGTAAATCAGGTTGATTATTTGAAAATGTCAGGGTCTAGTAGCAGATTTGAGAGCTATCCTGGCAAACACTATTGACCAAATTAAAAACAAAGTATAGAGACATGACAGCAAGGTGGACCAATGACTGGCCTGCCATCTGTCATGGGTGGATTAAAGCAGTCTTTCTGTACTGATATGTAGGAGACACTAATTCCAATCCAAATACATGGATTGGCTCTTGCAGAAGGAGATTTACTGAGAGGAAAATTTTTTTCTATGTAGTTGAAAGTCAGCTGTCATGTCACTAAAATAAACTGCTCATCGTGATCCCAGGGAAACTCACACATGCTATGTTCTATATTCTAACCATTATATCTAATTAGTTGAGAATAATCATTACAAATGATTCGTGTATGTCTAGGATGGTCTAAAGATAAAATAGTTAAGGGCTGTAAACCACTGTTTTAATCTTCATAGTGTTTTTAACAGTAAAATGACCATTGATCATACAAAGCCTGAAGGTCTTTCCCACAGAGAAGAAGTTAACTGAGGAAGATTTCTCTGTCAGTTAAAGCAGCATGAATCCAGTTTAACTCCACTGGTCTCCCATACATGCACTCCAGACCAAAGCAGTGTTACCACTGCATAAACAAAATCTAAGTCACTTCAACCCAGAAATTAAGCTGCCTCCATTATTTGATGGGGCTTTTAGTTGTGATGAATAATGTTTTTGGAGTGACGGCTCTCTCACTTAAACATAGCCAAATTCAAACTCTTTATTTAGGCTGGGTGAGATTGATACTATTTGGAATCTTTGTCCACATCCTGGATGATGGGGCAAAGGACACCCTTAGCAAGTTTATGATGACATCAGACTGGGGGAATGATCAATACAGTGGAGTCCGTCAGTCAGAAGGACCTGGACAGGCTGGAGAAGTAGCCTCACAAGAACTTCATGTGCCATGTTCTTCTTGGGTGTCTTATTCCATGAAAGATATGCAAAGTTTAGTGGAGGTCCCCAAGCTGGCCAAGGACCTGGAGTACACGTAACCCCAAAGGTAACTGAGAGAGGTGGGTCTGTTCAGCCCGGAGAAGGTTCAAAGAGGAGCTAAGTCTGTTTACACCTACCCAGGTAAAACACATAGAGAAGAGAGACAGTCTTCTCAGGGGTGCAGAGAGTGGAGTGAGAGGAAACAGAGATGAGTGAAAACATGGCAAATTCTGGTTAGACACAGGGGTGGGAGGGATGGTGGTCAAATAATAAAAGAAAGTGTAAGGTATCTTTATCTTTGTTGGTGTTTGAGAACCACCTACTTAAAGTTTTGCACAACCCGCCATGGGCTCTGTGAAGGTTGGTCTAGATGACTGTTGCCCTGGATTTTTGTTAAGCCTTCTGTTTTTAATCTTGGAGTCAGATTCTTTTCACACAGATTCATGTAAATAATAGCCAATGTTTACTTAACGGTATTTTCTGTTTTTCATTCCTTTTGTGATATGACAACTTTGATGAGCACCTTTCTTCTCCAGTGGAATGGAGAAGGAAGTGACATGCTCTCCAATCGCTTGTGGAGTTGGGACGTGTATAAGAATGAGATAATGTAAATAAATCCATCCATTTGCCTCCTTTCTGCTGAACCTGGCAGGTGTAAGAGCGTCTTTATTGTGTCTCCCCGGACACAGATGACCTCAGGGTTTTTTTCCAAGCTAAATTGTACTGTGATGCCATAGCTGATATTTGGATGGCTAAAGTTTGCTCACTGAATCCTTCCTCAACAATTCTTCCCAGAAAAAAGGTTAAACTTCTCAGCAATGGTAGGAAGAAACTAAAACCTAAATTTCCTGGATAAATCTTGGTTTTGCAAAATAAGGCTCTTGAAGTAAGTCACATTATCATTTTTAGGTTGCTGACATGTTAGCAACTCATCCTTCTACAGAAGATTTGTCAGATTACACAGAACTGGCAAATACAATAACACTGAACAACAATAACTACAATGGTACAGTCTGCTTCCACGTTTCATTTACCTCAGTGGTTTGCATTTAAGTTTTTTTAGTAAAAGAAAACTACTTTTTTCATGAAAAAGTGCTCACAAGAGTTATGACTATTTGTGGTTTCATCTTCCATTTCTGTACCTTGGTTGTAGTTTGAACTCACAGATTTAAGACTGGAAATTCCCTGTTTTAATTTCTGTTCTGTACAACATAACAAAATAGAGTTTTCCTCCCACAGTTTCCACTTTAGAAACAGTTATAAATGTATCTTTATTTAAATGGTCGTTACTAAATCATAGTCAAAAAGGTAATGTAGATACTAGGCTGAACAGGCCAATAAAAGAAGCCAGTATCCAACATATAAAACCTTTTTGAATTGGGCTGAAGTCTAGGAGAGTAGAGGGCAAAGTACTGATTATATTTGTGGATTGATGCCTTAAAAAAAATTGGTGAAAAGATCATTCTGTCACAGGATGACATCTTTCTTCTATTTCCCTTTGCCAGCCAGCAGAGCTAGGGGGATCTGAGAAGAGAAAGCTGAGCTCTGAAAACAAATAATTCCAAGTTTATATTGTCAGCTGCTGCCCACAATATAAATAACCTAATTTGCCCTGTACACAACTCTACAAGTAAATTATTCTAACAGCACTTCACAAAAGATGAATTTTCAGTTGTGGCTGCATTACTTGCAGTTCCTGAACAACTGTTAAATGGGCAGGAACTTTTTTTCAGTTCGTTCTCTAATTAATCTGGAGACTTACTGAATGCCAGGGAAAATGCTTTGACTGACTGAGATGGTTTCTGCATTTGCTCCAGGGGAAGCAAATACAGAAACCTCTCTCTTTGTGAAAGAGGGGAAAAACACTTGGCCTGCTGCAGAGCAGGGCCAGGGTAAGGTCTGTGATAGCCCTCCTACACTAGAATCCCTTTACAGCTACACAGGACAGAAAGCCTCCGCATGTCAAATGTTACACACAGAGGTGACTCAGTGACTCACCAAACAAACCCATTTTACCTGTGCCTCCCCCTTCCCTCTCTGTTTAGTCCTTGCCTGTGCTTTATCCAGCAGGAGCTGCAGCCATACAAGTAACCTCAGCAACTGCAGGGACAGTCACTTGACTCTGAGGGAATCTGCCACAGTCTGGCTCTATCTGTGTGACACCCTTACGTACCTGGGTGGCTTTGTTCCTGGGTCCTTTTAGAGAGAGTCCCTCATTCTGGCTGCTCTACTAACTATACTGGAGAAAATTGGGCAAAATGTACCAGGAAACATAGAAACAATTCAAAAGTCAAATTTTAATGCCTGGGTCATGGGCCCAGCACTATTTAATTTACTTAAGTAGAACTAATCTAAGTATCCAAGAGCCCAGGATTATGCTTCTTAAAAAACTAAATAAGCAAACAAAAGAGAATGTTTATTAAAAATCTTCTCTTTCTCTTCTACCTGACAAATGTTTCAGCTAACTTACATGTCTTTATATCAGCAAGAACAGCATTCCAAAGGACAGGTCTACAGAAGGAAAGAGCTGGTGTTGGTGCTACGCCATCCTCACTACAGGCATTTTGGAGGGTCTGCTCCAGTAGTGGTCTGTTAGTGGTTGGGCATTAGCTGTATATCTTTTGTGTTACTTTCAAATAAATACATTTTGGAGGAATCAAAACTGCTTCCCATTGTGAAGCAAAGCATAGTAAGCAAGCACTTGCATCAGTGGTGCACACTCCCTCTGAACTAAACTTCTATGTACATGCATCCCTACAGGGCATGCAAAAGAACCCAAAAAAATCAGATCTTGGATAATCCTAAGGAAGAAAGGAAATATGTGGGGTTCAGTGAAAATTCTCTCTATAAGCATGAAACATTTGCGTCTGGAAGAGTATCTGTGTATCAGTCTGAAAGGAATGTGACAGCCCTCAGAAGTCAGAGTGGTGGTGGTGGGCTGATGGCATGAGTTCCAATTGCATCAAGGTATTCACTCACTTCTAGTTTTGGAGTAGGGAAGGGCATATTCCCCACTTTCAAATGGGAGGAATAACCTGTTTTTAATCTGTGACTCCTGGACCACACACTGCTTTCCAGTGGGCTGTCTCAATTGTGTTGTTTTCCTCTGCAGACCACTTCTCTGACTGTCTCTTGTGATGAAGAATTTCCACGCCTAACAATAAAACTACTTCTTTAAGGTAATGTTTTATATAGCAAAAACCTTTGGAGTTATGGTTTTACATCATTTACACTGATGAAAATAAAGATTATCTCCATTGAGATAGCTAATTATCCAAGTTTAAATGAGACTGAGATGAAACATGAAGGAGGTTAGCTTTTTTTTTTTTTTTTCCCCTGGTTCTTTTCAGAAACATCTTTGAAATTAGTGGGTTTTTTCCACTAAACTGGCTATATTCTTGAAGTAGTGGTAACATCTTACTAGTATAAAGACTCAATTAACTTCAGAATGTAAACTTACAGTAGGAAAAATGCCACTTTATGCTTGGGGCAGTCTGATACAGCCGTATCCTCCACTGCAAGGGATTCTTGAGATAGCTATTTGCAAGCAGTTGGTGGAAGCTGTGTACATTTTCACTGAGACACTGTACTACATGATTATTAAAGTTCCAGGTAATAGCAAGATTCATTTTCACAGGTGTGTCAATTCATTTGTACTTCATAAAGGGAGTTGAACAAAGAAATTTAAAAGAAATTAGATTTTTAAAAGTATCAAAGAACATGTAGATAGGCTGTAAATGTATGTATTCCTGCTATCAAGAATATGCATCTATGTATGTCGTAAAAAAGCAAAATTTAAGAAATAAACATTAAAATTTCACTTTGTGGTGAGAGAACAAGAGACACAATTGAAACAAATAGAAGAGCAACTGGATAGAACAAAAAACTTCTTCCCCAGCAGGACCGTCCAAGATTGGAGCAACTTGCCCAGAGGGGATTTGTAGTCTCCATCCTCAGAGGGAAGATCCAGTCCTGGTCTGATCTCACTGTTGACCCTGCTCTAAGCAGTAGCTTGAACTAGAGACCTCTTGTGTTCCCCTGCAACATGAGTGAGACTTTGATATTTAGGATCTGGCACACTGTTATTTCATCATTTCTCACTCATGATGTCAGTGCACTTTTGGATCATAGCACCTCATTCTGACCAGGTTGTGCATGTGCATACATATATACATACAATTTTTACACATGTGGAAGGAGGAAATGAACACACCAGCAAAAGAGGGTAGAACACCTTGTTACTTCTTGTCATAAAGGAAAAAAAATTCATAACAGAGTTAGAAAGTTTCAGTAAATATTAAGTGGGCAAGGTGCTGAGAGCCCTGAGGAGTTAATTATTAGCTGTTTGAAGGCTGTTTGTTATAATTTACATGCTACAGTTTGTGGCTGTATTGCAATGATGCATATTTACATAATAGTATTTGATAGAGTACGCTTAGCTGACAAAAAGATAAATGCCTGATCATTTTTATATCTTAAAAGCTTTTCTAGCAAGTAGGATGATTAAGCCATTTGAAAAAGAAATCTATTTTCTTTGAGACAGCTTTGATAACTCTTTTTTTCCTCCCCTAAGGACCTTTCAGAGGTGAAACCAAAGAGATGGTCACACTGATCATTTTAGATGATCCACAACAACAGGAAAATAAAAGTATTATGATCAGCATGACCTGCACTGAAGGAAGGAGTCATATGCTGCCCAGCTCTGACCCTGTTATTCTGGTCTGTGACAATGCAGGGGGAGTTATTAGATTTCAGATAGCCTCAAGATCTCTTATTGATTGCAAAGACAGGTTCCTCTCCTTATTGACCACGCTCATTTTGTGTGTTATAAAGTTCCCTATTTGTGCTTTCTTTGGATGAGAATTTATATAGGCTGCTTATTTCATTGTTCTGACAAGAGTGCCTCAGAAAAAAAAAAATAAATCTATATCTACAGATATAGGAATAATGAGCTAGCAAGCACATACTTCACTGTAGTTTAACTATCTTTCAGATATAACCCTAAGAACTCATCACAAGGACATTTTATGCTCCCTTACCTCACTTTCTTAAAATGAAGTTCCCATTTTGCAGGACTCACTTTTCAGAATTCTTACATTTTGAGTCTTTTTAAGCATTTCTCAGATAATTACGTGGAGTGGAATTAATCCAAAAGTTACATACCTTATCTAGGCTAGTCATCTAAGCCTTCTCTCCTGACACTGGTGAGAGACTGGCACCTCCAAAGGGCAATTTTCATACCATCCAAAAATAAGTGTAAAAAGATTATAAAAGGCATGAAATTAATTCTAACAGTAATGTTAAATTTTGAGCTTGGATACAATTTCTACTGAATTCATATCATATCTATACCCTACATGAACTTCATCTATTGCTTCATGTGTTAATTATTCTCATCTGTATTAAATATTCTGCATAACACTTCTGAAAATGATTAGGACAGGCCAATAACTAACTCTAAGAGCTTATCATGGTTTTTAAATATCCTTTGGGAAATTTTTCATTGGAAAATGTTGATTAATTGAAACTGATCCTTTGGTCCAGGATGGAATTTCTGGTAAAACGTACAAAAAGATAGCTACTCTTCTCAGAATAGCAAGTAGTCAAGTTGTAATACTAATTAAGTGTGGAAATCTTTTTCTTTAGGATGGGAACTTTATTCAATCTCTCCCATTCTAGGTATCTTACCTACTCCACTGGGATACAAGGTGATTTCATGGTCTAATGAATCTTTAATTAATGATAGAGATTTGGATAATTCCAGCAAAAAGTACTGGGGACAGTCAACAAGCTCACTGCTTATGTAGCTCATCTGGGTCTCCTGCCTTTCTGTGAATTTCTTTGGGTATCAGAGCTACTTGGGGATTCCTTAATTTTTTTCTTAATTTTCATTCCCCAAAACACTGAAACAAAAGTTCTTGTGGATCACCTGATATAAATTTGTTTTCTCCTCCATAAGGAATAGGGATACATTTTAAATCTTTAAAAATTAGGATTAAAAATAATTTCTAGGCTTCTCAGACTTCTCTTTCTAGTAGAAGACATGGGTAAAATATGATGTGATTTTTTACAACATAAAAGCATAATGAATAAGCTTGATTTAAGAGCAAGCCATTATTTACAAGCATGTTATTATTTCTTTCATAGTGAAATGATGGAAGGAAAGGGGTAGTCCCATAGGAGTTGATTAGTGGAAAAACAGATGCGTTTAGTACAGGAAAGGGTGGCAAAGGATGAAATACAGAAAGAATAAGGCGTGTCATAAACAGCAATGGAATGAAATTGCCTGAATGAAGTTCATGAAACATGGGGCTGAGGCAGCAAACAGTCAGCAGAGAAGCTTTCAGAACACAACCCTTGGATTATCCTGTATCTTTCTGGGAGCCTGGTAACTGCACTTTGGTGAACTATCCTATCTTGTATATTTTCTATAATTTTTAAACAAATCAGCACAACTCATCTCAACATTTGGCATCAACACTGCAGATATTTCCAACTAAGAAAGGCATCCAAGGCTCCCTTTCTGAAGAAAAATAGCTACAGTTTGGTTGCAATTCACCTGATCTATTTTCGTCATATTATGAATCACACAGTAGATGATGACAGTGATGGACTAGCTGGGAAGATCATCCCTCTTAATTACAGCACTGCTTTTGTTTCTCTGCCTTTCCTCCACTGCCCAAGATCTGCATCATAGGTAACTTGTGATTTGTCCTTCCAGTGAACTCTTCCCTGACAGTGACATTTTAAAAACCTTTATGCTTTAAATAATTTCAGCTTTAAATCTTTATGGTTTCACGCAATTCACATGAGTAACAGCATTATTTTTACAGGCAGCTGTCAAGCTGATGAACCCTGATTTATTGCTGCCTTTTGATAGAGAACATATTTCACCTCCACAAAACCAGTTTTGGAATGGCCAGTAGATATAAGAACAAAGTAATTGTTTGGGAATATCTGTGAAAGAGAACCATGCACTCCTTCTATCCAAGAGAGTTCCCTTTCAACATCTGAGACTTCTCAGTTACACAAAGCAAATTCTGTGACCAGTAGTCTGACAGCTTGATATCTATCCCCAAAATTTGCTTAAAAAATTCTACCACTTCTATCACAATTCCAGTATATTTCAGAGAGGCATATGGTTTAGGAAACATTGAATTTGTGCCATTAAAAAAAAGGTATTTTTAAAGAATTTCTAAAATAATTAGATACCATGGAAGAGAAGCTGAAAATAGACAGCTCTTTGCAGAAGAACAAACTGTGAGAGTGGGAGCAAGAAAGAGAAACATCTGCATTCAAATCTGGCTTATCCAAAAGCAATTTAAACTCTGTTACTGTACGTTTAAAAGGAGGATAAGAAAGTTTAGACAGTTATTTTGAGTAGCTGTCATGAAGGTTACTTAGTGAACAGGGTTTTGATGATGTTACGTGTGAAGAACTCTGCATTCCACATAATTTAGCTTTGACAAAGAAGGATGAAGTCACTTACTAGAGATTTCAACCCACTCAAGAACAGAAGGGATATAATGTGTTGCTATATTTTTTAGATAACTCCCATAATTTTGTGCTAAAAAAATATTTGCTTGATACACATAAATATATACTTTAAAAAACATTGATCTGATATCTTAAACTGCTTCTCTTTTTCTATCACACTTATAATATTGCATAAAAGATTATAAAAATGAAGCAGAAGTCAAAATAGACTTAAGTACTACTGAGAAAAAAATTATTAAATGCTATATATGCATAGCTTTAAAAACAGAAATGCAGTATACACTAAAAGAAAAAAACCCCAAACTTTTGACAAAATGAGATGATATTTAGAGAAGATAATTTTTAGCATATATCTGAGTGATACATTTTCATGCATTCTCTCATGTGTCTTTATGGTAAATTGGCTGTTTGGTTACACTTCTCAGAAAGTTTATTCATCAAATACACTATTAGAAACAGTCCAAAAGATACTGAAGAATTACAAAAGAGTTTTAGAATGTCATACAAATTTTCACCTGCTAGAGGGGAAGTTACCCAGGAGAAATATACAAACACTAAAGGTATAGTACCATCTACTACTCCCTTTAATGACACAAAATTATCTTCGTTGACTTCATTTATCAGAGAATCAGGATCAGAAAAACAGAGAAACTTGTGCCTAGTGATACAGGTAAACCAAAAATGATTGAAACTCTATCCTTGAGTTGAACTTGAAATAATAAAACACAAAGATCTCTCAATATCTAATGCATCAATTAAATTATATGTTATATACTTTAATCTGTATATAATGAATTTTTTTCATCAGAGCCATAATTTTTGATTACTTTTTATATAGATAGTCTAGAAAAAGTTTCCAAGTATGAAATAAGCTCTTGTACTTTATAGTATGAACTTTGAGACATTTGTATGTGAGGGCTTCAGTTTATACAGACACATATTTTCTGTATTCTAATGTTATGCCTCAATGCTCAGGGCTTTGAGGAATAAAAGAATTTCCTGTAATGTGCTAGATACAATCTTCCAATTTTTATGGGCTTGTGAAGCAAGCATTCATAGCAATGTCAACTTCCCTTTAGGGATTATTTATATTTAGTGTGAAAAGTCATTAAAATTTTCAGTCATTGGATTTTCCAATAAGCCAACACATCCTAATGATTAGTACCACTTCACATTTCTATTCCCCCTCTTTATCAAAGCTATGAAAAACATAGCATTATCCTGAAATTTGACATGCAGATATAAAGGAAATATTAATAAAGTAGTTGAGTAAACCACTTTCTTTATCAAACCACAAAGATATGTTCAAGTCTAAGCATTAAACTGAGCTTCCTCCCAATTACTTATTGCGGAAAATAACTGATTATTAATTAAAGCCTTGTTTGCTCTGGAGATTTTCTGCACCAGTTGCCACCGTAAGTGGCTAAATAACAGAATCGTTGCAGCAAGTGTAGAGAGGCAAGGCTGATATTTGCATTAGAAGTGTTTACCCCTTTTTTCCCAGTCTGAATAGATCCAGCAGTGCAAACAGCTGCTTCATTGATTACACTGAGGATTTCAGGAGGGCAACTAGGCTGCTAGTCTCAAATAAAAAACCTAAGACCTCACCCTCTTGGGTTTCTGGCTTTGGTTTTTCCTCCTCACATCCCCTCACATACAGAAATATTACCATTCAAAAATTTAACAGGTGCATGAAAAATGGCAAGTGTTCTCTCAGATGACTCCTTCTGCCTTGCTGTGCATCTGCTGTCTGAACTCTCAAACTCCCTTGCTGTTCAGCTTCTCAAGCATCTGTCATTTGACTTCCCAACCTTACCATTAGATATCTTTGGTGTTATATTTTTCCTAGCATAGGTGTTTCTCAAATGTTATGTCTGCCCACAACAGAGACTGCAAGGCAAAAAAAAAAAAAGCAAGTAAATATTTCCTTTTTTATTTTCTGTAAATAACACATACTATTAATGTTAATTTTATGCCAAGGTCCTTAGATTCCACATATTTTGGCTGTTTCATGGGGGGTCGGACTGTGTGTGAAAAAGATGAGGTCTGTACAAGCAATTCTTCTTCACTGTGAGTGTGGTGAGGCCTCAGCACAGGTTGCCCAGAGAAACTGTGGCTGCCCCATCCCTGGCAGTGTTCAAGGCCAGGTTGGATGGGGCTTTAACCAGCCTGGTCAGGTGGATGGTGTCTCTCACCCCAGCAGGGGCTTGGAATGAAATGATCTTCAAGGTGCCTTCCAACCCAAACCATTCCATGATCATACGATTCTTAATCCTGAAAACACTTAGCCACTTGGTGTACTGCAAATATTTGTGCAAATATTCAGGCTCTGTTTTTTAAGAGTTATTGATTTATTTCGGCTGACTAGCAGGCAAACTAAGGCTTTACAGGCATCTAAGTTTGTACTTAAGCAGCTACATAAAGAGGTCACATTATCAGAAGCAGTGAAAAGTCTGAAAATTCTCAGAATTTTGTGGAAACTATAGGCCTTCATCAATTTTGAAAAATATGTCTTTTTTTACTTAAGTGGTGAACTGTGTCATTTAATCTATAACCAATATAGATGACAGCTAATGGGAGGGAAGATTTCCCTCAAAGAGCTGACATACTTTGCTTTGCTACATGGTCAAGTGTTCAGTTGTTGACTGTTGCTGTTTCAGCAGTGGCTGAAAGTCCAAAGTCTGAGCTTGTAAATATACCTAGCAAGAGAAACTCTCTTTGCCGAAAATTTAGAGACACAGAAATAAGGTACAGTACAGAACATGAAGTTGTACAGGCATCATCCAAAGGAGTTTCATTATCTATGGATGAGGAAGCAGAGATGTAGCAAATGGTACATTTGCTCTGCCTAGTATTTGATAGTCCTCTACAAAGATTATGTTCCTGGGTTCTGATCTCCTGCATAAAACAGGCATGAATTTCACTTTATCCATTTTTATGAAAGGCTGTGGCCATTCAGTAGGTAAGGCTGTGACTTGAAAGTCAATAAAGACTGCTGCTGATAAAGCTTATAGCTGATGAAAAAAGGGTAAAAAAGTTTAATAGTGGTGACATAGAAATAAGTTATTTAGATAACTTACTACTGTGACATATCCAATGTAAGAAAATTGCATCAAAATAAATGAAAATAGTTTGTGTGGTATATTAATGTATATTAAACATACATATAAACAATTAAAAACCTCCCCACAAATATGGCTTAAGATCTGAAAACTAATGCCTCATGACTGAATAAACAAGTTACCTTCCATATAACTAGACTGGAGAATGTGAAAAAAATTGCGGATAATTATGCTCCGGGGAAAAGAATAAACTCTTCGGCTGTATCTAGGCCATCTTTTAAGAGCATAATGAAGTTTCTTTTATGGATGCTGCTCAAAAGAAGTAAGAGGAGATTCTGTTTATGGCCATTTCTCAGGCTGCTGGTTTAATATAGTGTAAACATAGATCTTGAGTATTAATTATGCAATGAGACTTTTAGATGTGCTGAATCATGCCACACCGACAACAGAGACAAAATCATAGAGCAGAATCAGAATCACACATTGGAAAAGACATCTTAGATCACTGAGATAGATCATCCAACTGCTAAACCACCACTACCAAGTCCAGCACTAAACCATTTACATGAGTGAAACATTTCCCTAAGTGCAACAAGTGCCCCCAGAAATGATGACTCAAACACTTCTGGGCAACCTGTTCCAATACCTGACAACTATTTCCATGATGAAGTTTTTCATAATATCCAGTCTAAACCATCCCTGGTGAAATTTCCTCTCATCCTATCACCAGTCTCCTAGGAGAAGACAGTGACCCCCACCTGGCTACAACCTCCTGTCCAGGAGTTGTAGAGAGCAGTAAGATCACCCCTGAACCTCCTTTTCTCCAGGCTAAACATGTCCAGCTCCCTCAGCTGCTCCTCATCAGACTTGAGCTCCAGACTTTCCACCAGTTCTGTTGCCCTTTTCTGGACATGCTCCACCACCTGAATGCCTTTCTTGTCATGAGGGCCCAAAACTGGACACAGGACTTGAGGTGTGACCTCACTAGCGCTGAGTACAGGGTGACAATCACTGCCCTGGTCCTGCTGGCCATGCTATTTCTGATGCAAGCCAGGATGCCATTGGCTTTCTAGGCCACCTGGACACATCAGCTCATGTTCAGCTGCTGTCAACCAGCACCTCCAGGGCCTTTTCCACCTGGAAGCTTTCCAGCCACTCTTCCTTGTCCTGTAGCACTTCATAAGTTTGCTGTGACCCAAGTGCAGAACTTGGCACTTCACCCTGTTGAACCTCATACTTTTGGTCTTGGGCCATTGATCCAGCCTATCCAGATCCCCCTGCAGAGCCTTTCCACCCTCCAGCAGATCAACACTCCCACACAACTTGGTGTCATCTGCAAACTGACTGAGGGTGCCCTCGATCCCCTGTCCATATGGTTGATAAATATATTAAACAGGACTGTCCCCAGTATTGAGCTTTGGGGAACCCCACTAGTGACTGACCCCCAGCCGGTTTTAGTTCCATTCACCAGCACTCTCTGGACCAGACCACAGAGCCCAGTTTTTAACCCAGGAAAGAGTGCACCTGTCCAAGCCATGGGCTGCCAGTTTCTCAAGGAGAATGGTGTGGGAAATGGTGTCAAAGGCTTCCCTAAAGTCCAGGTGGACACATCCACAGCCTTTTCCTCATTCACCAAGTGGGTCACTTCATTATAGAAGGAGATCAGGTTGATCAAGTAGGACCTGCATTTCACAAACCTATGCTGGCTGGGTCTGATTCCCTGGTTGTCCTGAACATGACATGTGTTGGCACTCCAGGTGATCTGCATCTTGAAGTATTTTTCAAAAAATAAGTCATTGCTCAGTAGGTATAGCATCCCTAAGACTTTGTAACAAGATTTGATTGCCATCAGTGTGAAAAAAATATTTAACTTTCAATACTTCGAGGAAGTTAGAAAGACAAAAAATGCAACTGTGACATTTGAGGAAATGAAAAGTCAACATATAACAATGTAAATCACACATAGCAAATACAGCTATAATAAATATACCTTTATCCATCTTAGATACAATGACAAATACTTCTAAAATTCAAATTATATTTTACAGCCTAAGTAAATATTAAAAGGCCGCCAAATCTGCTAGCATAAATCCCCGTGACCTCGCAAGTTTTCACCACGTGTATTAAATAAAATGAGAATGAACCATGAAGGCATTTTTGCTCTCCTGAGAAAACACACAGGTAAAAAGAGATAGTTTTACCAGCTGCTTTCCGAAGGGCTGTGTTTCTGAATGATCTGTGGAACTGTGGCTTTGTCTACAGGCAAGTTTCACATTATTTTAGTGCTAAAGTTACAGAAATGGTCATAAATTATTTGCATGGTGATTGCACCCGAAGTGTAGTAATGCTAATAATCAATTACCAAAGACAGCACCTCAAAGATCTTGTAGTTTGAGAGAAAAAATCCCACTATGAGAGTAATTTATACTTGGAGAGGTGTGGTTACTGCTGTAGTGTGTCACTTGCTTCAACTGGCTCAGGTTTGGCTTTGCAGGCCACACTAGGGAACACACTTGGCATGTAAGGCCAGGATGGACAGAGCTCTGAGTAACCTGATCTAGTAGAAAAGATCCCATACATATTGCGTGGGGTTTGGTCTAGATGATCTTTAAACATCTCTTCCAACCCAAATTATTCTCTGATTCCATGTTTTTATGTAGCTATCTTCGGTGATGGCATATGTGCATACATTCACCTGTGTAAGGCAGTGAAACTCCTCAGTGAGAGGTTCATCCAGTGCAAGCGTGTGCCCAAGTGACTCCACGAAAACAGCTGAAGGTCTTCACAGTTCATATTCTAGTTTTCCCCCATCATTTTTTCCCCAGGCCAAGATCATTTCCATTACTATTAGTGATCTCAGTCTGTCCCTGTTAATAATGTTTGAGGAAGCCTTGCAGAACTGCAGCAGTAATCAGCGTTTCAAGCTGTAACCCTGACTACACCCCATACTGAGGCTTAAAATTCCTTTTTCTCTGATAATTTGTGGCTTGATGTTTAATATTTATTGCAATGCATATTCTCAGGAGATGACAGCGGATGCATGATAAATGTTATCTCCCCCTGAAACAAACAGACATCGGTCTATCCAGAAGACGGAGCTTGCCAGCTGTGCATATATAAAGAGTAAATGTAAAACCAGCTGTTCTGTCAGTTCATCCCATATAGTGAGGTTGTCACTGTAATCACTTTGGCTGGGAAAATTTCCAGTCATCTCACTGCTGCTCCACATGAATCACACTTGTCAGGAAAACATCAGCATCTTTTATATGGTATTTGGTTATTTTGGGAATGAATACTACAAGTGTATTTAGGGCAATTACTTTCAGGACTTGGGAGAAATCAATTGATAACACTAAAAACATATGTCTGGCTCTCCACTGAAGCAGCAGACTTGATGTTTGAATAAAAGTATAGGGTTATTCTTCCAGTGCACTTCATCAAAATGAGCCCCAACAATAAAACTTCGTACAGTTTCCTGAATTTATGAAAAATGGACAGGTTGGAACAGTTCTGAGAAAAGCAGTAGTGGGGACTGCTTTTTGGTCAGAGATCCAGAAAATATTGCTAGGAGGAGAAATATGAACAAATGGTGTTGTTAAGGAAAAAGGAAAAAAATGACTGAAGACATGAGAACAAATTTGAAATAGTTTGAAGTGTGGCACAAAGCATAAAGGCAATGACTTGGTCTTATTTAAATTTAGTGAATCAACTGTAGCAGTAAAGATTCAAGCTGGATATTAAGAGAAAATTTCTATAGATTAGGATAAATGGATTTAAATTAAATTCAAGAAAATGCTATGTATCTAAATAGTTGGATAGAATCCCATGACATCTATTTGTAAAAAGTCTTTAATTCTTTGCAGAGAAATATACATAAAGATATACAAGACAGATGTTATAAATATACAGCAGAAATATATATATTTCTGTGGAAAAATAAGAAGTACACAATGTGGCTCCATGGCTCTCTGTTAGTATTGCTAATCTATAGAGAATGGGTGAACAAATTGTATTTTTAACTGAAACCAGAAGTTTTGATTATGCACAGGTACAGCAATGCCAGGGAAAACAAGTGAGTGGTGCCTTCTTCTGGGATAAGTGATGTCAAGTGTGCCAGGTCCAATTTTTCATTGGTGCTTTACCTGATAAATAGGCTTTTTTACATCCTACAGTAGTACTTGGCCCATGAATTGCACAACATCAAAGTGATTTTCTCCTCCTAACTTTTCAGCATTTCAACGCTTTTCCAAAGGATCTTTGATTAAAACTGAAATATCTTTGATGAAATAGCACATTTTGATGGTATTTTTAAAGGGAAAACCACTTCAGTAGAGCCCAATTTTTCTGAAATATTCAAAGTGAGAAATGGTTGAGAATGTTTCTTTAATTAGCTCTACTTCTTGTTTTAAAACAAAGTATTTCTGCCTGTAGGGTTCAGGGCCTGCACCTGAAAATATCAAGTTTAGTAGCATAAGTCTATTTCATTGTGGTTTGACTTTCAGATTTTATTTATATTAATTAGCTATTACGGCTCTGTTTGATAATGTAGATGAACAGGTGATTTTTATGAGTTTTGAGATTATCCAGACAAATTCAAAAGAGTTGAGTCATTACCACCACAGTTAGTCAATGCTTTCTAACATAAGTTGTTGTGATAATCTTTTCTCCAGGAAATATCAACATTTTGCATCCATTTGGTTTGAAAATATTTTTGAAATGAGGAAGTGTCTTGGCAAAGGGAAATTCTGTTTTTACCATAATCATAGATGATGTAATTGGGGCTCAGCTGCACTATTCAGAGCTGTACCACCTCAAAGCTCAAGGATAAATTTATTCTCCATAGATAAAATGGTAAAATGCTATAGGATATGAAGAAAAATGGGTTATGAATATCAGAACAAACCGTACATTTAAATTAACTGCAGTTCTGATTAGTCTCACTACAGTCATAGGTATTTTTGGATGTCAGTTTGTGATATTCTCTGACCCATACAAGTCAGTCATAATGAAAAGCTAAATAACTAAAAAATTATTCACTTTTTTTGGGTTTTTTAAATCACTTAGCCATTCCCTCTGCTCTTTGAATTAAGTCTGGTCTTAAAATATGATTTACCTGGATTTATCATCATTGATTTCTGCAATATAAATGATTTCTCTGGGATTCTTTAAATTCTTCTTAGTGTGGCATTTCCAGTGTGTACACAATCAGGCAAGAGTGTGGTTTAATTTGTTTGCATTCATACATGTGCACATCTGTCCACTCAGACACAGTTTCCCATTTTACATGGTTAGGAAGAAAAAGGTGCATGAGGGAGGAATCACATGGAGCAAAACCAGGGGAGCACCTAACAGAGTCATGGACAAGGCTTTAGATTATTCCTTTCATAGATGTTGCAGTGATACTCCACAGTTATACAGAAACTTTGATTTGCTGTGAGCAGAGGCTGATGTAGAAAATTGGGCTGTGCAAAATCTGTAGGAATCTGTGAGGTGAGCCATGAAGTTGTTGGATTTAAGCAAACACCTTCAGGCCTTCTTGGGGGACAGTTAAATTAAAAAAGAAAAAAAAACCTTTCACAGCATACTAACCATCCTAAGTGGGAGTCTAAGTGGAAACTTCATCTTCGCCTTCTAAACTACTTGGTATTTCAGAAGTATGTTGAAGTGCATGTGACCCAATTTTTGCCATTATACTGGAATGCAGATGCAAATAGGAAGCAGCCAGCTTTGGGACAGAGATCCAGAGATGTCCTGATGAAGTCAACCAAAACTGACTGAGATGGTCAGTTTGCTGTTTACCCTACAAACTATGCTATGAGTAAAAAAGGTTAGTTATTCTTTCCAAATAATTAAATAACTAAAAAGATCAGCAGTTCCCATTATCTTTTGGAGTGTTTTCACAAGTTGATACTGGTGGATTGATTTCCAGAGAGTCTTACCCCACCAGGTGTCAATGCAGTGCATACCCCTAAAAACACAGGAGAAAAGAGAGGGAAGTTGAATGCCCTTACAAACTCAGTGATATCACTCTCATGTTTCATGCCAGTTCTTTTTCAAATACCATACTCTTTTTCTTTTTTAATTCCCTTTTTTTTTTTGGTGCCTTTTTTTTTTCTTAATGAGGATGTCTGGCTGTACCTCATGCCTCTGGAGACCAGTGGAGCCTCTGTGAAGCCAAAGAGCTTCACAAGTTCAAGATGTGGCAAGCAAAGAAAGGATGAGATTCAGGAAAGAGTGTGAGTCTGGACATTAGCTGAGTGTCTGAAAAACCACTGAGAGAAGCAAAACTGGATACATTAGAAAAGAAAATCCCTAAAAATCACTGAAGATTTTGGGGCAACCAGAAATTCAAGCTGGTAATAAATTAGTTTTGGAACAAAGTGGTCTGCAAGGCCGTGACAAAAAGGTGAAGGTGTGTCTATGAACTTTTATTCACTTCTCTCTCATAGTCAACTTTGCAGTCACTGTAGGCTTCACAGAAGCTAGCTATTCTAGTTCTTGTTCAAACTTGACTTTAGAGATTACAAACTCCCTTCTGTTGTGGGTACGCTCTTTAATAAGAAAAATATTTAGATAGAGTCACCTTAAAGCTCTGAATCCTGTTCCAAACCTGTTTTTTACATGTATATATTTAACTTCCAAAACATCCTATGGCAAAGATAATTACAGTTTACTTGAGCATTTCATTCACTTAACAACACTCTTGATCTTAAAGGCTCTACTATCTCTTTCAGTCCTCTCCTTTTTTCTTATGCATGGAAACCATTCATAAATTGTCATTGTAGACATCATCTTTAGCTTTCCATAAATCAATATATAACCTCTTCAAAATAGGGTTTTCAGGACTGCAGGAAATATTGAAGATATGGGAATATTATGGACAAATGCATTTACATAAAGATGTGTTTTATTTTGGATAAACTGCTGTGATAACTTTATAAAACCAATTCGTCTTATATATTGCTGTGAATATTAACAAGTTCAAGAAGTGATAATGAAACTATTGCAGTCAACATTGAACTGGGAACAAAAATATCAGTGATATGAATAAGTGGGTAAATTAGGATTTTCCTATTTCAGAAGTCAGAATAAATGCTCTCCTGATGGAAGTTGATAATAATGTTAATGATTAACTGGGGAAGAAGAATCTTCTGTCATCTAGACAATGTTTCTATTAGAGAAATTAAAAGAAACATGGTAAGATGTCCTCAGGTGCTCTGGGGGGGACACAGTCACTAGAATATTTTATGCTACCTGACCTCAGTGAAAGTATTTACTTAGTCAAGGAGAGCTTTGCTGTAAACTTTATCAGATTTCTTGCCTATTAAAATATATAGGTCTCCTATATATTATAATAGGCCTCCTATAAATAGGTCTCACGACATGTCAATAAAAGTTATAATCAAAATAAAAACAATAGCTTTAGCATTCCATGGTACAATTCACTATAAAAATGGATATAACAAGTACCACAAAGCTTCTGTTGACTTCAGTCACTCTAGGATTTCTAAGGTCTCAATATTGCTGTGCCGAGAAATTTACAACCTATTTTAATAAAGATGTAATAGTATTATTTAATCAGAATAGTGAGGAGAGACCAAGATATTTTTTTAAAATGTAGGGAACAGATGTGGTGACATTCAGGACTGGAAGTTCATTTTAGAAGTCCTGTCTTTCTACTGTCAAATGCTGCATAAAACTCAACCTTGTCTGGAAAAACTGTGTGCAGTATCAAATTCCTTACAGACTCACAATTTTAGGATCAGGCTGATTGTTTTTATACATTGATTTTCATGCTCAGATTCATTGATTCATCTCTCAGAAGGAGAATGAGTATTCTAAAACTAGTTCTGTTAAACTAACACAAATATTTGTCAGTTGTCAACACTCATGCTCCATGTTTCACCAACGCTCTTAGAATCATTGTTACATCACCTGTGTGCTTATTTACAGCTTGAATTTGACCATGTTCCCTTATCCCAAATGTATATCCCCTGTACAACAGAGGAAGGAAGGAAAGGAAGGAAGGAAAGGAAGGAAAGGAAGGAAAGGAAGGAAAGGAAGGAAAGGAAGGAAAGGAAGGAAAGGAAGGAAAGTAAGGAAAGGAAGGAAAGGAAGGAAGGAAGGAAAGGAAGGGAAGGAAGGAAGGAAAGGAAGGAAAGGAAGGAAGGAAAGGAAGGAAGGAAGGAAGGAAGGCTAATTGCATATGCTCTCTCTGTATCAGAACAACCCATTTGGGAAAGACTACAAATGATTGTGGCTTTTGGTCTGTGAGAGGTCCACCTATAGAGAGATCTTTGGTGGCAAAACTCTAAAGAAACACATAAATATATACAGCAGAGCCAAGAGAGAGCTGAAGGCTCCTTTAAGAATAATATATTCCCTTCTTGTAAAGGTCAGCTTGTGTCTGCTGTTATCAGCCAGCTCTGGAGAGCTCAAGCTTGGCTCCATGTGTTATCACAAAAGCTTTCCAGAGCATTTTCCCCACTTAAGAAAAAAAACCCAGTAACAATGCTAACTGAAATAAACTGTCATGAGCGATGAAATGCTCATTAACGCTAATTGCCAGCACTTTTACTTTTCATTATAGCTATGAAAGGATAAATCAAGGGAATCAAAAAGTTTAATAGACCTACTAAGAAACCCATAGATTTTGAAACCCCTGCCCCCTTCAGCCAATGCAAGTAGCAGAAAACGAAATCCTTGCTGTGTTTCTGTGTAAAGAAAAAGGCAAGAAACAGCCAGCCTCTGCTGACCTCCTCACCTCCATTAAGCACCGACCCTGTATGAAATGTGTAAGTAGCTCTGTCCTATATGAGATGGTGGAAATTGCTAGCTTGGAATACAGACAGCACGCTTTGTTTTCCGGTTTTGCATCTGACTTATTCCAGCCTAATGAAATCAGCCAAAAATTAATTTTCTTAACTGTATTACATTGTAATCTGCAAGGGAAGAAGAGGTAGGTCAGGTTCTCTTCCATTGCTCAGTCATCTGCTAATCAACGTTCTTAATAGGAAAGGTGCTTGAGTGGAAGAGATGGCAGAATACATTCCTAGGAAACTGGACCTCTCCCTACCAGCACTAAAAGCAACTGATAATCTAACAGGCAGAGAAAAACACCTCGCTTAGTACTTATAGACTAATCCCAGGTCAGAAATCATTTGTTTTGTTGCTGTCTCTTCTTCTGTGGCCCAAACCAATTTTTTTCATTTCTCTCTGCTCATTTTCTTTTCACTCGTTTTCTCACTTCTTGTTCTAATTACTTTTCAAAACTAATAAGCTTTCCACCTCAGGTTTTGTAGCAACTACCACAGGTAACAGAATACCAGCATTTTTTTTAAGCAACCCAATAAAGTTAGAGTAATTAACAATAGTACAACACAGACTGGTAATATTTTTTTTACTACATTATCCTAGCGTTTTTTTTAAATTTTTACCTTTTCTGAAATAAATCACACGCTTTCACCGTAATTTTTAAAATCTGTTGACAATCCACTAATTACTACAAAAGACAGAAGATGGTCTGGGTATAAATCTGAATCTGGATTCTGGTGAGACTGACGAAGAACTTCACGTGACAAACACTGATGAAAAGAGGTAAGATTATGGTCATATAATATACTTTCAATCATTAAAAAATATTCAAGAGCATTGAATAATGTCATTTCCATACATCTTTCACATACTTTTCACTTCACACATCTGTTTTACAATTACAGTACACCTGCAAATTTCATTTTGTTAGAAGCATTAGCAGATGTTAAAACCCATTTATAAACAAACCAGCTTAGACTTTGGAAGTACTAATGTCCGATTTTGAAAGAATCCTGACAAAAGATGAGGAAACCGTGCATTTCTCACAGTATCTGAGTGACTCAGTTCTGGAACACCATACATATTTTCTAATGACATTTGTATTCCTATTTATGGGAGGGCTACAGATGATAAGTATACAGTTTTAATGGTAGACACAGACGTTTATGATTGTTTGGAGAGCTAGATACTGTGGTCCTAATTTGGATACCTGAAGGGCATTAATCTAATAGAATCACAGAGTGGTTTGAGTTGGAAGGGACCTTGAAGAACATCTAGTTCCAATGCCCTGCCATGGGCAGGACACTTTCTACCAGACCAGGTTGATCTTGAGACCATTTGTCTCTACTCTCTCTGTAGAGAACATCAATAATTGTTTTAGTAGGTCAAATTTAGATGCATAAATTGGGTGGGTAGATAAACCATTCCATGATTTTGTGCTTGTTACATGGTCTCTAGATGTGTTCAGCCACCCAGAGTGCTAAGCTTTATATACTAAAAATCCCATGCCCAAAAATTTTGCAGTCAAAACACAGGAGACAGAGACATGATGAGAGGGAGATGGAAGTAGGAAAGATGACATGAATTCAAATAACAGGTTAGATGCAGGGCTAGAAATAGGACTCACATCTAGAAAGTCTTAGCCCAGTCACAGGGTGGGCAGAGCACACTACCATTAACATCTTAAGCACAGTGCTAGAGACAAAAGGGAGAGAGCACATCAATGACAATGAAAGATCTAGAATGAGACTGTCTACTTTGGCAATCCCAGAGATGGGATCAGTCTGGGAATAAGAAGGAGACATGTACATCCCAGGCTGACTGCACAATGTCAGCTGGCATCCTGTTCTGAGCACTAAAATGTTTCATTTTTTTTTTACTTTGCTTTCTGATATTTTACGGTAAACTAAGCTTCCAATTTTATCATATGCAGAAAATACATAACAAGACTTATTTATATTGTTAATAACTCCTAAGCAGCATCCTTTTTTCACTTTCCTTTTCACTTTGCAGAAAAGCTACTTTCTTTATAAAGTAAAAAAAAAAGTACAAATCTTCTGCTCAGGATTGTCTAGAAGCAATCTGCATTCAGTGATTGGATTATATACTAACAGCATTACTTATCCCCATCTGAGAGGTACCCTACGGGGAAAAGCTCCGAAGAAAGACACTGCATTAAGGGAAGATTTGGAAGTCTGATTGCATTCTGTTTCCATCTCTCCGCAGGGCTGGCTGTCAATGGCATTCAGAACCGCGCAGCAGAAAAGGAAAAACAACTCTCTTTCTTTAGCATCGTGAGTCATCAGTGATTGAAAGCATCTTTACCCCAGTTTAAGGTCTGACCAGGGGATGTGATCCAGAGCTCATTGAGAATTTGCATTGACTTCATACAAATTCAGCTATGGCGTATACTTTTTAGTTGGAAACTGATTATTTTACAGTATCATGAAACTGAAGTAATAAAGTGTGTAAATCTTATAGGGAAGGTGCAGTTCATAACCATAAACGTTCTCTCAAGCAGTGAATCTGGATCCAGATGGTAGAAAATATTAAACAAGTGATATCTCTCTAAGCACATTTTAAAATAATTAATATTACCATGGATTTCCTCCAGACTTCTTTCTTATCATGAATATAGATCAGTGTGTTCCCTTAGGAGGGGAAAACTGCAAAGTTTTCTGTGTTAACTGCTAACTTATTTATTTTCATCATCATCCAGTGATCTAGTAGGTCATGGTTTGAATTCTAAGGGTGGGAGAGACAGGCAGATTTCAATAGTTTTACACTGAATAGCTTCATGGAATAGTTTTTCAAATGTGAGATAGCTTCCCCAAAGGTCTCCAGAATTTCTGCTGCAGTGTTTTGACTCTCTGGAAGAACAACCTACAGCCAAAAATTGCAGAATTTAAATTAACACATCAATGTATAGAAACACAAAAATACACGAAAATGTGTCTAGTCACACCTGAGTTTCAATTTATTTGAAACTATAGTTTGGAATAGAAGACAATCCCCATCCTACAAAGATTCTGACTTTTTTGTCAGTTTTTAAAATTTTTGTTTGTTTGTTTGAATATAGGGTTAAAAAACTGGAAAACTACCCAGTATCAGAAGTCAATCTAATTTTCTACTAAAATATTTTATCTGCATGGATAGGAATTAGCTGCGTTTCTTGCCATTTAAAAATCTTCAGTCGTTTTATACCACATACCACAGAGAAGCAGCTGGATGGAAAAACTAGAAGATGAAGAATGCAAATACATCTACAAATTAAAACCAATGGAGTTTTTTCAGCAGAAGCTATTGTTCATAAAACAGGGAGATTGGTGTCTATTTAAACATTTGAGGGTCAGTACGTTCAGAAGTATCAGATAATTCAATCTCAGTAAAGGAAATGCAGCAACTGAATATCTGCCCTTTGGATTTCATATGCATAATTTGTTTGTTATTTTCCTTCATGTGAAATAAAATTAGCGTGGAATATTTTTTGCCCTTTGTGTATGAAAAACTGTGTAGTGCTTTCTATTGTTGAGCACTGGTACTTGTCCTCAGTTTATATTCAAGTGTTTTAATGCTTCGAAAGTTCTATCATCCTAAGGGACTTCTGAATGAGATTTTGCTTTGCTCAATCAGTATCTTCCTATATGTACAAACAGATTAAGGTCTTACTGGTACCAAGTCACAATTACCATATCCTTGCTATCTTTTTTTCCATTAACATCTTTCCAAGTTTTTCTGTTAGTCAAGATTAGAGCAATATAATTTAGAAAGATTCAAATATGACATATTTTTAAATAACTTAGCATCATTATTATACAATGTATTAGAGTTTGATTTTGATTTTTTTAAAAGTTGTGTTTTATTGTTAACTCTGCTACTTACTTGTTTTTGAATCTGGAAAATTCACTTTATCCAAATTTTCTCTTACTATTGCATATTGAGTAAAGGTTGCTGAAGGGTCCCAACAGCATCTACTGTCACTGTCATCAGAGCAACAATAATAACACATATCACACCATTATAAAAAATACCTCCAAAAGCAGAAGTGAGAATTTATCTATTGCACTTAGACAGCTGACAAATATATCCCTTGTCTCTGCAGCCCTATATCTTTGCAAACCAGGCTAGAATGTGTTTCAAAAGAAAAAAAAAAAAAAAAGTAACAAAACCACTTCATATAGATTAAAATATGACAAGGTAATATTACTAAAGTGTTAGGTATCTACAGAAAAGGAAATGATAGCCTTTCTGATTGATGCAGCCTCTCACAGGGTCATCTAAAGATTTCAAAACAATGAAGAAAACTGCCAGAATATTTTGAATTAGTCTTAATGTGTTAGAAATGATAGCAGATGATCATGCTTCCAAAGTCAGAAATAAATCCAACCAACTTCAACGTCACTTGCTTTTTCATATTTTCTTCTTTTCCATCTACCTACTCCTTGTCCTTCACCTTTCTGTGTCTCACTGATGAATATAAACTTAAAAAAAAAAAAAGTTCTGCATTCTTTATTCACATACTTTGTTTCTTTTAAGGTACACATTCTTCAGACTGAGATAAGGAAGTTGCAGATTTCAGCTTCAGAGGAGCAGATATTATGCTTTGATACTGGTTTATCATGACCTGCATTTCTTTAAGAGCACCTCCAAACTTTTTAAAGTTTTAATATGAACTCCAAACTCCAGACCTTCGTGTTTATTCCCTTGCTTTCCTATGATCAAATATGGACCTTGAATGAGCTTGAGGAAGGAATACTGCATTTTGCTGGTTCAGCTAGAAACCTGTGACAGTGTATGGCATAAACGCATCTCATCTGAGACCTCACCTTGCTGAGTAATATAGGGAAAAATAGAGGAGTGGAAGAGCTGCATGTAAGGAAATTTGTCTGGTCACACAATGGAGAAAGGGCCATGATGTGTCTCTGCACCCCTCCCCAGCTACGGGAGATCTGCTGAGCGTGGGGTGGCAGGAGGAGGCCCTGGGCAATGGGTGAGGCTGAGAGAGCTGTGCTCTGGTGATACGGGCTCCGGGCACTGGCCCTGTAAAAGAACTGAACCAAAAACCAAACGGGCACACACCAGGAGGAGCTTGGCACGCCTGTGGATGTCCTAGCCAACACGTGCCCATTCACCTGCCTTCAAGACTGCTGCGAATTTTCTGGGCCAAATGGAAGAGTCAGAGGCCCAGACCCAACCCCTTAAAAAATGAAAGGCACTGAGGAGTCCTTAGGGGCTCTCTGCTATTGCTACTGATACGAATGTCCTGGTGTTGGTTTCAGCCACTGGCTGGATTAATGCTTACAAAATTGCATATTTCTTTTTCAAGCCCATGGCAGTAAATGGGAGGAAGGGAGATTTTTCCTTGCTTGCCAGCTCCTCAGGGAAGCACAGAGATCATTGCAATAGGCAAGAGACCAGCACCATTCATTACTGCTCGATAATGCCTGCCAGTGACATATCCACCATGCCTAAGCTTCAAACAGCCTTCAAAATCCCATAGGTCACTCATCCAGCACTATCATTTAACAGCTTCTATTATCCAATCCATTATGGTGTGTCATATTTTGGCATAAATAGAATCCCCAACTCTTTGGTCCAGCCAGATAAAATCTTCATATAGTCTCATGTACTTTTTGTAATGTTTAGGGCTAGGTTTTTTGGTGTTTTTTTATATACACAGCTCAGCATAGGTCACTGATTACTGAAAAACATAAGTTCACCCTTCTTGGAAGTTTAACATTTGAATTAACACAGTCTAACAATTACCACTCATTATTGAAGTCGCTTGCAGGAGATACAATAGCAGATATCTCCCTCTGGTTTCCCATTAATGTGCTCATATAATGCAATGTAATGAATGCAGAAAAGTTTACCTTCATGTATTCTTTTTCCACTTTTTTTAAAGCCTAGAAGTTTTATCCTAGTTCAGATTGTCAGCTGAATTCATTCAGTGATGATCAGAGCATGAGCGACATTATGTGCCTATTAGTTATGTCCCGTGCTTCTCTTATCTGCCCATTCTTTAGATGACATTCCTTGATGTAATTACACCAGAGACTGTAACGACATGGATATATTTCAGCTAAGGATCCACCCTACTGAATATATGTGAAGATCGGCATTTTCAGTTAATACATTATTTCTAAGAATATAGAACACATTTTCTTAAACTGGCATTGAAAATTCTCTAAAATAATAGGACTCTTAGTGTAACATTGACTTGTATTACAAAAGGACTCTGATTTAATCAAACCATATCTAAATCTCTACCTGAGTCTTGCATCTAATTATGCTTTAGATTATATTTTTGTATTCCCCATACCCCACCCCTTCTTAGGATTCAGGCAGAATATAACGAGCTTTAGCAGTAGGTAGGCATTTAAACCTCTTCTGAACTTGAAGAGGCAGAAACAGAACAAATGAGACCTTCTGTTGGGAGCTGTGATCTGTGTGGGGGCACAAGCAGAGCTCTTGGCAAGCGATTACTTTTATACCCTTGATTTGCAGAGCATGACACATGCAGGAGCACCCACTCTTTCCACAATTGTTTGCCTGATTTTGATGAGACATACAATGAAATGGCACAGCCAAGGAAAGACAGAAAGCTTTGCCCATGGCAGTTTTGCCCCTAAGCCAGCTGTAGCAAATTATACCCTATCAGAGACATCACAGACAGCACGAAGGCAGCAGCAAATGCCACGAGTTAAAGATGTCAGCACAGACCCTTCAGAGCTTGAACTGAAGCCCACTGCAGACATTCACATGTCAGCAAAAGGCTTTGGAATTCCCTGCTGAGCACAGAACCTGTGTAAGGATTTGTCCTTCATCTGGCTTCTTTTCCCAGTTGACAGTAGCCTAAGAGGAGAAGTAAACTCTCAAGAAAACAATGTCAGGTGCTACAGCTACCTCCAGCTATGAAAGACTATATTATAACCAAGTATTTTACAAACACAACATTTCAACATCCATGTTTTTCAAATCTGTCCCACTACAGAGGGCATTGCCGTTTTTAGATTCATCCTGGCCATAATCAATATATACTTTTTAGATAAAAATGATTTCAGGCCTTCAAACAGCTCCTTAGTGAGCATCACCTTGGCACACAGATTCATGAAGCATTTTAAAAGTCAGCACAAAAATCTGTAATGATACAATGCCTGTTTAGCAAAGTTTTTAAAACACTATGTGATCATTATATATTCTTTGCTACTTGAGAAAAAACAAGAAGCATACCACCCAAGAAAGCTTAAAATTCTGGTAAAGTTTCTTCAGTTCCAACCCGAGTTGGCAAATGAGTAAAGACAACTGTAGATAGTTATAAACTGGAAAAATGCGTGTCAATTCGACTCCATCTATGCCATGATGAAAGAGTGCTGAGCTAAGTTACACTCCCTTGCACTTTGCCAAGGTCTAACTTTGAGATCTCTAAGAGCTACCACAGCTCAGCTGGCTATCCATAACCTGCTGAGCTGGAGTAATGTATCTGTAGTTTGAGCCTTCATCTGCCTTGTGCTGAGAATCTTGAGGATGAGGATAGTTAGTCAGACCTAGGTACTAATTAAATTTCTGGGAAAGATAAAACATGCAGCTCAACAGCAGCTGGATAATAAGCAAGAAGGCCTTGTAATGGCAAGGGATAATCTTCTGGCTGAGACAGTGCCAAAAATGCATCAATATGGTTAATGCATGAAAAATGACAGGAAAAAGAAGCAAAGAATGGGAAGCTGCAGAGACAAATACAATTAAAATAAACATCCTGCACTGAATTGAACTAACTCACGAAAATACATTTCCATGTCTCTTGTGGCAACTCTTCTGGAGAAAAAAACTACCTAATTTTTAATATAGGAAAGAAATCTGGAATCTAGTCTTTTTCAGAGTTCATGATTCTCTATTTAACCTTCCATTTAGAAGTTCACATTTCCGGCTAACATTCTGGACTTTTATCTTTGCAGTGAATGCTCTTTGGCAAATGTGATACAAATAACAGCAAATTCCCTCTTGGCCATATATTCCTTCTTTATACGCACTGGACCTGGCTACTGGCACCTATGCCCTTTGAAAAGAGGCACTTTACCGCTGAACACAGTGAGGTCTAATATTTCCAGCAGTTGTAAGCAGGCTTAATGCTCTGTGTGCTCTTAATTTTTAGCAGATAGATTTTCTACCTACCCACACTTCACCTTTTGAGTGCTGATGTTTCCTGCAGTGCAGCTGCCAGATGCAAACCCATGGGTGGTTTTGTGTGAGTCGTAGACTAACAATTCCTTGTACTAGTGTGCTGAATATCCAAAGCATTTTGACACCCTCCAGGATGAAAGGTGCAATGTAATATGATTATCATGACTGTACTATCGATTCCTGCTGAAACTGTCAGAAGGATTCTTCATTATCTTGTTAGCTAGGGTTTGCTATTTTAATTACCTTCTTAGCTTCACTTTCTTCCTTTAGATCTCTTTGCTATCAATATATCTGGCCTTTTAAAGGGCTTTTTGCTACAGGGAGAAGGTGAAGGAGCAGGGAAACCCTATGACCAAGGCTGCATGCAGGGTTACCAGGTCTAAAGACAGTAATCTCTTCAAGGACAGGGCAGGACAGGGGAAGGGAAAGGAAGGGCAGGGAAGGGTAGGGAAGGGCAGGGAAGGCAAGGCAAGCCAAGGGAAAAAGCTGCTTCAGCAAAGCCTGTGGAAAGAAATCAAAGATCACAGAACTCTGTTATCCCTTTCTTCAGAGAAATATAAACAGTTTGCTGACCTCAGCATCCTGCTCTAGTTTTTTCCTCTTTGCCTCACTCTGCTTTTGCCCTGCCAATCATGACTGTTTCAGGTAAATATGTTAAACTTTGACTGCAGATTTTCTGGTTTCAGATTATTGAGCCTTCCAGCAAGGTTCCCAAGGGCAGGATGAGAGTGCCTGGTTGGACCTACTAGGCAGCAACCTTTTCCTTCATTTTAACACATCTTTTTATGTATAGTAATAAGAAAGTGGAGAAGGTAGGAAGAAAAATTATTAATTGGAAATTGAACTAAAACCCATGAAATAAAGCCCTTGGATGTCTACTAAAAATCACAGCTTTGATAATGTCTTCTAACTTAAGATATAACTTATGGTATCATTCATCTTTCACTTTTCATTTCTTCAAATAAGTGCTTAAAAATAATGGCTTTCACTATCCAAAGGAAGCAGGAAACCCAGCTGAGTATTTAACTTTAGCCTTCACTTGCAAAAGAATATCATAAAGGCAATAAAAATGTGCACAGATAGCAAATGGGTGTAAAGTCAAATTCCTCAGATGCACAGTAAAAAAAAATAAATTTGTAGCCTAGATAACACCAAGTGAAATTCATCTGCCTTGGCAATGGTGCCAGAGTTAGTGGCATAATTCTACATTGTCAGTAAAGTGAAACAGGCACCTCCAGGAGGCAATTGTTTTCATCCATAGACAGATACATGTGACAGGTCACATGGATTGCCCTTTGGAGATACTTATTTCTCTCATTATCTATGGAGAGACTCTACAGTGACAGTTTGAAGTTTGACTATCCCATTATAGATACCTTAAATCAAAGAAGATTCATCTTACTGAGAATGACCTTCCAATATGAAATCCAGGTATCTAACTGATCTCTTAAAAAGCTCTAAAACCACCAGAAAACTATTTAACACCAATCTAAGCTCAGAAAAGAGAAAATAAAAAGGTAAAATACATGATAGGAGTTTAAAATAGAAAGTAAGGAACCAAGGGAAAGAAAATGATGACAATTAATAGGAAATATTAGGCTAGAGAGTAGCAAAAAGCTAATCTCAGCCAATACAAAGTCACCTTTGAATAGTCACAGACAGTTAATGCTGCAGGGAATGAGTTCCACAGTCTGAAAATGTCACTTTACGCATCGTTAAAAGCACCTGTCTTCAACATAAAAATAAACAAACAAATGGAAAAACACTACATGTATTATAGCAAAAATGAACAGGGCATTGGGTTTTTTTTCTTTTTTCACTGTTGCAAATGCATGTTTAAAGAGTTTAACTATTAAGAGAAACTGAATACTGATTTCAGTTTTTTGTCTTGAAATCTTCCTCTAAACAAAATTGACTATCACTAATCAAAAAATACCCAATGTCACCTAAAATGTAACATCCATTGTAGCGAACATTATATTTACCCTTATCATAAAAAAAAAAAAAAATTACAGCAAATTTCCAGTCGTGACCTCTAAAGAGGTTTGGGAGTGGACTTTAAAAAACTTTGGCTTTGTCAAGTGCTAGAATTGAGATCAGCATCACCTGAGAGGAAAAACTAAGAAGTCTGGGTTTGTCTGTTTTGGAGAAAAGAAGGCTGAGGTGCAAACTCACTGCCCTCTTACAGTTTTCTGAGGAGGGGAAGTGGAGAGGGAGGTGCTGAGCTCTTCTCCCTGGTATCCTGATGTAGGATGTGCAGGACTGGTTCAAAGCTGCACCAGGGGAGTTTTAGATTGGACATTAGGAAGCATTTCTTTACTAAGAGGGTGGTCAAACGCTGGAAGGGGCTTCTTACAGAAGTGGTTGATGCCACAAGCCTGACAGTGCTTAGGAGGCATTAGGACAATGCCCTTAACAGGCTCTAACTTTTGGTCAGCCCTGACATGGTCAGGCAGTTGAACTAGATGGCTGTTGTAGGTACCTTCCAACTGAAAGATGCTTTTCTATTCAATTCTATTTTAAAATCCAAGGGTTACAGTTTGTAAAAAGTGCCTGGGGAGCTGGTCCAGCAACAAGAGAGTCATGGGACCAAAGAAGAGAAAGCAGGAGGAAGCCTGACTGAAGGTTTCCAGTTCTAACAAGGTGTTAGGAAGGAGTGAACACAGCAGGGAGCCCATTGGTTATGCAATACCTGCATGGTTCTGATAACCTCCTGGGAAAAGGGTGAAGAGGGTTTCAATCCACTGGATTGCCTACAAAGCAAATATTCTTGTGCCTTGTACAAGGAATAATGTCTCTGCTTTCCAAGAAATGAAAGCTGTTCAGCTTGTCATGGTCATGGCATGTCTGCACATCCAGGATAAGCACCAAGCTACCTACTGGCAGAAAAAAGGGTACTGAGATCCTAACTGGTCTTTCCTGAGTCATTCTGCTGGGGATAGACATTAACATTTTGGGATCTGAAAGGGATACCTGAATATCAAGTCCTGCCAGTATTCAGTGGGACTGTACTGCTATGCACCACAGTAAAAAACCCAACAAGTTTAGATGTTTTCCAGAGTTCTTTCCCAAACCTCATTAAGGGTCAAATACCATTTGAATGTATACCTTGAATGTGTCAGACAGATGAGAAGTTCAGCTCTACAAGCTGCTTCTTAAGGCTGCTATTTTTAATACAACTTTAATTTAGATGCATATTGTGTCTACATGGTTGCAAAGTCAAAATAACTTCATAGACATGTCTTCTTAAGAAGAAACTGTAACTTTCATTTGGTGTGCAGGTAGACTTTTGCTGCTGATTTCAACAGGAATTTAGGCTCCAGGTTTTCAACTTGCAGGACCTAAATGTCAGTATCATCAATCACTTGATTTCTCAGTTTACCCCATTATTGTTCAAACAATTTTATTTATCTATTTCCTGCCTCCACTTAATAATATATGTAATGTCTTTTGAAAATTAGTTTTTGAAAAACACAAAACAAGGAGTGAAACAGGACCTCCTATTGCCTCTCCAAGTAATCAAAAGCTGAATCTAAATAGTTCTGTGGCAACAGGCTGAGAAAAGTGTATTTTCAATTACTTTTTTATCCATGTATAAACTGCACATCCAAATCACATTTCATGAATAAGTAAACAATTTAATTTGGTTGTGGTTTTTTTGTTTTGCTTTTTGGGGGTTTTGTTGGTTTGTTGGTTTATTTTTTTTTTCTTCCAGGGGTGTGGTTTTCTATTTTCTTTTTGTGTAGGAAATAATCAAGAAGAAATGGGGAATAATCAAATGCACCCAACATCAGCAAACTTTTCTCATTACACTCTGAGCAATAGCAAGATGGGGAAAATAGCAGATCATTATGTCTGATGAGTATAATTACACTTTTTTGAAAAAGGGGGGAAATCTAGGTTTATCACTACACATGTTTGGTTTTTTTAATAGACACCTTTAAATTCTGCTGAACATGCAGCAGCAGAAAAATTATTCTTTCTCACGGTTTGATGGCCTCCAGTAATGCTTAAGAAAAATTGTTTTCCATTCCACTGAACTGTAAAATAAACAAAACAAACCCTTCACTAAATGCTCTAAAGGCCAAAGGGCCTCAGTGAATGAACTTCAAATGGCTGCTTTGCTCATCATAGGAAAAATCCATTATGTGATTGTGTTTAGAAACAGTCTAGCATATTTTGGGTGCTATAGCATTTTAAAATAATAAGGTTTGGAAATAAATAATAAACTGGTGAAGAGCCAGAAAGTAAGTTGCTCTCTAAATCTAAATACAAATGTATTTCAATGTCATTTTTCTATACAGAGAAATGCACAGAACTAAATCAGTTCTATCATTTATAGTGAACGTTATGTTTTCCTGTACTTTTCAGCTTACTTTCATTCTTTCATGAAAGAGAATCTCATGACCTTTTCAGTATTAGCCTCAAGACATAGCTGAGCTATTCTTTTCATACAGAAACCCAAGACCTCAGCTGGCTAGCATGAAAGCTAACCTTGCCAACAAATCTCTAAGAAAACGTGTGATAACGTTCATCTGGATTTTGGGAATATTTTTTCTTTTTACAGAAACTATCAATGCACCTAAATTTAACAGCTTCCTGTAGTTTTTTAGGTTTATCCAGGGCCCTATGAGACCAAGTATTAATTAACATTCTGTCCTGAGTGTTAAAAACTAACAAGTTCGAATATACAGCAGTATCATAAGACTTCTGGTAACAAACTCTCTTTCACTGCATGTTAGAAAATGTACTGCTGGTGTTTTAAGATACCTAACCTCTTATTCATCACTAAAAAATAAAATCCCTGTAGTATCTGTTCTGTTGTAAATTCCACTATGAGAAGATTTCCAGCCTCTCAGCTGGATTTCCAAGAGTTTCACTGTGAAGTTTACTTTTTGTAAGGGATTTCTTTATAACTAACAGTTGGGACAGAGATTTTCCTTAGAAAAGAAATATTCTCTGTTTTTCTCAAGGAAATTTCTTCTACTGGTATATTCAAAACCCTCAGGATTATCTATTACCAATATCAGTAGGTAATGAAATACAGAAGATATGCTTGAAAATTCAGGGACAAACTTCCCATAAGACTCTTCAAAAGGGCTTTGGAACAGTATCCAAGACATCTGCAGGAGCTCTTTAAAACCTACCCTTGTACCCACCTTCATTTGCAGACATTCAGATTCAACATCCCTCTGATTTCCATCAGAGCTTCCATCTCAGCCACTTAATTGCCTAAACAGGTTCAGCTACTGAAAAAGCCTGTTTGCAGGTCTCCAGGTGTAGCTGCCACCTGAGCACTCCCACTGCAGCTCTTGGTAAGAGCAGAAGCCACACAGGTTTGTAGCTGTGGTAGGATGAGGTATTCAGGGTTGTATATATCCTTTACCAGTCACTCTCCCCTGTCTTCAAAGAAAACCAGCAGGCCTGGAAGGGTTTGATCTGTAAGATGCACCCTGGAGAGGAATTCAGACCAGTGCAGGTTTTCCTTGCACTTTGCAAGAAGTGGCTATGACACACATTTCAGTGAACATTACCCAACCACAGACCTTACAGGGAGCCTCTATTAATGGCACTGGACCTTCCACCAATCACACCCTGCCCATTACGGTGTGCTTGTGTAACATTAGATACTCTGAATAAGTTCCTCAGAAAATTGCCATGGAAACTTCTTGGTTGAAGAAGTGTCAGATTACCTGTGCAATTGGATTGGGTATTCTGGCAGTGCAGCATGTTCTAGACCCCACAGGGTTCAGAAAACATAAGTTGTCATTCATTCATTGTAGCTCAGAAAGTGATAGCCAAGCAACTAGAGAAGAAGGATGATAAAGGATGACACGTCATTGCTCAGCACGTTAGAAAATAATTTCATCTAGTATAAGACCAAAAACTATGTGACACAGAAGTGATCAGATGTGGAGGACAATTCAAAATACAAAGGGAACGCAATCCTGAACAGCTATCCAAGTATTACTTGGTCGAGGAAGCTCATCTCACACAGACTGGCTTTACCAACAAAGTGAAACAAAATTTCTTTAGTGTCTAAACCTACCTGAATTATACTTGGAAACTGCTGAGCTGATATTAGCAGGATATGAATGTGACTGCTTCCAGCTTTATGTCATCTTAGTGCATTTGGACATAGGGGTATAGGGAAATGTGAAGACCTTCAAAACTCCTGCAAAGCAGACAGGTGAAAAATTCAGTGTGTACTTATGCCACTTCATGAAAGGAAATGAAATCTTAAACTCAGAGAACAAAGTGAAATAAACTCACTGAGGTGGACTTATAATGAAATTAAATTCAACTTAAAGAAATAAAATAAAATTCAGAAATGAAGCTGTTGTAATCAAATGTAATGAGATGATACGAAGTGCTCCCCTTTTGCATGGCTTTTGTAGTTTCAAAGTCCCTGGAGGTCTGTGCTTTGTGGTTTTCTAAAGCCTCACCTTAAGAGAAAGCCTAACCCTAAGCAGAGCAATAAAAGCAGCCCTTGGCTGAGGTGCCAAGCACATGGGTGGTGCAAAGCAGAAAGGTGTGGAGGAGCAATGCTGGGGCAGTGCTGTGCTCCCCTCAGCATGCCATAGTTGCAGTTGCAGTAGTTGCAGTGCCCTAAAACTCTCGGCATTGAGGTTTTTTCAAGCCTAGCTCAAATCATGTGTATAACCCTAAGCAGAGCAGTAAAAGCAGCCTTTGGCAGAGAGGCCCAGCACTTGGGTGGTGCCAAGAAGAAAGGTGTGCAGGGAGGAACCTTTGGGCAGTGGGCTGTTCTTTTTTTGAAGTGAAATGCACCAAACCTTGCTGAAATGATACTCCTTGAGTTCCTGAAATCCGGGTACAAAATGTAATGAAGAGGGAGGAGAAGAAATTGATGAAATGAAATGCTAAAAATAAGAGAAAATTCTGAAGCGAAGTGAAAGCAATAAAATGGCATGGGATGACAGGAAGTGCAGGGAAATGGACCAAACCTTGCCGAATTGATCCTCATTGAAATTGCAAGATTTCATTTCCTTTCCTAAAATGAAGCAGCTGAAGTAAGTGTCATCAAATGAATCATCAATAATGTCAAAACCATGCACACATGCTACTCTTGTAGTTTTTCCTGTAGCAATAGCACTATTCAAACATCTATTGACCTTGCCATACAATCTTCCCAACATTCAAGTAAGTAAAGCCACACCCAATAATGCTGTTCTTTCTTGATTTATCAGATGAACTTCTGTTCTGGTCTAGCAGATACTAAATTTTTCTATCACTCAAGGTAAACTTATGCTAATTCCAGAAAGCTCAGTTTCTGAAGGGAAAAGAAAAGAAACAAACCCCCCACACTTTCCCTCTCTGGCATAGAAGTATTTCCACAAATATATTTAGCTGCTATATATAATATTTAGAATTGCTACCAACTCTGAAAACTCTCATAATTCCCACAGAAATAACATGTCTGTCATATATTTCTCTTGGGTTATGGTGCCATTTGCCAACTAGGGGAGACCTTTAAAAAGAAAAGAGCTATTCAAGATTATTCTTTCAGTACTCCCACAGAAGTCAAGCCCTGAGCAGCTTCTTAAATGTTGACAGAAGGCAGTATAGGACCAGTTAACACTTCAGCACATTTTTAATACACTTTTGACCTACAAGCTTGCTTTGGAACCCAGAATAGGATTTATATCCACTCAGTACCAATTAAGTGATAGGTATATTAGAAGGAAGACCTTGCCAACACTTCCACAAGAAACTTCACATCTAAACCAGACACATTCAGACAACATTAAACATCCTGATGGACTATGGATTTATAATTAAAATTAAAGAGACAAGTCCTATATGGCCTACAGCTCTATCAGTATATTGACCTGTAGCAGGATATAGGCACTAGATTTCAACTATCCATACTCCTCAGATTTGAGAAATGGTTAGAAACACTTACGGCTTTGCCCAAGGTTAATTTCCTGTGTCTACACCATCTCAGATTGTGAGAGAAACTGTCAGTGGAGCTGCAGCATCAAGCCTTGAGACTTAAGCACAATGTATTTTAAAAGTATAGAAGGTGCCTTAACTGCCTAAATGACAGAACCTACCTACATATAGAGCCTGCAAGCAGAGTAGGTACTTGAGGGTGGTCGTGTGAGGTGACAAGAGGTGAATACCTACTAGGCACTTAGGGCTGTTACGCTGTCCTCCTTTTTTGTAGATGGAAGAGCAACATTGGAATTCTTCTACATAGCTGTCCTGCAACCAGCTCAGAAGTCCTATTGATCACAGAATATTCTGATTTGGAAGGGATTCACAAGGATCATGAAATCAAATTCTTAAGTGAATGGCCCATAAAGGGCATCAAAACCATGACTTTGGCATTATTAGCACTGTCCTCTAACCAATTATCCCTGTAGTCCAACTTTGGGGTCTGATGTAGACCTGACAGTTCAGGACTTAAATTCCACCCAGACAGAAACCTAGGGGGCACATAGTTGCCTGGGTTGGGCATTTAATTTAAGGAGTGAAGTTTTGTTTTGTTTTGCTTTTACCCACTACTAATTGCTTGGTAAGGGCAAAGACAGTGAAAAAAAATTTGGGGAGTTATACATTTTCTACTGAGTTCATATTACAGCCTGTGAGTTCTATTAGCATTAAACATTAAGGGCTTGAATTTAAGATCTCTGTGTACTGGCACCTCATTTTCTTGCATTATTAAGAAAATCTGAAAGTCTCTACAGCATACATACAATAATATAATTTTTCACACACTGAATAAATAATACAAAATGAGGCAATATCTACAGAACTAGTCAGGAAATCTGTTTTCAATCTTACACTTAAGCAGCTTTGTGGCTTGAGTCAAAATATTTAGAGCATTCAAAGCAATATTTATGTATTAAGTAAATAAGGTTTGTTCGTTTCCTATGAGAAAAGAAAAAGCCTTTACCATAGGCTTCATAGTGTAGTTAAGACCAAAGTAATAGTCACTATGTTCTCAAAACTTTAAAAAAAAAATCAATTAATATTATTTTACCTGTCCTGCTGGAAGAAAAATAAAATCAGGTTAAATCAGAATCAGGCCTCTATACAGGAAGCTGGAAAAATACGTGGTTCTAATACTCAACAGGTAGTTTTTGTTGGGCATATTGCATCCCTGGTCAGTTTTGCGTTTATGGCTTAGTACTAGTGAAACATTTTATTTTCACATCTTAAAAGATCATTTCAGGGCTGAACAAACACAGCAGATTCAGCAGCAGCTGGAATACAGCTACTACTGTCCACCCTTTGGAAAGTTTATGAAAGCGCTGACATGGGTCTGAAATATTAAAAGGACTTCTGAAACTCAGAGAGAAAACAGCAATGTAAAATCAAGGGTCTGGTCTGGCTGAGTGGATAAAGTGCCATCTTTTGATACTGGGGACCTAAATCTTTCAAATCAATATGTGGTATAGAATGGCTTTTATGGTCATTGGCTAGTGGCTGTGAATTCATATCAACAAAAGTAACGTAATTCAGACCAGGAGAGAGGAAGAAATCAAAGTGTAACAAGCTTTGCGTTGTAAAAAGGCAGAGGCACTCGCTTGGAAACAGCCTTGAACAGTAACAACTGACCCAAAAGCTCTGGCTCCTGGGAGAGAGTTCAGATCACAATTTGCATTGGGATATTTCAGCTCCACTTAACTCTATATATCTAACACATTTTACAGTTTACAGGGTTCCATCTTTTATATGACTTCACCACTGTGGTACCAGAATACCTCAAATCTTGATGGAGTTATTTTTTAATCCAGTGAGGTAAAAAATACTTGGTCAGAGACATTACTTACACAGACATCTTAACTTGCAGCCAGAATATCGAGAGTGTTTAAACATGCTGGCACTAAAGCAGGAAAATCATTAGTCCATAAAATTTGGATTTCAGCACAGTAGCTCTGGAAGTCCTTAGGAAGCAGGCCAGCATTCCAGATCTACCTCAGAGTGTGCCAGCTCATCTCAGGTATGTGTTCCAGGCTCAGCCCTAGGAGAAGGCAACTCAATGCTACACGCAGGATTCAGGCTGAGGTAAAAATGACAAAACAAAATCACTGCCTCCCTCAAGCCCTCGCCTCCCTCAGGCACATCTTTAAACATCTCTCCCAGTTTTCATTGCAAGAACTTGTACAATGCCTGGGCAACATTCCTGTGTTTCTTGCCTGCTATCTTTGGGTACTTTTACAATTTACCACGGGAAAAAAAAAGCTTGTTGCTCCAATAGTTCAACAGTTATTCCCATGTGAAGTGGGAGAAGGGAAGTGCTATTTAAAATTATTTTCAGTCTTCCCACCTGCTACAACCAAACAGGCAGTTACCAGGCAAAAAAAACCCTCTCAGAACTGGATTTTTCCATGCTTCTAAATTCATATAATGCCATAAAATATGCAAATCTGATCTGAGCCACCTCACTCTAAGTTTATATCTTAAAGACACATCCCAGAACACACCTCTGTTTTCCTATATTATTTCCATCCCAGTGTGAAAGATCCTCTGGTCCACTCACAAATAATAATAATTGATTTTCCTTCTTATTTTAAAGGAGGTAGATTAAATGAATTTTTAAAAATTTACTTTTCTGTCATGAAAATTCCTTTTTAATGTCAGAGAACACCTTCATTGGATTGGGTTTAGTTCTATGACATATCAAATATCATAGTGGGCAAAAATGAGTTTCTTCAGACTCAGCAAACAATTTCCCTACTGTAAAAGTTACTGTTTGTGGTCATTCAAAACAGAAGGATAAGAAATATTCCTCTTATATAAATGAAAAAAAAAATAGTATTATATAGGATGATCTTTTCTTCCACCTTATTTTCCAAACCTTTTATAAATCTATTTTATACTTTGGGCACTACAAAAACTTCTGACAATGAATTCCAGAGTTGAAATGTGCTGTGTGAGAAAAGTGCTTCCTTACTTTTACCTTAAGCTAGCAGCATGATAATTTACTCAATTGGCCCTCAGTTGTTCAAACACTGTAAATAGAAAACATTGTAGTTCATCTACTTTTTTATTTGATATACTCTATAATTTTGTCCCTCAGTCATTTTTTCCTCCCTAAAGACCCATAATCCTAGCCTAACTGCTCTTCACACAAAACCCTCACGTCTAATCCTTGCTGCCTTTGTCTGTTTCAACAATTTCTCTGTTTGAAAAAGGAAGGACAGAACTTCAGACAGTACTGAGGACACAAGTTGATGCTGGTTTTATACAGAAGAAAAGTTATGTCAGCTTTTCTGTTCTTGATGCTTTCTTTGTTGTTCCTATGATCTTCAGCTTTCACTGAGCATCACTTGGTACTGAGACAACCATAATAATTCTAAATGTCTTTCCAAAATATTTATGCCTCATTTATGAACCCATGGCAGTGTAAAAATTATTAGGATTATGCTTTCTTGCATCTATTACTTTTCACTTACCAGCACTGAATTTTGTCTCGCATTTTATCTCTGACCATTCAAAATCACAAGTTCATTTTACCCTTTTGTTGTCAGTGTTAGTTTCTGTCACTTTGAAGAATTCTGTAGCATCAGAGCAAACTTTGTTACCTCGTTAAGCACTTGCTTTTCCAAATAATTTGTAACTGTGATGAAAAGTGCAGATCTTATGAATCTTCCCTCTTAATCTGTACTGGCAGTTTCTTTGCATCAGGAAAGCTGTTTAAATATCCCTACAATATACTCCCCATCTTTTCACCTAGCATTCAGCTTTTCTCCAGAAATTCATTTGATCTTGGATGCAGTTGACAAGAAGTTCACACACGATTCCAGGTCCATTTCTCTCAGATGAAAAGGAGCTGAATGGAGTTGTTTTTATATCTTAAAACTGGAGATAAAGCCACTTCCCTGACCTCCCAGAAACCAGAAGCAGAGCAGCAAAGTGAACCCACATCTTCTGTCTGGCCCTGCCTCCTTTTCATACGACTGAGGTTGAACATAGTCAGGACACACTCATACTAGGTTCAAACATGCATCACCAATATTTCCCAGAGAAAGGGAGTAGGAATGCAGACCTCAAAAGAGCCACCAGTCAGTATCACCAGTCACTGCTCAACTACTTGGCTGTCCATCCCCATGTTTCTCCATAGGCTTCCACTATATCAGAAAATCATTGATTATCTCCATTGCATGTCTCAAATTTCTATAAAATTTCTATTTAAACTATTTTTCTTTTTCTAGTCTGAGTTACATGCACAGCACTGAGATATAGCAGCTAAATTCATATTTTTTAGCTTTATGGGACAGCTAAACAATCTTTCCTTTTTTTCTGGTCTTAACTTCTTCCTTCATTACTGCCTCTCCTTGCATTTTCTACAAGGAAATACTTAGCTTGACAAGCCAAGTAAATTGTTTTGCAAATTTGGATAAGCCCATCCAAAACAGACAGATAGACTTGTACATAAAAAAAACCCCTGATGTTTAGAAAATCAGCACTTTCCTTCATATATTTTCAACTCCTAATCAAAAGGAGTATTTTACCTATGTGAATCAAAGCACATCTATGCCTACTCCTGCTCTTCTTTATGGCTATGCCATTTCAGCAATTCGCATTTTCTCTAGGCAGGTGGAAGGTAGGAAGAGATGTTAAAATTTAGTGTTGTGACAACGTTGTGGAGGTGTATTAACTTAGTTGGCTTTCATGCTGACTCTGCATGTGAAAAAAAATGAGACAAACCAGTGGGTAGAAAATACATAAAGATATAATAACCAATCTGCTTCTTCTCTACTCATCTCTGTCTTCATGGTACTGAAAATCTCACTGCTTCAGACTGGGGAAAGAAATCTTTCCATAATCCTACAAGAGTTTACAAAAACCACACAAATAAAAGTAATATGGTAATCAGCAGATAAGCACAACAACACATGTGGCGTTAAATGAAGTCTCTTGTTCTCTCATGGGGAAGAAGAGACTTATTTGTTCAATATACTATTATAAAATTATCTAGTTTTAGGAAGAAAAAAAAAACAACAGATAGCACATTTTAAATTCTCGTCTTTTGCCTTTTTTTTTTGGTGAAACTTATTGATGAATAATTTAGGACTGTTTCTTAGCTATTCTCCTCTGCCTATAAAAATGTAATCTGACTTAATTATGTGTCATCACAGCAATAACAGTAAAAGAAATCCACTCCAGGGATAAGTAGAGCATATATTGTTTTATGAAAAGTCCAAAAGACATTATTTTAATTTATACAAAATAGATTTTAGCAGTTGAAACACTTTATTCATAAAATTGTTTCCAAGCATTTCAGAGGCCTCCTACCAGTAAGGGGAGTTGCACAGCAGATGAATACAAAGGGTAGTGGCAGCCTTGGTTAAAGGTTGTCAGGTTGATTGTGAGGATTTTATGGACTCATTCGAGAAGTTAAGATTGTTAAGGAATATTTTATGCACCAGAAAGAGAGGAGATGATGGAAAACTTCTATTAACCCAAGGCAAATCTATTTAGTTGACCCCTATCCATGTCACGTCAACAAATCCATACTGCACAATTAATTAAAAACAAAATTAGCAACAACTTTTGCTGTTGTTTCTTCAGCCAAATGGAAAAATGTGTAGTGACCATTTCAAATGAGATCACACCAAGATAACATTTAAAGTTATCTCCTAAATCCAAATTCATGTACACATTTTCATCAGAGACACAGTATGTTGGATACATACACAGTGACTCAGAGGTATAAAGTCATAAACAGTACAGCCAAGGGCAATAAACATTCCATCAACTTGGACAGAAGATAGAATTTTTATTTTGTTAAGGTACAGTAGCACATATCACCAAACAGACACTCTGTTGCTAAACGATAATAATTGCAGTGGCTGAAACTAAAAATTGTATGACTGAGAGAGATGAGCAACCACAAAAAATGAAACCAGCAGCTTTCCTGCTCTACATGCCCACCCTTTCTTCTGTGAAAACTCCAGAGCTCCACTAGAAAAAGGCATATTCAGAAAAATTTGCATCATATTTATATTACCTTTATATCCAGGTCACAGATGCCTAGGGAGTTTACTGCATTTCCTGATGGAGAAGGGACTCACAGCCAGGTAACGAAGATGGCTATACTGTGGAAAAACAGAAGTTTAATAACAAAAAATAACCCAGCTCATTATCTGCAATTGCTTCTGTCCTCAGAGACTTCACACAAAATACCTGTGTTTTCCAGGACAGATCATCTACCTATCCTGAGATACAATTTCCAAAATACAGAAGGTTAAAACTTCAAATATTAGTGTAGGAAAACAAGATTTATATATAACGTATGTTCATTATTGCTTATACTTCCCTAGAGGTACCATGAGTGGTTTCTAAGAGAATCCACACGGGGTGATGTGAAAACTGAAGTTGCTGGAAAACAGTGCTCAAAGTTATCTTTCCCTTGTTAAACCTTTTATGCTGTAAGTTTATACCAGACATCCATTGCTCAGTGGACTGCAGTTTTTGCAAAAGGGCCTGAATTTTGTTCAGCAATCTAAATTACTTTTAAAAGTTCAAGGTAAAAAGTGAAGCTCAGCTTTCAAAAATCAGCAATGGTTTGGGGCAATCAGTTAAAAAATCTTTCATGCCTTGTGCTCAAGAGGAGAAATGATCAGAACCTTCTGAAGGGCAAACAGCAAGACAATGCAATGGGCAACTGTGACCCAGCCTCTGTAATCACACTGGGGCAGAGGGTTAGTGCCAGCCCTCTTCACTGAAGAGCTTTTTCAAGACCTTTAAGTTGTGTCACTTAACACTTGCCAGCCATGGCTTGCTCTTCTTCTTCTCATTTCAGAGAAAAGACAGATTCTTTCCATTCTTTTGTCATGGTTAAATAATGAATGTAGTGGGCAGCCTATTCATGTCACCGTCTCAGTAACAGCCTTTGTATTATTTCTTCTTCTGGCAATATATGCAACATAGAAGTATTATTGTAATATAGATTAAAAGCTGGTTTCATCTAAACTGAAATCCCTTTGCATATAGTCTGTCCCAATCAGCAATCCTTCTGGAGGTTTAGAAGCAGATTTCTGTTCAGATTACAGTTTTAGGAAAAAAACTCGTGGAGGTTTTCATGACATTGAAGCTAGTTCAAACTACAGTGAAAACTTGCCTTCCTTTATGACAAAATCAATTCACTGCAAACAACATGTAACACATATGTGAAGTCTGTTTACATACCATTTCCTTAGTGTTATCAGGCTTCCACACATTCAGAAGAAAAGCAGGGAATTGTAAAGTATAAGACACTTCAAGTTTTGGATGGCTGATTTTTTTTTTTTTTTTTTTTTTTTTTTTTAGGTTCATAAAAAGTGTCTTTATAAATAGTCAAAGGGCAGAATGAATGTAACTAACTATGCTAATTGCATTGCTGGTTTCACTGCACATCACAAGGGAACAAAGCAAAGATAAAAATGGCATAAAACAATGGAACCAGGAAAAGAGACAAAAAAAAGGAAAGTACCATGACAGTCTGAAAGAGCTGCTGTTGCAGAAGGAGACAATTCACTGAAAAGTTGATGCTGAAAAGAAACAGAAATGAGTAGGCTGAATTGATGGCCATCCTTTCTACATTTAACGATGCAGAGTTCAGCTGAAGCAAATTGAGTGCAGTCTGTAATGTCGGAGCCATGCACAGAAGAAAATGTTTCCAATGCACAGTAGTGTCCTGTAGGCTCACAATCCTCTTTTATTTCTCCACTTTCAGCTTTGATTTCCCCTTTATTATTTGATTGGTTTGGTTCTTTAATTGACATGACTGTGGAAGCGAGGCTAATAGGAAGTTAATTTTGTCTGAAGTGTTTATAAAATACAAGATTTCTGGAAAGAATTGAAATTTTTTGGTAGGATTTAGTCCTTTTTCTTTAACCCCATCCTGTGCTGTAGGTTGGCTATCAGTAGAGTGCTAATAAGTAGGATCCTGAACATTTAATTTGGACACCTAAGTTTAAGCATCAAGAACTTTCTTTGCAAACCTCCAAAAGGACCTATTTTTCTCTAGACTGCTAAAACAAAAGACTATGGGACAAAACATGAACAACTGTAGCAGAATGAGTGTTGGCTGTATGTTGAACTGGTATTCTGGCACGTTTTATGGGGAAAATCAGCATGCAAAGCATGAACAGTGATTTCACATGTTCTGAACCATGTAGCAACCTCATAAACTTTGTATCTGATTACATGATTTTTTCAAGAAAAATTGTTCAGCTCAAGAAACGACCATGAAAAACTTTGGCAGCACAATTCTGGTTTGTTGCATCAGACAATATGCAGATATAATTTATTAAACATTTATGCATGTCGCATTTGCAGCATCTTTCTAGGGCTTTAGGAATTTCAGGGTACAATAAACACAGGCCATCAAACCTCCTAAGGCTAAATATATGGGTCAGATGTTCCTAAACTCTCTGCCAATAGGGTCACTATTGTTAAAAAAAACTTTTAAGGAATTAATGTGGTTGCTCAGATTCTCACAAGGAACCGACAAAGGCTCATTACTAGTTGATGGGAGATTAATGTTGTGGAAAGAGGAGAGACTTCGTGGAATTATTTATTAGCTTGCACGAGACATCTCTGAGATGGAATGAGAATACAAAAGGGGTTAAAGACTGCTGCAAAGTCTCCTACTGAGATAACTTGTTATACAAAAGGGTAAGTGCTAAAAAGCTTTCAAGCACTGCTTCACCTGACAAGGTTGGAAAAGTAGGTATTATCTGAAAGGCAGCCCATACTTTTCAGAAGTAAGGAGGATGATTCTCTTTTGGCTTGCAAATGTCTACCTATTAGACAGGAGGGAATTTAAATGGGAGTGTTCATCTGTCTGCTGCTGAGACAGACTTACTGGGAACAATTTTAACAGAGAGCAAAAAACTTCTGTGAAAAGGATAGATAAAATAGCAAGAGTTCATCTTCTTTCCATTACAGAAAGTCTCATATCCTTGTCTCTCCTACTCTTCCTCCCCAAAAAATTAAATATTAAAAAAATTCTGAAGATATTTCGTCATCATCATCATCACTAGGAGCTGCTGGATCCATGCTAGTTTTAAAGCCACTATCCTTTTTAAACTCGCTTTTATTAAACGCATGGGATTAGAGCCTTTAGGTCATTAACTTTAATTTCAAAGTAGCAGTTCACAGGAACATCTGGGAACAAGGCTGTGAGTTTAGATTCCTCTGTTTGGATCTTTACAATACAAAAGGAAAAGCAGCCCCTGGGATAAAATGAAGTATTTATGAAGTCACACAGTATACACTGAGTTTTCTGTGGTCCTGTTTCCATGCCAAGCAGCCTGAGTACATAGGACAAGTCTGAAAGTGATGAGTCCATGACGTGCCCTGGATGGTGTTAGAACTATATGTTCTCTGCTTAGCTAACAGTATTTTAGGTGTTGATCACAGGATGGTTGGGGTAAGCAAGAACTGGACACAGAAGTGTAGCTGTTGCCCCACCAGTGCTAAGAAGAGGTGAAGGATCACCTCTCTCGACCTTTTGATGTAAAAGTGCTTCCCTAGATCATGGTCATCTTGCTGTCCATCCTCACCAAGCTGCTTTCCAGCCAGTCAACCCCCAGCATGTTCTGGTGCATGGGGTTAACCCTCTTGAGATGCAGAGCTTTGCAAAACCCCATGTAGAACTTGTCAAGATTCCTCTCCGCCCATTTCTCCAGCTCCCAAGGTCTCTCCAAAGGTGACACACCCATCCGATGTATCACCCAGTCCCCTCATCTTAGATCATCTGCAAACTGGCAGAGGGTAAATCCCATTTGCCTGTGTTTTCCCAGTAAAGTTAGGAAAGACGAACTCCATTCTATGTGTGCACGTCTTGAGAGCATCCACCTTAACGTGACTCCCCTGATATCAATGCAGATCTATAGCTTGTTACAGTGTAATTAATGAAATAATAAGAGCAACTATGTTCAGTATAATGTAAGCCACCATCAGAACAGAGGAGTGACAAACATCAAGAAAAGGAGAGAAGGAGAAAAAAATCAGGCTGGAAGAAAATGATTATTCCTATATAAAGATATCTGAGGCCTTGTCTACAAGAAACTCAGGAAATAAAAAACATTAATAAAGGTGTAAAGCTAAAATTGATTTGCTAAATCTCACAAACCTCGTGTAGACACATTTGTTCAAAGTTGAAGCGGTTAAATTTGACTTAGCGTAATTCATTTATAGTATGTATTAAATTAAACAAAATTAAGGTCTTCTTTTCTTTTAACAAGGCTGTCAACTCAGGGATTTAATGCAGCTGAAGTGTGAACTTTAACATTTAATTTGGATTGACTTTCCTAAATGTCCCAATGCAGAAGAGTGCTATTGGCTTTCACAGTGGCAAAAATTAAAAACAGAAAACAGGCAATGGATGCTAGCCAGATAATGGTAAAAAGTAATTAAATGAAGACAAAGAATCTTTCCAGAAGGAATTATGAGAAGCCACAGATTCTGGCCAGGAGGTGATCAAAGCCATTTACCAGCATGCAGACAAAGAGCCAGGAACAGATGAAGAGTAATCATAAAACAGATCAAATACTGTCAGTTAGAGATTGGCATTGCTGAAGATCTGGAACACATGAAAAGATACAGATTTACTGTTTTTAAATGACCCAATGGAACTGGCAAAAAGGCAGAGAAAAAAAACCAGCTAGACCATTACACATAGTCATAGAAATGGAAGAAGTTTTTTAAAACCAGAAGATTTTCTTAGCTTTAGAAAAGAAAATATGAGTCTTTAGAGATGCAGAAGTGCCAAAATTGGAAGTTGGAAGCCCAATTACCCTGCAGAAGGGGAAGAAACTTTGATTGTAATTAATAATGACTATGAGGACTTTCACCTATATTTCAGGGCACAGTGACAAGACACTGGGACTCATTATACGTGCTCAGGTAATACAGCTGTACATTACCTCTAAGGGAAATGGTGACTGATCCATGTAGTGCTTGTTACCTATTTCTAACAAGCAATAGATTGCTGTGATTTACAAAGATTCCAAAATAAAAGAAATTCTTAACCAACCTAATCACACAGCACTAGCTTTGACTTCTAGAATGGTTCTCTGCACCTGCACAGAAAGACTCTTTGCTGAAGGTTACAGCTTTACCTGTTCTCCAGAGTGGTCACAGTGACTGAAAATTGGAACTACAGCTCCACTGAAGAGCTTTGGTATCATTTCATGCTGTCCCTTTTTGCAAATGCCACGGGGAAAGATGGACTAGCCAGATGACACAGTGAGAGGCCTCTTTCCATGATACTCATCATTCTTTTGTACATTAAAGGCTTCTGAAAGTACTCTTTTTTCAACTTTAGAAGACAAATAGGACAACTGCCTTTGTCTTACTCTCCAGGGTGAAATGCCTTTTTGACAAGAAGAACAATCTGATCCCTTTTTTCCCTTACAAATTTCTGACGCCATAACACAGAGATAAATCAAGCAAAACTAATCAAGTAGATAAACAAGTTTCCATAAAACACCTGCCTCCTCCTCATTACCTTACATGCTCAGGTCCAAAACAACAGAAGAACCAAGGCAAGCTCGGCCTGGATACTTGCTGGTAGCAGAGCACAGCAAGCTATATAAAAATATCAGACTTGAGTGAAACGGTGGAGGAGCCCTCTCTGGTAAATTGAACAGTGGGTAAGGTCAAATATGAAGAAAATTAGTTTAAATGAGTTCCTACTGTTTGGGTTAAAATTACCCCAGAAGAGGGCAGCATAGACAAAAATCTGAGAAAAGGTTGATTTGACCTCTCTGTCCCAGACGTAGGTTTTGCCTGTGTCCTCAGTTTAGCTGAGAGCTTGGTTTGCCATTTACGAGGCAGAGGCTATATGTAAATATATTTTCTATACCCACTCCCAGATTGCCAGAAGAAATGCAGTTTGTAACCAAATTATGCCAATACCTGCTCTTAGAGCCCTCATCTGGTACCTTGCTAAAATTTCACACTTCAAAGTAGGGACTAAATCTAAGCATATGTGATGCAGCCTTGCCTAAATTAATTTACAGCAAAAAGACTTATTTATTTCCTGCCCTAGGTATAATCTGATTGGCTTGTGTGACAGCTGTAAAAGGAAAGCTGCTAAGAGAGACAATCACATCCGACAAACATGCTAATGAAATCAGGCTTTCTAAAGGGAAGTGATTTTGACAGATTAGGAATTATAGCTTTGTATGGATACTACCCAAGTTGTCAGCCCCTCTTCCCACAGTAGCAGCAGGCTCTGTTCAATTTGAGGAACACTCTGTCTGCTCATCATGTTATATAAAATCAAACTCTCGCCATATCTGGGTGATTTCCTACAGTGAAAAACTCAGAAACAGAAGGTAAAAATTCCCCATTTGGCATCTTAATCTTCTATTAATGATGCAACCTGTACTATACCATCTGAAAAACATGAATCAACACTGAGCCCACCCTTCCACAAATAGAACTCTCTACCCTATAATGTGGTGATCTTTCTCTTTCTAATTGCATCTTACAGATTTTTAAAAGGCACTTTAGTCCTGAAGTATAAAATTTGCATTCAAACTACTGTACAAAGAAACACTAACAATGATTTTGATGCAATTCCTGCTAAAAAAGAGTACAGACTTCTGATCACACACCATCAGAGAAGATGGAACTGTACATGGAGCATTTTTCTTATCTCATTAGCAACCATTAGAAACCCTCAGGGGGAACATAATGACCAGCGGAAAAAGGGCAGAGCAGACTTCAGTGAACAAAACAGATGTTTAGTGCATATAGATATTATCCAACACCAGCATCAAACTAGTGAGTTTGGCCATTTAGGGCATCTCCTAGGAAACCATCAGATAACATTAAAAGATATTGACTAACATAAAAGGAGCTGCAGGGGAAATGGTGCATATTTGATAGAAATGGGATGCGCTTCTAAATGCAACAGTTCTAATTTCTGCTGAGGAAAAAAAATCTTTTTCTAGATGCATATTGTGATTTTGGTTAAAGGTCTTAAAATTTGCTGTACGTTACTGTAGCTTGATACTGCAGTCTTTAACTAAGCAATGTATAAAATGCAGTGCAAAAGCAAATCGCAGAGTGCGAGAACATAAAAAATATATCTTAAATATGTCGCAACTTGTACAGCACATAATATTGTTTTGTTGTTCTTGTTATTATCTTCTTTTCTCTGCCAGTTCTTTCTGGATGAAATTTTCCACATAGTCTGAGAGCTATAAAACTAGCAAAGGTATTGGGCACTTCATTTCCTTTATGGTCCTTTGAGGAAAACTTCTTCTGCACATTATGCCAAAAAAAGCCACTGTAATTGACCTGGACCAACTGGCAGCGTGTCCATCACACCATGTGAAGCATTCTTGCTCATAACTGCAGAATTTCACCTCTGTGTTTTGTCCAGGAAGAGAAGGCATTTGATTCGCTGACATTTTCCTTTCCTCCATCCGATTTTGTGTCTGATCAACAGTGTTTATTGCCTGGTAGTTTCTTTTTAGAGTGCTAAGGACACCTTTTCCACTGTGATTACTGTTTTGCCCTCTCAGTAGTCAGCGAGTAGAAAGGTTAGCTCAGAATTTTGCTAATGAGAACTTTGCTGATCTGTTCAAGTTGGCTGATACGCCTTTTGGGCATGACCAATCAGAGCATAAAGTGTCAGGAGATTTGCTGTCTCTCTACAGCCCTGGCAAATGTCTTCCTGCAGTCTACCAGAGCATTAATTCTCTGCCCAGTTCTCTCTATCTTATGGCAAGGGATAGTGGCACATACTCACCTCTAGATAAATCACAAACTATCCATGCATGTTGTGTTCCTTCTTCCGCTTGGTACATTTGCTTAATATGTTCAGGTCAAGTTGTATCACCAGTTTAGCTGAATTATTAAAATGAGGAAGGCTATAATTTAAAAACAGGGACAGAGTATGAAGAAGCAAAACACTTCACAAACACTGATTTTTTTTTTCTGAATTGAGACTAATATGGAGTTCTCTACAGTACAGCTGCACTGGATCAGTAATGGCAGTTTTAAAGGCAAGCAACACAGCCCCTGCATGCCATGGTGTTAAGCTTGGTAGAGAGTTGGGCAGAAGCGAGGAACAAAAATGAAACCGTTGTTGAAAAAATCTACCCTCTTAATTCTATAAACCATCTTGCTGCCCCAGTTTCCCCAGCTCCCATAAGATATTCCTGTATACAGCCTGTGTTTTCCTGGGAGGCTGTGCCCATTAGTGTGCAGAGTATCAGCACAGCACCAACACACTGCTTAGGTGTCCCTGTTTTGGGAGGTGACTGTCATGGTTAACTCAGGGATCAGAGATTTATGAAAGGACAAAGATCTGACATCTTCTAATTTGACCCAAGAGACTCTGTTATATAACAGACAAGTTATCAAAAAATCTCTGTGAAACACAAACCTTGCTGAACTTCTTTTGATGTTTGTATTTTATTTTCCAGATGGAGCACTGCCAAATAACAGCTGCATAGACAGTTAAGATCATTTACAGAACTGCAAAGAGTTTGATTGATCAGCTTAGATGTCAGCAATTTTGTAATATGCTTGGGCACCAAAGGAGCAGAGCAGGTTGGGAAATGCAAAGGGGAAAAAATATTGTGTATTCTGATTGTGTCCTTCGCACAAAATTACAAGCATTTTCAACAACAAAGTAATTCACTTCGTCCAGTAGACTGCCCGCAAGTTCAGGGCAATAAAAATGAAGAGCATCTTTAGGTGACAATTTAAGCTCAAATCATTTTTGACTGGCAAGGTGTGGTATCATCCAGAAGAATTGATGCTATAGTAGTAGCTTCAAATTACGGGGTTATAGGGTGTCTACTCAACATGCAGCTCTGATCAGCGAAGGTAAGGGGGAGAATAGGAAAGAAATGGATAGCAATAAATGCTTTCTGTAAGCTCTATAGTCAATTAAGGATAAGAATTTGTATACATATTTATATTTGAGAAGAACTCAATAAAAATTAAAATGGAAGACTTTACTGACACTGAATACATATTGAAATTCTTGTTTCAGGCACCATTTTTCTATTCAATTCCCTGCATGATTTTTTGAGAGAGGTCTGGGGAAAAATGCATCTCCCTTTCAGCAAAGGAAATTTTAAACAATGTCATTTTCTAAAAATGGTGGTTAACTAAAATTACATGTTTCTGTTATGCCAACCCATTCCACCCCCTACCCAAATATAATTCAAGGCAGGTTGTTGTGTCAGCAGTTGTCAGTCTCTGCTAGCAAGTGTCAGGGCTGAGATAACCACTAATGTCCTTCTCTAGCTGATGAGTTTAAAGGGCATTAAAGCAGAGACTAAAACTCAGTATTTTTGAAATGAAAAACAAAAGCCCTTCCTAGGTTTTCCTTGAGCAGCAGAACTGTTAGCACATTTTGTAATGGGCTTCTCACCCCAACAGAGTTAAATAATAGTCCAATAACTGTAACCTAGAAATCCATCCAATTGTAAGAGTTAATTAAATATTACAATAAATCAAGCAAAAAGAACTACATTGAAAAATCCCAAGTAGTTTAAACAGAAATGGTCCACTAATACTGAAATGTACATTTAACACAAGTTAGAAACATGTGAGATTAGAAATCCCTGTATCAAGATGGATGAGTTAAAAGTTAGACCTAGGAGGTAATCAGACCATGGTTAGTCCACCCAGAAACTACCTTTCATCATTTTCAAGAGAAGGTTTGTGGACTAAAATCATCGAATATACAGCCTCTAAAATTATTGCTTCACACCACAAAACCTGGTTATAACTGATAACCTTTACTCACTGGGAGACTCCTTTCAACACAAATGATCCCCTCTGGATCAGCAGGAACACCAGAATGATACATACAGAAATTTATTTCATGTTATGAAAACACTGATATTTGCTTTTTCCTAGTTACTATTGGAATGATTGTGTTGCTTCTCCAAGTAATGTGTCCCTTACATCAGAAAGAAGAAGAATTTCACAATGACTACCTCAAGATTCAACATCAGTCAATTCTCTTTAACTGAGGATCTTTCAAAAAGGGACGAACAGAGTGGATTAAATAACTCAATGGTTACATAATAGCATAATTGGTTTCTGCTTAGTTCTTTCTTTCTGCATTTTAATTATATACTTTCTATTCTTAAAGTGCATTTTTTTCTTTAGTATTAACTTTCTTGCATGTGTGCAAGGTATGGAAGTTGAAGGACTCCTCACCATAAATCCCCTATCAGGTTTAATAGTTTAATGCTGCACAGTAAGAAGGCTGTGTTAAAGCAATTGACCCTTCAGATCAGCTGATTCCATGGAAATTAGAGCCTCCCACGTCTCACCTAAGCATAGCCACCTCAAAAGTAGGCATTGATCCTGGAGTCCCCTGGATTGGAACCCCTCTAGAGTGAATAGCAAGAAATAGGCACAATTTATCTTAGAATACTTATCTCAGGATAGGGTCAATTGCCCTCTGCACTGCCTACATCTCTCCATTGACTACAGGAAGCTTAGGAGAATTCACTTAGAGAAGACATTTAACTTTCAGATAGATATGGTTAATCGAGGTGAATACTTGCTGGATGTCAATAGATGATTGCTATAATGCTGTCTGTCTTATCCAAAATGCCACCTCCATCTTCATTGTCATAGATAGCTCTGACTGTAAAGTGCAGATCAAAAGATACAGCAGATGGGGATGAGTTTCCTTTGTTATAGGGATTTGCCTGAGAGATAGCATGATTACTATATCTATACAAGTAGTGTTGAAGGTACACTTGTACACTATTAACGGGAGATTTACTCAGAGTATCTTGTAAAAATACATCTATTCACTGTTCAGTACTATCTTCACTATGTTCCAGAGCCTGGCATTTTTATTGTATTAATATTTCTATTTTATATGTTATATTTCTTCTCATAAACAAACCACCAGCCAAATGCTTTCTGGGTGATTGCACCAGAGCTTGACTATGTCTGGCTTTTAATCACAGTTTCTCCATCTCTCTGAAAACATCCTTGGTCTTCTGGGTAACACAAGCCGTGTGGCAGGCTAACCTACGCTGAGAAAAGGTCGGCTGACTGTTGGAGCAAAGCACAAGGAAAGCAAAGCCCAGTGCTCAGCTGAGAGCTGAGAAGGCGCCAGGAGGCTGCAGAGTTCATGCAAAGAAACCCCCTGCCTTCCACACTACGCTGAGCCGAGGTCTCAGGATTCTTAAACCTTCAGATTTCCAGACACTCTCCTCACTTTGAATAGCAAATGGGAATCAATTTAGCTGTCAGAGAAAGCACTCAATGTGTGGGACAAATGGGGATTCAGTTGGAGGCCCAGGGGTGGGAAGCGGTTGCCTGGGATGACTTTGGAAGACAACTGCATAAATAATTCCAAGCTCTTTTTCCCTATCATATTTCTGGGTTTCCCAAGGAAGTCATCAAGGCAAGTTTGACATCAATCAAAAGGCTGGGCCAGCCTAAAGTCTACAAGGGTGTGAAAAACTGACAGACATAATACCTGAAGAGGACAAAGGGGTCTAGACGATCTTTATGGGCTGATAGTGATAGGACAAAAGGGAATAGTTTTAAACTAAAAGAGTAGAGATTTAGATTAGATATTAGGGAGAAATTCTTTACTGTGAGAATGGTGAGGCACAGAACAATTTGCCCAGAGAAGCTGTGGATGCCCCATCCCTGAAAGTGTTCAAGGACAGGTTGGATGGGGCTTTGAGGAACCTGACCATGGGGAAGGCATCCCAGCCCATGGAGGGGATTAGAATTAGATGATTTTTAAGGTCCCTTCCAACTCAAACCATTCTGTGATTCTGTGGTTGTATGATCTTTCACAGAATTGCAAGATTCTGCCAAGGAAGAATCCTGCTCTGTTCTGCAGCAACCTGTGCTCCATGAACCAGATCTGGCTGCAGTAAATCCACTCAGCTCCAGCAAGAATTTTGCAACAGCCAAGCCCCAGCACTAGAACAGGGATAAAGAAACTGTCAGAAAGCTGTTTTGATGGCCAACACTTTATCTTCTTACACAATACAGTTGTAAGTTATACAGGAATTTCACAGTGTGTAATAGTAATATGCACAAGGTAAAAACTCTTAAGTCATTAGCAGTATAATTTATTAGCTAAATTGTGCCAATGCCTATCAATCAGGCTTTAAGGTTGGTTCCAGAGAGGTTTTTGATCTCCCTCACATCGCTTTGCTTTTCTTCTTCCATGGCAGCATTAGCAGGCGACAATTACATTATATATCTACTCAGTGCTCTGGTGAGAGACCATTATGTTCACAGATCATTACTGACATCCTGACATTTGTCATCTCCTTTCATAGCAGTTAAATCTTGCTTTATCTGTAAATGTCACCACGTCATTTATTCATGAAAAAGGGTCACATTCCCAAAATAGTACACTCAGCTTCTAAAAGGGAAGTTGGTTTTATTCACTGTGGTAATCCTTGGACAAACTTCACTGCTGCTAAGTACTGGCATTTTTCCCCATGCAGCTGTTTACATCTCCACATACAGATTTCAGGTTTGTTTATTTCAAAGTAAAACCCTAACAGAAAGACAAATGATCTGGATGAGAAAAATAAGTGCTTATTTTTTCAGCTTCCTACACTTAATCCACATGGGATTATCATCACTGAATTTACTGTTGTGAGGTATAATTTTAATTTGACATCGTACTGGCTGAGAACCCATCGGCTGTCTATTTTTACTAAGGCTTTGGCAGGTAGTTCTCAGCTGGACTGTATTTCAATCTCACAAAACCATAGCTTAAATAATCCTTGATAATAATACTTTATTTTTCCACCTTCAAGGTCTTGAAAGTTTAATTAATAAAAGTCTAGGCCTACCCTCTGAGATATATGGACATTCTTTTTCTTTAGAGAAATAAAAGCTTATGCAAGGAGGATGCCTAAAGGATTCTTCCTGTGATCTTGGAAGAAATTAATCAAACCCAAGTGTAAAGCCTGAATTTTTAGGAGGGCAGAGGCTCCCTCTTACACCATTTATACACTAACAGGCATCCTCTCTGCAGTAGGATTTCCTTTATTACCATGCTTCTCTTTTTGACCTGTTCATACATTAGGATTTTAGTGGATGCTTTGAGCAAGTTGTGGGTTTTTTGGTACTTAGGGATTTCTCTTTGAAGTTCTTGTTCAGTTTCCCCTCACACCCATCTTAACATCCAGGTATGTCACCTGGAGCTCCATCTCACACAGGTTATCATTGTAGCACTTCCAGTATTTCTGCAAAAAAATTGGCTGTGGACAAATTTTAAGTCCAGACTCTAAGATAGCATGAATTATCTTAACAGTTGGGATCCATATGTATATTTATATAAGTATATACATATTTATGAATGTATATACTTATAGCTTATCTAGTGATCTACCATCTTGAGGTTTTCTATAGTGATAAAAACATAGCAGCTCACTTCTGTACAGTAATTTCCAAATCATTTTACAAGCCCTATGAAGTATGTGCAGCAATTACTTTTCACACCACTCACAGCAGTTGCTTTATGAGCTCAGCAATGCTCCACAACAGCTGAAGGTAGAAAATAATAAAAATTGAGGCCTGACTTTACCAGGGGGCTAAAAGGGCTGCAGCTCCTCCATTAACGTTGCCCCTTGAAGCATATAATCAACAGCTGGATCCATTTCTGAAACTGTCACATCCCTCTGAAAATAAAGAGAATAATTTAAGTAAACTGAACAGTATCACAGAAACACAGAATAATTCAGGTTTGGATGGACCTCTGGAAGTCATCTTTGCTGTAGGCAAAGCCACATCAGATCTGGTTGCAGGACTTTGTCCAGTTGAGTTTTGGATATCTCTAGAAAATATCAACAACATCTTCTTCAGGTTTTGACAGCCCCCATAGTAAAAAAAACCCACAACCCCAACCAAAAACATTCCTCATATCTAGTCTGAATGTCCTGTGTTCCAGCTTTTGGAATTCACCCTCTCACCATGCATCTCTGACAATGCTTCAGAGGCTTCTCCCCCAAACACACACATCTTCCTTAAATACTCCTTGTGCCTCCAGACCAACAGAGCCCTGCACTGAACTTGCTCCAGTCTGCCCCTGTCATTTTTCTATTGGGATGCTCCAAAGAGCATGTGTGTGGATGCTCTCTGCATTGCCATCTCACACGTGCCAAATGCAGGGGGAAAATCGTTTCTCTCGTCATTTGACGTAACTGCTGAGGTGAAACCCTTGTTCCCCAGGTGCCATTGGCAAAACCTGCTGCGCACTTCCTCCACCAAGTTATCCAGGTTGCCATAGTTTCTGCTTCAAGTTTTCAATGTCTCTTTTCCTGCCAAGTTTCCTGCCACTTCCTTCCCCTCCTCCAGCATGTCTTTACAACTCCCAGTTATGTGATTTTTGAGACCAGCTGGAACATAAATGCTCAGAGCTGAAGAACAAATAAAATGGTTGCTTTCAAAAAGTTAACAGACTAAATTCTCCTCTTTGCCAGTTATCTGTTGAAGTCAGGGTCATTACCTCCACTTAAACCAGCTGAGAATTTCAAGTATTTGACCTCAGCTTCCGATTGCACCAGGTGTGGGACCAGCTTTCCCTGAGAAATCTGTGGTATTCCAATTATGGTGGGTATTCAATTCAGACACACACTTATTTTTTAACAGTATTGACCATATTGTATTTTCCAAACAATAAAAATCTCTGTCTAATAAAGACTGGCTTCTGAAATTTGCCTCTATAGTACATTTTGCCAAAACAGTAAAGGAGATTACAGAACAGACCTGTATTTGTAACTATTGTATTTGAAAGTCTTCAGGATCAATATAAGAAAAAAAAAATACTGTCATTTACAGATTTTTATAGGATTTATTAAGAATAGAATCTGTCCACAAAAAATCCCGAAAATAGCTTTATTGGATGTTTTAAAACACCATCTACTTAGTACTGTGCTAGGTTTCAGGGAAAACTCTCTGCTGATCATTTTTTGCAGAGAAATGGATTTATTTTAATGAAACACATGCAACCTTTTTCTTTTTAGATGAAGGGTTGCATATTGTTTAAAGACTTTGCTACAGTAAAGCAAAGTAATGATAATCAAAAGGAAAGGGACTAGGGTTCTGAAAGATCATTTTGCTGTAGCTGTACTTTGCCATGAGAAAAACATAATGGATGTAACTTCTGTTTCATGCCAGCCAAAGGGAGGTTTGTCACAGGTTTGAGCGATGTCAGGAACTGGCACCATTTCTCAAGCTGATGGTATTTTGCCATATAACATGCAGCATTGTTGGTGTGAACTGAAAGATCCTACAATTAACTTCCCTTATTCTAATGAAAGCCTTTTTTCTCTCTCTTTTTTCTACTGTGTTTTTTTGTAGTTTTCCTAAATATACTGGAAAGTTATACATGCAGGAAATGTTTCTGTTTGAAGTATATTATTAATAGCTTTTTGCATGTGTCTATGTGTGTGTGCACATGTATGTACCCATATGTATACAGAATCTTTTATCAAATATTAAACGGTACTGTGGATAGTAAAAGAACTGTGTTTTCTCTACTCACCATGAACCCTATTTTCTCCTGATAGCTACAGCAAACTCTATTGACCTCTGGAGACTGGTACTGATATTGCATATTGCCTGTTAAAACAACTGGAAAAGCAACTCCCCACCTAAGCAGAAGCTGCATTCATTCATGTGAGATTTTGTTACTGAATCCTTAAAAAGAATTTTGAGATCAAATGCTGACAAGACAAATACTATCCTTTTTATTGCCAGATTAAACTAGTAAAAATAATCACACACACATAAAACAGTCCTTTTTCTTTTAAAAATGCTTTTAATTTCTCTCAGAACCTTTAATCTCTTTTCTCTCAGCACCTTTAATCTCTATTTCTTTCAGAAATAGCCTTCTTTATGTACCCATGCAAATCAAGATCGTTGACTTCAAACATACATCTGCTTTCCTGGTGTTACTCCCAGCTTACAGCATGTTTGTATTACTAGTTTTATCTACCCACTGATCAATTGTTTGACCAAGCACCTTTCCAGCTTATGGCCTCAAATTGTTTTTTTAAATCAAATGCTGACCAGTGACAGTGCTGCTTGCTGAACAGCAGTGTCCATCATGTACAGAAATTGAATCACAATAAGGGATGCTGAAGCAGGGATAATCCACTTTTTTTACTGACATCTAGCTTATAGCTGTGGCTCACATTTCATGTAGAGACATCGCTCACAGTGAAACTGAGTGAGTGGTAAGTGACAAACGGTGGAAAGACTACCTTCAAAATTCAGGGATCTTTATGCCCTGGTTCTCAAAGATGCTTCCACATGCAACTGTTGTTCCAGACAACACTGGTTACAGACTGGAGCACCAGCAGTGACTGCACAGAAAATGAGGGTAGTGTGTCATAAAACATAACTAAGGATGGATGTTCTCCTGCCACTCGACATGCATTTAACAGAGGGTCTGCAGCACATTCTCAGCTTAAAGTCAGGTGCCCTGAGACAGGTAAATAAGTGCTGGTGTCAGCTGAAACCTCCAGATATCTCTGTGGACACCAAGGAGGACAGTAAATCCCTTCAGATGTGGTTCACCACTGGGAGAGTTATCACACACAAGTTCCACCAGCACATGAGGAAGAACTCCTTCACTGTGTGGGTGACTGTGACTAGAACAGATTGTCCAGAGAGGGTGTGGCATCTCCCTCACTGGAGATATTCCAGAACTGTCTGGACACAATCCTGTGCCAGTGCTCTGGGATGACCCTGCTTGAGCAGGCAGTTTGGGCCAGGTGACCCACTGTGGTCCCTTCCAACCTGCCCCTTTCTGTGAATCTGTGAAGGTATCTCATATATACCTTCAAATATACCTGGTATTTCTGTGAGACTCGGAGAAGCAGATTGTGAGCACATTTCTGAGCACAGACGTCTACCTCTTCCTCTGTCTATTCAGCCTTTAAAGGATTTGGCCACCAATTACAGCAGCTAAGGATTAGGCTATCCACAGACTGTGGGAAAGCAAGCAGACAGCTCCTATGTTCCCAGAATATCCAGATATCTGGCAAGGAGTCTGCCTGTAAGAGCTAAATCATGTACATGAAACCAAAAGGAAAGAAGCCAAGACTTAAACCACACTGTCTAGGACTTACAAGTCAGTAGGAGGAAAATCCTGTGATCTGCCTCCTCCATAGACTATCCAGTTTTCTGTAATTGTGAAAAATGAATGAATTCAGTGTACTCTTGCCATCATGCCCTTGCACCACTGCACAAATTTTAGTAAAATTCAATACAAAACAACTAAATTCACTCAACAAACTGGGCTCTAGTGAGACCCCAGGTGTATGAATGGTTGTTTTATGAATTACTAAGGAGAGAGATCTCCTAAGCAAGCAAGCAAGCAAGCATAGTAAATAGGTGATCCTGTTGTGCTTTCCCAGTATTAGAGTGGGAAGGAGTTCCCAGTGCTAGAGTGGGTGTCTGAGGGAAGATTTTCCAAAAAAAATTGTAACAGCTGGGGCAAATCTAATGACAAGCAGCCATGGAAAGGTTCTCCTGAATTCTCCGGAATTTAGACTTCATCATTTTGCTCAAATGGCACATTTGGTTTTCAAGTGTTTTGCTGATGATTTTTCAAGTGAACTGTACCATAGACTGAAATCATTTTGGTCCACTACTGCTGCCAGGGGGACACACAGTGGCAGCACTGTTGGTCTACAGCAGTGAAATTTCTGAGGCAAAATTCTGAAATGCTTCAGAAACTGTTCCATTTTCCCCAGCAGAAATATGTTTGAGACCAAATCCAACATTCAGTGAAACTCAATTTCCTTTTCTCCTCCATGCAGAACATAAGGTAGCATCAAAGGGACCCATTCCTGCTCATGGAGGAAAAAAATCCTAATCTGTTTATTATGGCAGAGAAAAGCCAGCCTTTATTTAAGTGTAACACCTGTGGCTCACTCTCCCAGCTGCAGAGTGAGCATATGCTGAGGACATTTGACCAGACATGTACACAGCTAAAAGCTGTATAGTATTGTATTAGAAGCTTCTCTCTCAGCACACTATGTTCAAGTAAAGAGAAGATATCCCAAAATACATTTCATGTATTAATTAGAGTTATGTAAGCAGGCTCATGAGATAAGTTTTGTTCCACCTTTTGAGATATGTGTTATGCTCTTTATGCTAAATTTTGAATAGAAGGAATTTGATGTTGGATGAAAGATTTGAATAGTCCTAAGAATAGCAGAAAGGATTATTGGGTAATTTGTTTCACCATCTCTTTTACAATCCTATTTCTTAAATATTCCCCACCTGTGCTCCTACCACACTGTGAAAAGTTGGCTGACATTTTCCACAGTGCCTTACAAATGTGGCAAAATAAGAAAAGAACAGAACAGATCTGCAATTATAACCTGCTGTATTTCAAGACACTTTAACACAGGTAACTGCATGCTATAACTAACTAAATAAATCCCCTTTCTGATCCTCTGAGGATTACTGAAAAACCAAATAAACCATCTGGCTATTACACATTCATTTGCCTAGCAAGTATTTTGGATGTCCTCCCATTAATATGTCATTTGAAAGAGTATTTAGTTCAGTGGGAGATGAAGCGTCACCACACAGGTCATGCCTAAATCAACAGAACAGCTTGTCTCTCTCTCACAGTCAATCTACATATAATTGATTTTCAGCATCCATATTCAGAGACAAAAACCGTTTCTTTGAGAGATTCAAGTGTCACATTTCACAGCTCTCTTGCACAACTTTGGGCAAGAGTCCATCTTCCACTGCTACAATATCAGTGAAAAATTATATATTGCATGATTCCCAGATGATATTCTACCTATTGCAGCTGGGCAAAAAGTCATAAAACAAAGTTAGGAAAATGATAACTGAATTTATTAAAACCTGCTTTCAAGCTCCTCTTTTCAAATGACTTACACCGACTGTCACCCACACAGCACCATATTCAGTGTTAGTGAGAGGTGTTAAGCAGACTTGGTTTGCTCTTCTTCCTCTGCACATTCTTGGTTTTGGGAACAAAGAATTTCCCACATAAGCTGAACAGATGAGCAGACATTTAACATTATCACCAGTCTGAGGTAATTTCCATAAGAGCAAACTGCCATATGACACCAGCCTAGGACACAGTACCAGAGCCGAATCAAACAATATCAGTGTGTAAGTTGGATTCCAGTCTCATTATAAATCTTAGCACTCAGATACTTCACTGCTAACAAGACATCACACCACTTTGGTACAAACGCTCACAAAACTGCAACGTATCTGTAATAGACTGAGAGAAAGTTTGGGGTTTGGATTTTCCAAGCTCACCCACAGATAATGATGCACATACACATACAGAACTTTGAAAACAGTGCCGTTGTGAAATACTCCCTCCTATCCATGATACTGCACCACTCTTTGCAAGAGGGGGCTCCTGGCTAATGCAAGCTGTGGGGAAGAATCACCAGGGCACTTTTTGCTCACTATTCTGCTAAAGCCACACTTGAATCTGCTCCAACAGCTATTGATTCAGTGGAAATTCTTCCTGTTCTTTCAGTAACGATGGGAATATGTGAAAAGCAATTTTCATCCAAATACTAAATGTTCTTGAACAGTCTTGTTGTTCAATTTTTATTCCTATTATCTTATTTTAGCATAAGTACATGGATGAGTCTGGGGGTGGGGTGGGAGGAGTAACACAGGAGGCACAGAGAAATGTCAGAATTCTTGAGACATGGGAGATCAAAATCATAGAAATGTAATCTTAGCTGCAAATTACCAGGAGAGAAGGAAACAAAAAATGTTCATTTGAACTTACCCTGTTATCCAGCACTATGATAAAGCAGCGACAGTCAGTACAGATTATTTTTATTTAAATTCTTGGGAGATAATTATTATTTTACCAGAATAATCCTTGAGTTATTTGAAAGGAGCCCTGGCAGAAGGAAGCCAGCTTTAAGCTGTAAAATGCATTGCTATCAATGAATATATAATTTGTACTTCAAGCCCTCAGACAGTAAAAATACAAGTAAAACTCCAGAAACACACACACAAAAAATTTAGTTTGCGGCTAATAATGAATTGCCAAGTCAAAGACTATAGAAAATATTAAGGATATACTATTTCTATAAATGATGCTCAAGAGGGAAGAGGAAATGGGAGAAAAAAGAATGACTGTGAAATGTAAGATGGGTCTTCTCATGGGTACTGTTAATGGAACGGAAAGAGGGACACTGAAATATATTGCTTACTTTAATATCCATTCTTCTTGTCCTTTCTTCCTTTATTCTTCTAGACACATTCATCAATGAGAAACAGGTTCATGTTAGTCATACAACTATCCACCAACCTAAATACATTAAATAAAAATAAAATTATATTCTGGGACAGGATGAAGTAACTGCACTCAAGCTTTAATTTATCTTCTGAATAGCATTGAGTTGAGAAAAAAAATGTAGAAAATCCATTTACAAAGTCCTTTTTCCCTCCAAAAACACATAGCTGTGAAGTACTGGCTAAAACATATACCTTGAGGAAACAGTTCTCGAGGGACCAGTTCTAAACACATTTAATCTTGGAGGCTAAAGCCACCATCTCACTGTTTCCTGGTAACATACATTTAAGAACCCTGTAGATTCCAGGTTCACAGCCTTCCACATGTGGAATGGTTGTCAGGTGGGCAGTGGGTGAAAGGACACTGGATTTCACCATGGGGCATAAGAGCGGCTGACTCACAGCACATCGAGGACACACACAAGTGCACTGTGTCCTCTGGGCTAGACCTGAGTGCTGGGTTATGTGTCCTGGACAGGACCTGAACATCTGACAAATCCGGGATCTGCCAGCCTGCTCGGTTCCCAGATACCATTTCTAATTCANNNNTTTTTTTTTTTTTTTTTTTCTTTTTAAATGGAAGCTAAAGACTGAAAACAGTAAGACTCTGTAACAAAAGTACAATTACAGAACTGAAAATCTCAGGATGTAAAAATCATAAGATTGACTTAAAATATATTTGTATCTCTCCGTTGTTCTCTCTCTCTCTCTCTCTTTTTCTCTCTTTCTGTTTCCCTCCACCCTCCCAAGTACATGCAAACAGTGTAGTTCTCTAGCCTCAGGGTTTGTTTTCCTCAGAATTTTGTTCACTAGATTATTTCCCTTTTTTTCTTTAGAAAATAAACATCAGACTGACTAGTTCTACCACCTTAATATTAAAACAATTTAATACATTTCATAATCATAAAGAAAGACTAAGAGCTGGCAACTTCACAGGTAAGGAACTTTAAAACCACATAATGTTTTTCTCTCTTTACAGAATATTGATGCATTTCCCTCTGCCTGACTCCAGCCCCTTTTAGCCTGCTCAGAAGTCTCTCTAAGCTGCTGGCTGACCCAGCTGTGTCAGGAGCACATGCTGTACTGCACACTTTGTAGTTTCTTTCTCTTGCCTGCATCAAGGAAATAGTTGTTCTTCTTTGATCCTTCTCTCAGCTGCATGACTTTTAGTTCCATCTGTCCTGTCTGCCATTTATGAAATAACATTCTTTCCCAGTTCCTGCCAAATAACCTTATTTTGATATTTTCCTCTTTATGCTGAATGCCTAGGCATACATCTTTCATAACTGCAGGGTGTGTTTGGTTCTCTGGGTTGTAATTGAAGGCCTGGCTTGAGACCGAAGGGTGAAAACTTCTGTTGTTGAGGGCAATTTATCTGCGTGAGTCCCATTAATGTGAATGGAAGGTAGGTGGCTAAACCCCAAAGCAGGTCACAAAAATATATATAACTGGCTCTCTATACCTCAAAAATAATATACTAGATGTATTATTGATTGTACAGTGCAATTTACAGGGGCTGAAATACAGGGTTGTTTAATTTTGGAGGTTGATTTATGCAGATTTAAAATCAAGAGGACATTTGCTGAAGATTAAAAAAAATTCAACAGCGATACATCAAAAAAAAATGTATCTAGATAGTTTTAAAGTTCTTTTATACTTGGAAGGAAAAACTTCAATATTTGCACTGTTCAGGCTATTTGTCTGAATATTGACAAATTCTTGCTATGGGAGGAAATGGAATGCTGAAGATTACCAAGGACAAAAATATCCAAGAACTCTTCTTTTTTTTTAATTTAAAGTGGCCAATGAGAATATTCTTCAAAGAATAAAAGCTAGGCCTTGCACTTTTCAGGTAGTCATTTCTTTATTGTCATTAATTATTGACTCGTCTATTTGCCATTTACACATTGCCCTACCCTTCCCTCTTGTCTTTATTTGTATCTCTTTATTTTATCTCCTCAATTTTTCATTAACTTACATCAAGCTTTTCTTCTCTATTTTGCATTCGAAGAATAACATCCCCATTCTAGGTCATTAAGCTGTATCATCCTTTCTTAATCCAATTGCTACACGAAGACACAATACCAGAAGGAGTGTAGTGACAAGCAGGGGATCAACAGGTTGTAAAATTACCTTTAAGTCCCACTATGTAGCACAACCAGGCCAAAACCACTTAAATTAGGAAGGAGACACAGAAGAGAGCAGAATTAATAATTCTTGAGTACTATTATATATCCTGAGGTTGTTTCACTATGCAAGTGGCATGCTTTCTAGTGTCACAAATAGCTACAGAATATATTTCTGTGTATCCAAATACTTAATAATTGCCTCCTATTAAATAATGATAAGGAATATGCTACATGGTCTTTGTAGTTGGCGGGAACAAATAGATTTTGCACGGCATATGGCTCCTGATGATTGTACTATCACCCGAATTCTTCATAATATATTTTCTCTTTTAATTTTTCGTGATGCTAAGCAAAAACACTGAGTTATCACAAGTGATGACCGATGCTCCATCTGCAATGCAAATACGTGGGGATAACTATGGAAAAAGAGCTTTTTCACAGCTTCATGAGCAAGCTAAGAAGCAACTGAACAACTGGAGACACACACTAACAGAAGGCATGGGCAGCAGCCAGGACAGCATCTCCAGGCACTCCATATGTGGACTCTGTTGCCTTCAGCAAATAAACTTTTGAAGCCAGCAGTGGTAGGAAAGCTGACAGAATGAATTAAAAAGTGGCAGCAGGGAGCCAAATACTGCAGTAACGGTGGTACCAGGGAACTCCCTGAACTCTGGGCAGGACAGGCAGTGAGAGGGTTGCCAGTGACAGAGAAAAGCAGCAGAGTACAGGATGGGTACACAAAAGGTACTTTCAAGGTCAGGAAAGGTAGAAGTAGTGGATAACTGTAATTACTACAACTGCAATTTCCAGGAAGCCGTGGAGGAATATTTTCCCTTGAGGGATGACAGAAATACAAATTCCTGCATGGAAGTAGGTGTAGAACAGTGGACAGCCATGAACATGTGGGGATGATTTACTGGAAACATTCCGGAGCTGTCAAAGAAACTGCCAGATTTCTCTTCTCAGAAAAGAAATCTCCAGAGAGTGAATGACAAGAGGACATGAGGCTCCAACTGGACAAAATGCAAGCAAACTATATTTGCCTGGAAATTCCTGAAACCCCATGTTTAGGCAACATTACTCATTTTCCAGTAAAGAAAAATGAATATTCTGAGTACGTTCCAGATTTGTTTTAAAAACTGATAGAAGAGGTACCTACACATGACAGTCAAGGGCCCTTATCAAAAATTCCAGAAGCATACAACCAGCAAAATACCTTGTTGTGCACCAGAAATGGCTTCCTGCATGTAGTTTTTCTATATGTCATTCTCAACACCACTGTCTATTTTCTCGTGTTTTATTATTTACCCTGTGAAGTGCAAATTTCTTCTTCTGTTCTGAAAGTCTTGTCACACATATACAGACATTGTAAGATAAAGTGATAGCTTTCTACACAGTTCTATTATAAGAACTTGAACATCATCCCAAATTACCTGTCATCAGCTGTTCAAGTCTTCTTTCCATTACCGACAAAACAAATGAACAGCTGCTTGCTCCACAAACCCGTGCTGAAAAAAAAAGACACACTGAAAAAAAAGACACACTAATAAAAAAAGCTGTAAACAGCAAGCAAAAAATATATAAATGTTCTAGACATAATACCAAGTGGGTTAAGGCAGCCTGCATCCCCAGATACCTAAAGAGAAGAGTCTCCTTCAAGATGCTATTTTATAAAATCTTACTTATAACAGCACTTCAGCAGCAGCTGCTGTATGTTAAGAACGACTTAATTCTTTGTGGATATAAACGTATGATAAACTTTTTTTGGAGTACTGGAAAAAAGGTAAAAGTACACAGGTATCATGAAAATCATTTGATCATTAAATACTAGGACATTAATTTCTATTTATTAAGAACTGCTCCAGAACTCTACAAAGTTCATTAAACTTTGAAAAAATGTCATTGTATAATTACACTATTTTTCTGTGCATAATGTCATGAAGGAAACGGAAAATGTGTTTTTCACTCAGGCAAAGTTTGGTTTTTGTTCAGAAAGCTAAGGATAAAAAGAGAGATTAAAAGGTAGCAGGTAAATAAAAAATATAAACAAATATTATGCATATTTTTCCAAAAACTTAAAGAAATTAAATTGAAAATAAATATACCCCAAAATTTTAGATCCAAAACCAAATTTCAAACAAATGGATGGCTGTGGCAGTGAAAATTCTGTGCAATTATTTTCCATTTTCCCTCTTTACAATTTCCCCCATTTTTCACCTTCCATTTTTCCTTAGTTAATAATTTCTTCCAGGCCTCTTGGAAGATGATGCAACACTGATAAATGCACAAAGCTACTTTCCTATGTTACAAAAACAGGTTTTGAAATTCATACTTTCCAAAGCCAGAATGAATAATTGTGAGTATTCAGCCTATTGCTTGGTGCATCCCAGGCCACAGAATCTCACCAGGAATTTAACCAGGCCCATGTCTTTGCTTTGAGTGGTAGCACATCACTTAGATATGCATTCAAGGCAATGAAAAGCCTCTATATCCCAAGATGAGCTTTCACAACTCCATATGTGGACAGTCACTAACTGTGACAGTCACACAGCCTCCTCCACAGAGCTCCCTCCATTGTAAATAATGAGCATGCTAATTTCTACATCTACACTTACTGTGTGCTAGTTTAAGCTTGCAACTCTTGGATTTTATGCTGTGGGGATTTTGGCTTTTTTTTTTTTTTTTTTTTTTTTTTTTTTTTTTGGTGGGGGAGGAGGTAGTCGTTGTTGTGTTGTGGGGGTTTTTTTGGAAGATAAAAGAGCCCTCTATGATCAAATACTTCTTAAGATGTAATCATAGGTAGCCATCTCTTGACCTTTCTGGACACACAAAATTGATTGCACTTCTTTAGTTTCACACTACAAAATATCTCTTCCAAACCCTGAAATGCTTCAATAAATCTTTCCCAAACTCCTTCCAGGTTGTCAATATCCTTTTTTGTACTGCTTTGGGTTGCTCTTATCTAATTCCAGTTTCACTCTCTTTCTTCACAGCTGACAGAGGGAAATCCAACCTCCTACAGCAATGATTCACCTCACACTAGGAAAGGCATTTCACCTGGGTCTGCTGAAGCACATGGCAAGGAGCCTATTTTCTCTGCTGACTTTAAAAGGAATCTAGTTTCAACCCAGGAATCTTAATTCTTGGATAGCTTTAGTGAGGCAGATGAATCCCACTCAGTGGTCACCAGGGGACAATCCAGCTGTCTAGACACCAGAGTTCCATGCGATTTCAGATACCTCAGGCATCACACCTGGCTTCACCCACGGATGCCTTGTCACATCTGCCAGCTGCACGCAATGCCTCTGAAAATATAAAACATCTAGGTGTGTTTCATCAGGGTAATTGCTTTATGAAAATGTTTTGCTGTCTCATCAAGATACCAGATCATTAAAAATAAAAATATTTTCCATAACATTGCATTGACTGGCATCAGTTGTAATTTTAATCTTAGTTCAATATGTCTAAGAAACTTTTCCTAGGTAAGGTTTTGGCTAATTAGCAAATTGTTTTCAAGGCCATTTAAGTCACTATTTGTAAATGTTGGGCCATGACTATTTTGTCAAGCTTATGGAAGTTCCTCAGAATACAGAGATTTCCAAAAACTTAATTTAGGCAGCTCCACAGACAAGTCATTTTCTTGACAGTGAATTACCTAATTCTGTAGATTTGAAAATATTTACTGTTGCTGTTTAACACTCTTTCTCAGAAGTGAGAGAAAATAAAATATTTCATTCTTTTATTAGAAAATGGATGTATTTACTCAATTCTGCATTTTCTTTACCAGGGTTAACAATTTTACCATCCATAGTTCTACAAAACTGCAGGCATTTTGTTCCTGTTTAAAGAACTTCTTGTTATCTTTGCCCTATTACCCATAGATTTTCAACTGACTGCTTTAGTTTTCTTTATCAGTTCTCTCCATTATCTAATACTGAATTTATTCATTGCTATCAGGCTCCATACTTTTCCCATTATTTTTTCATCATGGACTTCACCTCCCTCTTAGCCAGATTGGTTTTTAACTGAAGAAAATACTTTTTGTCAGTGCAAAACTCCATTTCTTCAGGTATCTAACACAATTTCTAAAAACTTTCCTCATCTATCAGCCCTACTTTTTTCTGTGCAGTCTTGGTGCTAGTAGTTTTCTTTTTGGAGTATTCACTCTATAATTAAGGAATAAATAACCTGGAACTAAGGTGTGTCAATTTATTTGCTCTTTTCTAAAAAGCCCCTGAATATTGCAATAATCTACAAATTGTCAGATTTTGGAGAACAAAACCCCTTTTTTTTTTTTTT